>CM056202.1:74240164-74692664 GCA_029692085.1 Gymnothorax javanicus
ATCTCACACCCATTCAGGATGACAGTGCGTTTTCTTCCACTTTTGGGTAAAGCATAGCAACTACGTCCCCTGTTGCATTCATTAAGCGTTGAGTTACAGCGGAGACTAAACTGAATGAAGACAAAACACATCTACAACCCCAATTCCGAAATAGTTGGGACGAAGTGTAAATTGTGAATAAAATCAAAATGGAATGACTTTCAGATCACGAGCCAATATGTTATTTACAACAGAACATAGATAACATTTCAAATGTTGACACTGAGACATTTCACATTTTTATCCACAAAATGAGCTTATTTCAAATTTTCTGGCTGCAACAGGTCTCAAAAAAGTTGGGACACAGGCAAAAAAGGGCTGAGAAAGCAGTTAATATATAAGGGAATTAGCTGAAAGAACATTTAGCAAGTAATTAAGTTAACTGGCATCAGGAGTGTAACATGATTGGCTATAGGAGGGATGTCTTAGAGAGGCTGAGTCTCTCAGAAGTAAAGATGGCCAGAGGCTCTCCAACCTGTGAAGGCTTGCGTAAAAAAAATTGTGGAATACTTTAAAAACAATGTTCCACAACATCAAATTACAAAGGCTTTGAAGGTCTCATCATCGACGATGCATAACATCATCAAAAGATTAAGAGAAACTGGAAAAATCTCTGTGCGTAAGGGACAAGGCCGAAGACCTTTACTAGATGCCCGGGATCTTCGGGCCCTCAGACGCCACTGCATCACTCACCGGCATGATTCTGTCATTGACATTACTAAATGGGCCCAGGAATACTTCAAGAAACCACTGTCTGTAAACACAGTCCACCGTGCCATCCACAGATGCGACCTAAATCTCTATCATGCAAAAAGGAAGCCATTGTTGAGCATGATCCAGAAGCGCCGCCGTGTTTTGTGGGCCAAGGCTTATTTAAAATGGACTGCAGCAAAGTGGCAAAGTGTCCTGTGGTCAGATGAGTCAAAATTTGACATTCTTGTTGGAAATCATGGACGTCGTGTCCTCCGGGCTAAAGAGGAGAAAGACCACCCCTCCTGTTATCAGTGTTTAGTTCAAGAGCCAGCATCTCTGATGGTATGGGGATGCATCAGTGCATATGGTGCGGGACACTTGCATGTTTTAAATAACACCATGAATGCTGAAAGGTATATAAAGGTTTTAGAGCAACATAATATGCTCCCCTCCAGATGACATCTATTCCAGGGAAGGCCTTGTGTATTTCAGCAGGACAATGCAAAACCACATACTGCAGCTATTACAACAGCATGGCTTCATAGTAGAAGAGTCTGTGTGCTGAACTGGCCTGCCTGCAGTCCTGATCTTTCACCGATTGAGAACATTTGGCACATAATTAAACGAAAAGTCCGTCAAAGGAGACCCAAAACTCTCCAGCAGCTGGAAGCCTGTATTAAACAAGAGTGGGATCAAATTCCAATGGCTAAACTCAAGAAACCTGTCTCCTCAATGCCCAGACGCCTCCACTCTGTCTTAAAAAGAAGAGGGGATGCTACACCATGGTAAACAGGCCCCTGTCCCAACTTTTTTGAGACCTGTAGCAGCCATCAAATTTGAAATGAGCTCATTTTGTGGATTAAATTGTAAAATTTCTCAGTTTCAACATTTGCTATGTTATCTCTGTTCTATTGTGAATAAAATACTGGCTGGTGTGATTTGAAAGTCATTGTGTTTTGATTTTATTCACAATTTACACTTTGTCCCAACTATTTCGGAATTGGGGTTGTATATTGCGCGCGCCATATGGGTGGCCTATTGAGGCAATTTCTAATACAGAGCCACGGTGCGAATATACAGAATAATTTGGTGTGTTTAGATTTCCAAATTTGCATTTCCCAATCGACAAATGTGTGGAAAAATTTGAAATTAGGCATGTTCATCAGAAGGCTGTCAAAATGCAGAAGAGAATGTGATCTTGAGAGCTTTACTTGCTGGCGAGGTATAAGGGGAGGATATGTTCTTTCTGCACATGCACATGCAGATATGGACTCGCTGACCCTGCTGTGTGTTTCCTTTGGGATGTACATGACGTTTTCCTTTCCTGCGGGTACAGTGCATATGTTCCTTGGCTGCCATCACGTGTTGCAGCATAGTTGGTCTTCATTTAAGTGTGAAAGAAGGCAAACCTAAGAGCCCTGAACTATGTGCATCCCCGCCCACCATAAACGTTGCTCCCTGCGTGTCCAGCACGTGCTCATCTTTCAAGTTGCCTCAAACATACAACTGCAAGACAATGACTTTTTTGACATTGGCCAATCTTGTGACCTGTGGAAAGGCCAACTAACAAGATACTAGACTTGTGTTTCAGTGGCCCCCAATGCATGTTCATCACAGGTAGACCCACCGCTTTATAAAATGAGCCATATCGTGCCCAGCTGGCATAAATGTTGTCATAGTGCTTTAACATTGCCATTGCAATAGTGTCAGAAGATTTTATATTTGCTTGGTTACTAGTATAAATAAACATGCTCATGAAGCAGCACAAACCGGATGACCCCGCAGTCCTAGGCAGTATTTTCTTGAAACTTGACTTAAGTCTGTGTTTTGCCAACCAACGGGCACATCCAAGGTCCATAAACCAACTTATCCACATGAGAATACGCAGGACAGTACCATGATATATGCAGGAAATAAAGTGAATCCACAGACATTTGTCAAAGAATAAATGTGGACTTCACAGTGAAAGCTGAAACTGAACAGCTTTCTAAAGCCACCTTGCCAAACTTCCACACCAACAGCACCACATGCAAACTCTGGAGTTGCGCATTGAGGATCAAGCTCCCTTTTTTGCAGCTACCACTCTCGAGGTCAGTGTGAACTTGCAATGACTTCAAAACAAGCAGAGCCTGCTTATCTTGAGTTACTGTGCCCTTGTAAGTGCTAATCTTGCGGGAGGTACACAAAGGCGAGTGCTCTCCAGGCACAATAAAGCTCCACTCCTCTCTGCACCCCTCACACTCCCCTTTCTCCTGGTCACGCTCTCAATCATAGGATAGTTCATGTGTTTTGAATGTTGGTCACGCCTTTTGGTTCCTAGACTTAGTTTTCTAAGCATGTGTTTATTGCCATTCAGTAATGCCATGATTGACACCATCCTCCCATTGCACTTCACATTTTGTATGAGTGTCTTGATCATTTTTGGCTGTTTTATGCCTGTCTTCAAATGCTAAGTTCATTTTTCTGAAGGCTCATGCATTAAATGCCAGTCATAATAATAATAATGATCAAGGTATTATCACCATTATTGTTACCATTGCTACTACTATTAGTCCAATTATTAGGCCATTAATGATTGATTTCAAAAGGATTTATAAAAATGAAATGATTTCTAATGGAAGAGATTGTGTTTTCAAAGGCAAAAACTAAAATCATACATGCTGAGCCTAAATTAAGCAATGCAAAGAAAAATTTATAACAGCGTTCAAAAAAAATCTCAAGTTTGCAATTATAAATCATATTATCACAGAAAACAATTTCAGAATTTTCGGAAGCCTGTTGTTGGTCATAAATCTCCCGAATCCAACAATTCTCTCACGCATAGCCTACTGACCATCAGCGCGGCAAACCTAGAATCCTGGCGACTTCCTACTATACCGAAGAAGCGAAGGACCAATCTCCCATGAGCAGGCGTGGTCACGTTACATTCACGGACAGGACAAACAATCAGGAGTCTGGGAGATCGTACACGAATACAGTTAATATGCGTGAATTACCAGAATGTTGAATCGCACATAATTCATCTCAACCCGTACACAAACTCCGCAAGAACTGAAGAATATATGCTGCAATACACTGCGCACGAAGCAGGGAACGTGAGGGGATAGACATTAGCTGATCTACCGCTTAACATTGCTGACCCACTGACCAAACTCCCTGCCACGCCGGGTAGGATCAAAACATGAGTTTCAGAGAGGGGAGGAGTAGCTTGGAATCACGCGCGGCACGCGGCAGAAGAAGCGTATACACGTGATGTCACTGAGAAGCATGCAATAAGCATCAAAGCCAGTGGAAACCTGGCAGTAAGATCCCCTGGATGCCTCTAAACGGGCTTTGCATGATAAATTAAAATCTGTAACTAAATCGAATTGAATAGTAACTTGGTGAAGATACAATCTGACCGCAATCGCTTGCGTTTTAAACATTGAGGAAAAAGTCTCGGAACAACAGTACGCTGAAAAAGTTAAATAATTCCTCACCACTGAGAAAAATGACTCCAAATCAATTTCTGATAAATTAAAAAGAAAATAAAAACCAAGAATTTATGTAGAATTTACGTAGAACAGTTGCATAGAGTTGTTTCATTTTTTTTTTAGAGCGTAGGTTGCTTTAATTTGACATGGGAACCATATCTTATCAACCGCCAACACGTTTTGTCAGAAACATGATGCAAAAATGCCGTCGGCATAAATATTTGACATGCAGGGATGAAATACTATAAAGACTCAATAGAGTTGAATAATGCAGGTGTCCTCATTAGCAGCGATTCAACTGAGCAGTTCAACCTGCTAACAAGCGCGCTAGAGCAGTACAAACTAGTTTCATGACTCAGTGGTCCACAATGCTTGCAGGTTTTTAGGTCAGTCTTCCATGTGGCCGTAATTAATTTGGTTGATACATGCTACCAGCAAAGGATCTCTGTGTTGAACTTGTTTAGCTAGCCACTACCTTAATGACAAGTATGAAATGATGACACTTAAGCCTATTTAATATCATTCAATATTATAATGTAAGATTTTAAAGTAATTGTGAAAAAAAAACAACATGGTAATACTGCAACGCAATAGGATCGGCCAGATGTTAAGATGCACGGCTGGCCTGAAAAATGATAAACCAGGGATCTTAGCCAAATAACATGGACATTCTTCAAAACACACATCAAGCTGATGACCGACATTATATTGTTTTATTGTACGAATGATGGAAGCAAAACAACCAGAGAGGACCAAGTCCAAAAAAAAAAAAAAAAAAATCGTTTCCTCCGAGACTGTTTTGATAAAGGGGACTATTTTATCGTAGTAGCAATAGCCTATCTTTAGACCTCGGACAAGATAAGCCTCAAAATAAAAACATGATTTGGCAAACGGATGTAAACAACGTAATCAACCTATTCCAGCCCTGAGGCGCATTCAGTCCACGTTTTTAGCCTGTATAGTGATGTTAGGCATTAGTTTGGGTTCACATGCCAGATGAATGCGTTCTGAAAGTTCTGTGGCGACGAAAGGGTGCACCTCTGCACGAGACAACGGTGCAGTCACCAGTACTGGAACGTGACTGCAGCTTTGTAAATTAACTATCAGCATATTAGCAGTAGCTAACGTCACAGTGGAAACGATTTGGGAGCTGCTCATACGTTATCTCTTTACTCGGTCATTTAATTTTCAGACAGAATCGCAAACAGACAAAAATACTTCTCTTCGGAGAAAAATTGATCAATTAATCGATGTAAGATTTTGTTCTCTGAATTTAGATGGGTATCATGTCCAATAAAATAGAAGCAAGACGGTGTTATGAATAAAAATGATCTATAAAACATCGATTTTCAGCAACGAGCATAGGCGCACGCATTTAAATGTGGAAATCGCTAACAGGCAAGTCAGCGATGGTGTCTGATCGCCAGTACACGTGAGTTTGTTTACATGCCAAAAGGCAGGAAGTGCCCTACTGTATCTCAGTCAGGCGTGTTTCAGCAGCGACAGAAGCGAATTCCCACCGCTTGTTGCAGAGAACCTGTCCTGGCCACTAGGCGATTTCACTTGAGCAGTAGGAATCATTACATGCAGTGGCATATTCATGAATCATTTATCGGAAGTAACCGATGTTCAGCAATAGCGCAAAAAAAGATTGCGCAAGACAGTAACATTACACATAGAAATAGCTCATTGCCACGAACAAGCAGTTGTTGCTAAAGCAGTTAATATATCTCCAATGGGACCAATAGTTCACCCAGTAATGCCTATGATATCAATGGGCTGATTGGCGTTATTTGTGTTACACTTGGCAATATCTGAAATATTCCCAATCCAGTCGCCCTCTGACAGTGCCATTTATCAACATTCGTACATTTTGATATATATGAACTAAATTTGCCAATGAATTCACATACGTGACAAACATTGCCGTTGTACACGAAATTTTTGGAACTTACAGTGTATTTCTGAAAGGAATACTCAGGCATACAAAACTATGCGTCTAAAACTTGCGAAAACGCACGGGGCGGCACACTGTAGTTCTTACCTGGACTGTTATCCATCATCGTTTGTTCTGGCTGCTTCTAATGAATTATAAATGTATTGACGATGCTGATCTCTCTATAGCGATAAGAAGCAGTGTTGTTGATATGGGTGAAAGAGTCATGAAGTTTCCGTTCATGTAGCGTCTTCCCAGAAAATAGATATAACTAACTGTGCGTATGGCATTCGGGGCTGTGTCAACCCACAAGAAATAAAAATAAAATAAAATAAATTTAAATTCGAGCCGCAAAGTAGCCTAGATTGCTGGAATGCTTCCCGGGCGAGATGTATCTCTGCGTCAAGGTCTGACTGCCAATCAACTGGTATTTCGATTCTCTTTAACAGTTGCTTGCTGCGTGAACGCATGTGGCACAACTAGAAAACAAGCATTTGCACAAATTCCAAGAATTCAGCCCAGTGCCCGTGTTCAACCATAAGCGCCTTCCAGGGAGAACTGTCAAACATGCGCTACACACCCACTAATACACACACGACACCCCCACCAACCACGTTTTCAGGTGTCAGTGAAATGTGACTGGCTTTTTTCCCTCGCTTCAATCTCCTTTGTTTTTGTTTTTATGCATGGGGATCTCTCTCTTTCGCTCTCTCTGTGCATCTCGTGCACTACCCCCCTCCCCCCCCTTTTATTCGTTCTCACGTTTTCATTGGCGGAGCGGAAGCTTGAAGGCGAGCCAGTTGTGCTGATTAGAGCTGGGTAGCCCTCCGTTTAGCTACAGTGCATGTGCGCTTTGCATGTGAGCCGCGGAAGCGCTGCCCTACTGACACACATTTTATGCAAATATGGGGAGCTTGAGGTGTGTGGGAGGGAAGGGAGGGAGCGCAGCACATGGACTATAGGCGGAGCTCAGCGTGACTGCGTGTTTCGCTCAGTTGCCATTCTGTTTAAGATGCCAGTGACGTTGAAAATGTTCCAGATATTGGACTGTAGGCTAATGAAAGTGACTTGGACACTTGGGCGAATGAAACTGAAGTGTAAATTGGTGGTTTCTCTCAATGAGGCATGACTGCATCTTTAAGAAGCTGATCCATGTAGTCACGTTTTTGACCTCACAGCACTCTCTCTGTGGAGAACACCAATCAAGTTCACTGCATTTCTCTTGTTTTGAACTATAACGCGAACCTGAAGTCATTTTGAGCGCTCATAACAGCATGTATATGCCCTGTTTTCGGTGTCAGCGCTTCCTCAACGGCATGAATTGTTATCATTTTACAAATCCCTAATTTACGGGTGGAAAAATCCCCGTGCTTGGGGATCGGACAGAGAAACACGCTCGTTGATATGGATCACCCTCCATCTAGTGGTGAAAAATGATAACGTTCCTTTTGCTTGGCTTTGCATTATACTTTTTTTAAACAAGATTTTTTTTTGTCTCTTTATTTATTTTTCTTTTTATAAGAACGTTGAGGCTGAAAAAATGCCCGCAAACTCAGAACATGTTGTGAATGATCCTGAGGCTGACAGCAAGTATTGCAGTAACGAGCTTGTATCGAAATAATAGAATGGACAGACCAAACTGCCCTGTTTGTGAGAGTGCTTTATCAGTTGCTTAATATGCTAATTACTCAAGAAAATACAATGTCACTATGTCTTACGCCATTATTAATGAAAAAAGATATTTTGACAGATAACTGGAAAAATAAGAACATTTGAGCTGAAATCCTCAAAAAAAAAAAGATGGAAAATAGACTTTCTTATGTAAAAAAGAGCGAACTTCTAAACTATGCCACTTTATAGATGGACGGTTACAGTATGAAAGCAGCAGTTGGTTACTTTTAGTGTCAGTTTTTATCAGTGTGGATAATTTGGTATTGATCAGGGACCTATGCTGAAGATGTAACTCTCCCCAAATGTGTGCCAGGCACTTTTTTCCCCTGCAAATAATATATGATACAAATAAATAATGCATAAAATGTAAAACCGGGTTGCACTCAAGGTGCTTAGAGCCATCAGTAGAAGACGGAAGAGGAAATGTTACTCACTTACCCACATGCTTTAAAAATATTTATTGGACTAAACTGTAAAGGCACTGGTTTATTAAAGTATAAATACTCTGAAGGAAAGAGCTGAAAACTGCTCAAACTGAATCATAAAGCTCATTCCATGGTACGCGTCATGTGTCTGTAAGCCATCAGTTGAAGGTAGACGTATAGTTTATTGCCTCCTTCAAGACAGTGATTATTATGGTGATTATTATAGTAGCCTGTTTAAAAACTGCCAGTGATTTTTTTTTTTTAAAGAGAACTCTATAGTTTTATAACTGATAACAAACTCCCATATTCAACCAATAACTCATCAATGAGACCTGAGCTCTGCATTCTGCTTAAAATAAACAAATACACAAGAGTCTTGATCAAACTCCAGGGTGCCTCAGAGTGGCAGACATTATTACAACATAGTAACTGAACCTATTTCAAATTACTTGGACTATTTTTTTTTTTTTTTTTTTTTGAGGCCTTTCCTGTGTAATTTACCCTGAGACACTGGAGATTTTATTTATTTAATTTTAGCATTGTGTGATGAGTGTCGATTCAGTGAAAGTGACACTTCATTAATATCTGTAGAGATCAACCTCTCTCTATATTAATATTCCTCATGAAGAGGTCTGGAAGCTCACATTCTCTTCTGATTCACATCCAAGCCTGTCAGATCTTGATCTTCTTGTCCACATGGCTAAGTTGTTCCTTACTAAGAATAATTTTATATTTGAGGAACTAATTTGTCGGCACATCCAGGGGACTGTAATGGGAGCCACAATGGCAAATGAATTTATTTCCAGGTTACCAAGAACACCTTTTGTTAGGGAAAAATAATCCTTTCTCTGACTTGATTTTGTGGTGAAGATTTATTGATTCTTTTTTAAATCTTCAGTAAAGGTTCAATGGACTGTTTTGACTTGTTTGTGCCACATGTTAACAGTCGGAGAGAGTCTATTAATTTTCCATTTCATGCTTCATCTTCTCCCCTTACACAGGGTCTTCCTTTTGCTCGATTTTTGTACCTAAGTTGAATCTTTTCCAAAAATGATGACTTTCATACCCTGCTCAGTACAGACACATGATGACTTTGTGGCTCCTGGTTGTCCTCCTAAGTGGCCTAATTTGCTCTCTCAAAGGCTGAGACTGCCTCTGTTCGCCCATTTGATCATACTGACCAAAAATCTTTCTCAGGAAATTTAAAATCTGCTTCCTCTCCTTTGCCTGGTAAAATAGAGCTATTAAATGAAACATGGGGTTATTCTAAACAGCGATAGTCGACTGTAAGATATTTCCAGACCTAAGGGCCTGGCCAATATGATAAAATGTCCATTTTTGTCTGGTTGACTGACACATATACCTTGTTAAAGCGATATTTTCATGACATTGTAAATAGGGCTTAACATGCAGTTACCAATGTGTTCAAGAAATATTATAAGTGACTCCTCATGATTCCTTGCCTCTATGATGAAGAGGAAGGGTGTAAATTGTACCTCCTCATTCACTTGCATTGCACCTCCGAATATCAACTTGTCATCCAATACCAAATGTTCTTGGGATTCTGAGGAAGACTTTTTGTCGAAATGTCAGTCATTTACCCCCAGCAATAAAACATGCAGACTTCTAAGAGTGCTCCAGTGTCTTACTTTGGGTAGTCTCTTTGAAGTGCCTAGGTATAAGTTTTTTCTACCAAATGTTCTTTATATGACTTTTTTCCCTCAATGTATTTAGTCAGATTTTTACCGAAAAATGATTCGTTAGTTAGGTCCTGTTTTTTCTTGGAAGCATTGTTCGACATGGAGCAAGCTGATGCTAAAATCACAAATGTGGATGCATCAAGTAAAAATGGACATTTCATGATTCTGTGATCTTGAGATAAAGGCTGTTAAAGTTGGGCACTTTTCACCTTGATCTGCAATAGCGGTGTGCTTGTGATACGTTCACAAATGGGTGTATCGCAATGCACTACTGCTAAAGTAATGACAATGAGCAATGACATTGAGAGAATTTTTTTTGTTCTAAAGACTGGATCTACTGGTTTTAAAATTGTAATTACATAAAAACAAAGCAGGGAAATAAAAAGTGAAACAGACCATTTTATTATTGAATGTATTAATATCATGGTATGCTGGAAACTGTCACACCCCTCATGTCTCAGTAATTGGCCCCTCCCTCGTTCCAGCAGTCTGCCTGAGTATTGCGGTTTGCCTCCCTTAATTGATTTATTGTCATGTCTTATACCCCGCTTCCCAATGTGATCATTTGCATGCCTGGCCTCTTTTGTTGAGTGTCTCATCCATATAATTTTCCTGAGACATCTCAGTCTTTGCTGGATTGTCAAGGTTCATTCCCCTTGTACCCTTCCAATCAGATTATGCCTTTTTTATTTTTTTCTTTTGAGGTTATTTGATACAAACAACCTCCCGAGCCTTAATCGGTCTCCAGGATTGGGACTGTATTCCTGTTACTACCCTGTTCCTGCCTGTACCTCTTCTGAGCCTATGTAATAGGAGCACCACCCAAGCTTTCATGAGGTCCAGGATTGGGACTTTGTTCCTGTCAAACCCCTCATTCCTGTTTGCAAGCAGTCCTGAACCTGCAAGTAATATTCACCACCTGGCTATAGGCACTTTGGTATCATTAAAAAAACAAAAAAACCAACGGGCATCAGGAAGCCCAAAAATCAGTAGGCATCTCCCATCTCCCACATTTAGTGGGGAGCATGGCCCCTGCCCCCTTGATCCTGCCCTGAATCAGTGATTGAAGTCAGAAAAAAAAAAAAACATGAAAACGCTGACACTACACTTTTAGTGCCAACATCGATTGATGAGTTTTTTCATGGACAATCTTCTTTGTCTCATCTATTTACTGCACCAAAGTCACTCTACCTTTTAATTTAATATCTTATATTTCTTACTTTACTGTTCTGATGCTTGCTTCATTCACTTGTCCTTCAGGTTCGTACATATTTCTTTACCACTTGTGCCGTCTATTTGTGAATCTACTTCTGCCCTTCGCTACCATGCAGCCCTTGCCCGTTGCATCCCTTTTTTCAGACTACTTTAGCTATTATCCATTCTTTCTTACCTTCATATTCACTCTTTTAATCCACTTTCAGTCTGTTTTTTGGGGAATTTCGCCTGAATCTATCTTAATTTTTGCATTCATTTGCAGGTTTTTCCTTCTTGTCAGCATATACAGTGGGCTTCCAAATTATTGGCACCCTTGACTGGCAATGTACAAACAACACACACAAAAAAAAAAAAAAAAATATTATTATAGAGACCCGGAATATTCCAATGTTTTGATGGAAACAATCAAAATCATAACAATCATTTAATACAAAATAAATTTAAACAAAATCAAGGTTTCATAATGATTGCAACCCTTTATTTAGTACTTAGTGCAACCACCTCTGGCAAGGATAACAGCTTTTTTCCTTTAATTTTTGACAAGATTAAGACACACATTTGGGGGGATTTTGGGCCATTCCTCTGACCATATCCTTTCAAGATCCTTCACATTCTTGGGTTTGCGTTTATCAAATGCCCTCTTGAACTCAGCCCACAGGTTTTTAATTGGATTGAGGTCTGGCAAATGAGATGACTATTGCAGAACGTCCATTTTATTGTCACGGAACCATTTCTGTGTGGACCTTGAGGTATGCTTTTGGTCATTGTCTTATTGGAAAGTCTACGTACAACCAAGTCCCAGCCTTCTGGCGGAAGCAACCAGATTGCCAGCCAAAGTATCCTGATACTTGATGGAATTCATTACGTCATGAATCTTAACCGGTGCCCCTGGACCTCTTGAATTAAAACAGCCCCAAAATATGACTGACCCACCGTCAAATTTCACTGTGGGTATGAGGTGTTTCTCCTTGTAAGCATCTCAACATTTCAACGCTAAACATGCCGGTGCTGTATCTGACCAAAACGTGCAATTTTGGTCTCATCCGACCAAGGCACTTTGTTCCAGTGATAATTTAAACAACATTTGGCAAACTCCAAGAGCTTACTTCCGTGTCCTCTGGTCACGAAGGGCTTTCTCCAGGCAACCCTTCTAAAGAGCCTGTGGTTGTGAAGGTGGCGCCTGGTGATGCCTTTTTGAAACCTAGTGACCTCAAGATGCCAGCAAGGCCTGAAATTTCTTCACAGTGATTCTTGGGGATTTTGTTGTGCCTCTCACCATCCTTCTCAGTATCCTGAGGGGCAAAATGCAGCTGCGTCCTCTACCCTTGAGGTTTTCAACAGTTCCATTGACCACTCTTAAATTTTATGCATACCACACATTCCAATGCCAAAACGAGGCTTAACTAGGGAAAATAAGAATGGCCGCGCCCAAATCCGCGTTTCACTGCTGTGTCCTTGCAGTGTACTGGGGATACTAAATTGCACGTTGATCTTATTTTTAGTCCTTTTCCAAAAGATTATCTTCATAAGGAGAGGTGAAGGGCCGGTACTACAGGGGTTTTATGATCGCAATACAAGTTTCCAGTGGTTCTATTTATCGAGGCACTAGCAGTGGCCTGATCAGGTCATGACTGAGAGTATAAGATGCTGTTTTATCACATAACTGACTTGTGCAATTCAATAGAAAACCAATGTAATTTTTCGTAAGCACCAGAACAGTAATGCCATCATTCTGCTAACTTGTACCGCGGTCAAGCTATCACTTTCACGTTTGGACTGGCAACGGTTCATATTGATCATTTTCATTTCATGAGTGGGGTTATGAGAAAAGTACTACAGTTAAGTGATAAAGAAAAATATGGAACAAATGCCAAATCACGGTTTTCTTCCACTTTCAACTTAGTGGCTAGCTAACGGTGATTCGCTAGCTAACAGCTGATGCGACATAATAGTTATGGACAGGTACCACGAGCACACTAACTAAGTAACATTAACTTAGTTATGAGACTGGCGCTTAGCTAGCCTGCTACAGTGCTCAGCCATACTGATTTAACCAACATTACACTTGGCATTCAGTTTGGCTAAATATTCACAGCATGACTTAACATGGAGCGTTTTTTTTTTTTCTCACTTTCTCAGACAATGAAATTTCCGCAAAAGTGATATGTCCTTAAGGTAATATCAAAAATATTTCATGAGCTAGGCTATGGGAAAAGTGCTATAGTTATGTGATGAAGAACATTTGGAACAAATACCAAATCACGGTTCTCTTCAACGAGCAAGCCATTGCAAACATCATGTAAACAAAGCTGGCAATCCAGCTGCACATCTCAAACCTTGCTTTGGACAAAAATGAATATTCATGACCCGGATATAAAGAGTCAACATTATCATTGGAATTTTTAAATAATTGTCTCGACAGTGCTCAGTGGCATATTCAATTTTTTTATGAATCTTCTTGAAGCCATTAACAGATTTATGGAGGTCTATGAACATCTGCCTATTTTCAACTGAGAGTTGATTAGTTTTGTTCATTGTGCTGGATGACAAAAGGATATTGCTTGAGTGTTACCTCATTTTTATACCCTAGTGAGACTGGAAGTGATGTACTTGGTCAATATAGTTTTTTTTAACACATAGATAAAACTTAGATAATTGGAATTTAATACCAGGTTTAATTTTTGTAGATGTTATTTACAATAATCTTTAAGGGTGCCATTAATTGTGAAACCTTGATTTGGAGAAAATAGATTTTTAATTAAATCAGTAAATGATTTTGGTTGGTTCCATTGGAAGGTTAATATTGTACAATATTTTCCAAATGTTGTCATTTAGAGTTTCTCCATAAATATACTTTGTAGATTTTTTTAAAGTATTGTTTGTGCCGGTAATTTTGGACCTCACTGTACATTTGACTTTTTATTTCCATTACCAGGCTAGATTAGCTTCATCCTCTCTACATTTGTATATTTTCTCCCCTAGATCAATTTATTATCTATTTTTTCCCCTTCTAAATTTTACCCTGTTATTATACTTTCTTTCAGATTCTCAAATTTTTCCAGTTTTATCCTAGTTTAGCTACACTTGTTGCAGACTCATAACTTTAACTTAAGGGGAGGAGAAATCCAAAAAATTATGGTTTTTCACAATTTTTATCAAAATTTTAATTTTGGTCTTAATTAAAAGTTTAATCATTCATAATTAAGAGCAGGTGGATGCGTCGCACGTTAGGGGGGCAGAGAAGGCCAACCTAGACTCTGAAAAAGCCAAAAGAAAGAGCAAATCACTTCAATCTGCTCAAGAACAGGACAATCAGAGGGAGCAGGAGGGAGAAGTTTATGCTTCAGGGGCATTTTAATGTTCTAAGTTGACTGTTACAATGATTTGTAGGTATACTTTGACTTTAACCTGGATTTTCTCAAAACCTGATTTTTGCCCCGATTGCTATCATTTAAGGCACTATATCTCACTTATTTGTGGAGCTTTTCTCATGAAATTTTGACAGAAGTCTGTGTACATATCAGGAAGTCTACTGAACTAAAAGTTTTGGTTTAGCACTTTGGGTCTGGGAGTTATGGTGATTTATATTTCATATCGAGGGGGTGAAAAATGGCAAAATCCTCTTTTACCCCACTAAATCTCTAGCATTATGTGTAAATGCTTTATTCTAGTTCAGAAGAAGGTGTAAATATAACTAAATCTAATTAAAAAACCTGATTCAAATATCTTGCTTCAGTCCTGAGATATAAGGCAAAGATATAATGGTGAAATTGGGGTGGCGGCCATCTTGAATCACATGACCTAATTATGCAAATTAGGTCAAATTCATATTTTGTGTATTTCAGGTCATATACTGTCAATACACCAAGTATGAACGTTTTCTATCTAAAATTGACAATTTATTTCCAAAAGTTTCCTCCTCTCCTGACAACTTGCTGTTAGCTCTAAAAAACTTCTTGTTAGGCCCCGCCTCGAGCCTTAAAATTCACTAGTCTATTGAGACGGGAACAGTGTTTCAATCTCAAATGATTTGTTATCCCCGCCCGCCGCTTTTTCCCATTGGGCTCCATCCGTCCCTCCGTCGAGCCTCTCGAACACATTTCAACGGAAGGCGGGGATATTGCCATGTTAGTGACATACACTTGATTTTTTCGTTTTTTCTTCCCAACACAACGAGTTTTTCGAATGCCGTAGCAAGCGAATAGGTCCTTCTGAGCGAGATTAGGTGACAATAAGTATTCTGGTGCAAGATTGTGGAAGAACGATGAGGGATAAATTTGCCGCATTTCTTCCTTACTTCGACATTTGTCAACAAGCCGACGGGTAGTTTGTGTTACCATGGAGCCGACTGAGTTAGTTACCAGAGCCACATGGCTCTGGCCTGTACGTTTTACCTTTTACAGTTCACGCGGACTCTGTATCGAATGTTAACTGTAAGAAGAAGACTGCGTGCTCGTTTGATTGCTACGGCACTTGCGACTGTCTTATGGGAAAATAAAGCTCCACAACAGTCCTCGCGGATGCTATAGGCTAGCTAAAGCAAAAATGAACGTAAAGTTACCTGCTTAAAAATAATGCGAAACCGATGCCCCTCATCCCCAAACCTCGCTATTTGTATATTACTATGTCATAAATTACGCACTACTCGAACACAATTCTTACATTTTTAATGGTAATTTCCCTTGTCAGTAAAGAAAGTCTGCACCTTGATCAAATCTGGGCTGAATGGGTGCGTCAGTAAAAAGCTGATAAAAAACAGCACAAATACTCGCACTCCAAAAAGTGAATACCAAAAACCGAGAAGCCAATGCATCAATTTATTAGGACAAAAAATATCTAAGTGAAAGTTTTAAAAACAGACGTTTCGGTGCTCACACCATCCTCAGTGCTAATGACTAAGTGGCAGGACAAAACCATTAAAATAGACATCACATGACAGAAAGAGACAATTAGTTTAAGTGAGTATCTCAGGGTACAATTAACTAGTCAATTATTCAATTTCAAGGGAATATCATCGTAGATGACCACAACAAGTGAACAGTAGTTATGACAATAAAGTATGTATAATCAAATGAAAGAACAGAACACCAGAAAATAGTAAGACTGGAATGTCATGTTAAGTTAAATTGATTATGGATACAAGGACATGCTGGTGCGCGCTTAAAGAAAACATGTCAAATCAAAGGAATCATTTAAGCCAGCTGGATAAAGTGTGGATAGGTAATAGATCCAACGTGCTTCACATTGAAGTAGTAATTTGTCTATGTGCTTTAGTCTACGACTAGGAAAAACACGGTCAATGCCAAGCCAGCTGAGAACAGATACCTTATGATTAAATTCCACAAAATGACGTGCCACCGGAGATTTCCGGAGTTCATTTCCAAACCACAGAACAAAATCCTTTCTGTTAATCGCGCTACGATGTTCATTGATACGATATCCTGAGTTGCCGCCGAGGGCAGAACAACATATTGTGGTCCAATTATCAACCACAGAACAAAATGTATACACAGTTACTGGAACTTTCACATTGTAATAAATCTAGTAAATGGTGTAGCTCTTAATTTTGAATAACATTGATTTAATTGAAACTAGTAAATGTATGAGTTTTGCCTGATATCCTTTGCATGAAAATGTGTTTTAAACGGAATTTCTTGTTCAAGGATAAAATCATCGCTGTTAGATCGCATCGTCTAGTTGCCTTTCTTTGGGAATTTTAGAAGGATCATAACAGTCAGCGCGCACCAAGATGTCCTTCAAATTACGGGACCTGGAGTAGATAAAAAGAGGGAGATCACGAAAAAGGTTTGCACAAACAGGGTCAGTGTTAAGAACATGCCAGTGACTCTGAATAACAGTTTTGAGTTTATGGCTCAAGGGGGTATGTGTGGTACAACACATGATAGAGGAATCAGATCTTTTATTCGGCTTCCTGTTGTGAGAGGGGCATCATAGGTGGTGAACATAACTCTATCAAGAGCGTCACTCAAACATCGGCTAGAGTAGCCTCGATCTAAAAAATTGGGGTACATTTTTTTTAATTTCCATATTGAAATCTTCTTCCTTCATACAAATGCGTCTAACACGCAAAAATTGACTGTACGGGAGTCCCCTCTTAAGGGACTCTGGATGGTAACTAGACGCATGTAGGAGACTGTTTTTATCAGTCGGTTTTACGTATAAAGAAGTGTATAGTGATTTACCATTCAAGGTTACCACTGTGTCCAAAAAATTGATTTTTTGTGGATTATATTCCAATTTAAACTTAATAGATTCCACCCAGCTATTGGCAAATTCTAGAAAATTAATCAATTCCATTTCTGTACCTTCCCACACCAAAAACAAGTCATCAATGTAACGTTTGTAAATATAATGTTATGGGAAAAAGGATTATTGGTATACATGTGGTTGTGTTCCAAATAACCCATGAACAAATTCGCATAATCAGGGGCAAACGTAGCTCCCATAGCAGTGCCCTGGGTTTGCAAAAAAAAAGTCATTACTGAATAAAAAATAATTTTTGGTTAGCACAATTTTCGTCATATCAACCAGAAAATCGGAAGGTGGAAATGGAGTGATTCTAGATTCCAAAAAGAAACGAAGTGCTTCCAGTCCAATGTCATGGGGAATGTTAGTATAAAGACTGGTGACATCCATTGTGACAAGGAAAATATTATCATGTAAAAATGTTAATTTGGATATTTGCTCAATAAAATCACCTGGATCTTTAAGGTAGGACGGGAGTTTAACCACCAGAGGTCTAATATAGGAATCAATGAACTTAAAGAGAGGTTCAGTCAAGGAGTCAATACTGGCTACTATCGGACGTCCCACAGGAAAAAAGGTCAAATGATATGTGAACTTTGGGTCAAAATGTAAATCACAGGGATTTTAGGATGCTTCGTCATAAGATAATGACGTTCAGAGTTTGTTAGATATCCAGCATCATAACCAAAGTTCAAAAAAGTGTCTATTTCAGACTTGAAGCGGGATCAGATTTTAGTCTCGAATAATAATTGGTATCTGATAATTGTCTTAAAATTTCGGCTTCATAATCATTCCTGTTCATACAAACCAACCCACCGCCTTTGTCAGCGCCCTTGATAATTATCTGCGAGTTTTTAGAGAGAGAATGAAGAGCATCCCTTTGCGCCTTGTTATAATTATACCCAGATTTGTAAGAAGGGTGTGTTGAAAAAAGAGAATTCACATCCCTCTCAACCAAATTACAAAATGTGTCAAGGGCAGAAACATTAACGGGTGGACAAAAATTATTTTTTGGTTTGAAAAAGCGGCTAGAAACAGCATCATCATCAACAGAAGACAAATGAGTCTTTTCTTTGTGAAAAAAGCACTTGAGTTTCATAGATCGAAAAAACTTGAATAGTTCTACCTTTGTTTGGAAGGGGTTGGGGGAAGGTGTGGGTACGAAGGATAATCCTTTATTGAGTAGGGATTCTGCGTCTTCATGTAGGGGTGCGCCTGTCAGATTGACTAGTAAGGGACACGCCCCCTGTGATTCCTCCTGGACTGTTTGTATTGTCCTTGTACCGGAGCCCCTCCTGCCCCGTCTCCGCTTTTTCTTGTATTCCTGGTGTAATAGTTGTGTTGGCGTCTTGCCCTGATGGACTGGTTTTAAAAAATCACCGTCAGAGTCAGAAGGAAGCTCCGATGTGCTGGATTCCGAAGTCTGTAAATCCGATTCAAATTGAACTCGACGAGGAGTTGGCCGGGCTTTCTGGGTTAGCCAAGGGTAAACCTTGTCGTCCCTGTAATCAATGGTATCCCTCTTGAATTTTCTCAGTTTAATTTTTTTAAGATCTTGTTAGTATTTGTCAGTAAAAGAATTGATTTGTTCCTTAAGCTTGGTACTTTCCCTGCCATAATTCCTCCTTTTGTCAGCAGAAAAAAAATGGCGGACGTGAAATTTCTACCGAGGGAGAATAAGCAAAGCATTCTGGGCAATATCAAAGCTTGGAGGGATGTTCGTTGTTGGCTTCGTTTGAGGGAGGATAATCGAGGGCTTGAGCAAATGAAAATGCACCCTTTCCACTGCAAAACTGGATTGGAACGACCCTACAAGTGGCAGCCATCTTACATTCGGGATTTTTTGGGGATTCCCCTCTCAATTGGAGGGCGAGTGAACACGACGAAGCAAGCATTTTTTCGGATTGGAACGCAGCCCGGGGGACTACATTCTTCAGCTCGGCAATCATTGCATGCATATGTTGTTCTTTTCCACTGTGTGGTAGTGTTGTGCTATTTAAGATCAAGCTTGTACTTAGTCTTTGCGAAGTCTCGTAATCCACAAGCCTGCATTGAATCTCTTGTCTTGTCTCGTCTTATCTCCCATGAATCATGTATATATATTATAACTCTTAAACAAAGTGCTGTTTATTGTTTGTTTCAGCACTTTTATATTATTATTAAGCAACCCCTTTTCCTTTTTCTTTTCTATTTGTAATACATTGTTACTTTAGCTAAAGCCCAGTGTCTGTATTACTAATAGTGTCATTCAGGAACGTTAATTCCTTATTTGTTTTGTATTGCTTCATGTATGCCTTCTTGCTGTGCCAAAGTCATATTAAATACAACCAAGTCCATCCTTGCACCTGAGTCCAGTGCTCAACTTCCTGTCCCCGTGCACTTCCCCAGTGTGTGAAGCACAACCCGTACACTATTGTAGAATTATGTGTTACTCGCATGGCGAGAAAGTCATTTGATGAGGTCAGGGCTAGTGCAAGCCCGATTCATTAAGCCAGTGTCTCTACACTCATGGATGTGAGTTACTTAGATAGGCTGCATGAAAGTAAGTTGATGGGGGCAGAGCTGCAATACTACAGTAGTTTTGTGAATCATTTTCAATTTCTTGCCAGTTACAACTCTGATGTAGGTTTCTGCTCATATTATGGGTTGACTTCCG
The DNA here is from genome assembly GCA_029692085.1 of Gymnothorax javanicus. Taxonomy (NCBI): domain Eukaryota; kingdom Metazoa; phylum Chordata; class Actinopteri; order Anguilliformes; family Muraenidae; genus Gymnothorax; species Gymnothorax javanicus. The sequence goes on from CM056202.1 coordinate 74,260,240, forward strand.
TAAGTATGTAGACTTTGCAATAAAAAGAGCTGGTATACTTGAAAGACTTCATAATAGGTGCCCATGCATTAAAGCTGTTGTTACCTCAAATCCATTATTCTGGAGTACACAGCCAAAAAGCAGAAATTGTGCCACTGTTCAAATACAAACTTTAAAATTTGTCCTTTTGAAACATTAGTCTCATTTTCTCACTGGTGATTCACAAGTTTTTTTTTTTTTTTTTTTACTTTATACTAGCCATGTCTGATAATAATCACAAAACAATATTCTGAAAATTACTGGTCCACACTTGTGGCTGGACAAACCACAACGACTAATGACTTGCAGACTTCTGGGATGCGTGCACCACAACTCTGTGTTGATTTATCATAAGTGCTCATAGACCTGTTAAATATGCTCGTAGACAGCCTAAATTCGAGAAAATGGAAAAATCAGCATTCTGAAAATCAGTCCCTGCTTATCCTGAAAAATCCAAAAAAATCAGCCCCTGCTTAATCCAAAGATCAATGCCTATATGCAGTTTCAGATTGATTGACCCTCTGATTGAGAAGAAAAATGGATTCAGACATACGGGGACCTTTTCTCATTTTATAGCAGGACGGCCAAACTCTATTACACTACAAATCCAAATTGCTCTCTCTAGTGGGCTATCACGTATCAAATATATGTTTTTGGAAACCACCACTCATCCGAATTGGTTCAATTAATAGTGACTGCTCATTAATTAAAAATACCTTGTTCTGTGTTAATAATCGGTATAAATGTGATATTAAGCTAGCGGCCATTACTTACAGATTCTGCAGAATTCTGCAAATGGTATGCAATCAATTCTTCAGTCTCAGGTTTACATGCCTCTACTTGTTTCGTTGTCTTTGTTGTGTTGTTTTATCCCCCATTATATAGCTATCAGTCTGTCCCTCCGCCTGTCAGTCCATCTGCCTGTAAACATGTTTTTCTCCAGTGCATAAATTGAAAACCATTTGACTTTTTTTTTATGACAAAAAATATTATTATGACAAACTATTATGACAAACTTTACATTTTGCCCTTTAACCTTTGAACTGTACGTCTCAGAAACAAAATTAGTATTATTATTAGTTTTATTTTATTTTATTTTATTTTATTTTATTTTTATTTATTTAATTAATTAATTAATTTATTTATTTATTTATTGCTACATTCAGCCAGTACAGGCCCATCTCTCTGTGTAAACCATTACCCATTTGCTTATGAATAGATTTCCTCCATTTTGAACTTTTTGCAAAATCTATCCTCTCCCTGATGGTGAGACCTTTGCATGAAATTTCATACGCAGGAACCTCATACCAAGATCTTTGAACATAATATGAACGAAGCAGCAGCTGCAAACCAATAAATTTTGCGGGTATGGACATAATGACTTCTAACTCCTGAATGCAATGTCCAGTTATAAACAAACTTGAACTCGTTCATCTACAGGCCATTAGACTCAACTCGCCAATTTGGTGTAAATATGTCTGTAGGTGGTGCTATAACAAACAAATAGTTACTGAAGTCAATTTCCTAATCAATTTAAAATTTTGCATTCTTCATGTTGGTTGATGGTCCTATTGATGGCTACCGTTTCAGCAACCTCTAAACTCACTGACCTATCACATATCATCATGAAACTTTACAACAATAGTTCCCAAACTTGATCTTGGGGTTCCTGATGTATTATCATTATTATTATTTATTTTTTTTTTAATCACAATTGTGATTGTAAGATTTTTATAAGCTCTTAATTTGGCCATATTTGGTGAATAAGCAGTTATTTACCATCTCAAGGCACATTTTTTGTGAGTCATGAAGACTAAAAGACCCTTGAACATATTGTTTATTTGTCTATATTACAAGCAATTTCAGGTAACAGTTTTTTAAGGGGACCTATAGCTAAGCAAAATGCCGATTTTGGTTCAAAATTTTAGTTTTGAGGTAAGAACACAAAGTGGTCCTTCAAATAGTATGTAATATAGAGTCGTGTTCCGAGGAAATATTTGTCACGAACACTGTCTTCAAGGCTGGAACAGATATGAGTGCGGTGACTTTCAGTGATGGCCAACGAGGAATTGCCTCCATTCTTATGAAACTTGGCATAAAGGCTGCGGCACACTCAATGAAAGGCTATCATGAAATAGACAGAAAACATGTGAAACAGAGTGAAAAACGTGCACTTGAATTTGAAAAAAGAAATGAATAGACGTTCGACAAGCACGTAAAACTAGGGTAGAAACAGATTGAAGAAGAGGGAGTTACTTATGAGGCTGGTGCCTTTTGAGGAGGTAAAAAAAAATCCTAAAAACCACTAAAAACAAAATACTAAATGTATTCCTCCTGAGAACATTACTGTCAAACTGCAATCACATTATTACTGCCGAACTAAAATCACGTTTTTCTAAAAATACAGATTTTCAACAACGAAAAAAACAGATTTCTCAGCAACTGTACATCCAATTAACTTCATACTTGGCAGTTTTCCTCATTTTGTGATGATCTATGTCTGTACAGAGCTCTTTTTGCAATATGTACCTCTGAATATGAGTAAATCAAAATATGCATATTTAATTAGCTGTTTCTCACCGAAATTGATTTAGGGGGGTCAAAATCAATACTAGAACGTAGAAACCTTGAAAAAAAGCTCTGTAGTGACATTAGGAATGTTTTTTCCTTGACATTACTGCTGAAATTATAATCAAACACTGTTTAGTTATCTCAATAACTGTGTTTCTCTAAGTATCTATATATTCATTAAAACAGCCATTGCCATGGCAACCACTGATGTGATGCAACAGAAACTCAGTGTTTTAAATTGCAATTTCTAATAGAATTATTTTGATAATAATTCTTAGTTTAAAAAGTGAATATCTTGGAAAATGTTTGCTTAACGATAAGTCCCCTTAAACAGATCAATTTAGATCCAGTGAAAATCAGTATGCTTCAAATTAGGTTACTGAATACAGGTGTTTAGAGTTCCTCAAAATAATATGATTAGCTTAATAACATTAAAATGGCACAAAACTAGTTTGACTTCATCATTTCCTAACATTCTAATTTTTTATTTATTTATTTTTTTTGTGACCATGTGTCAACGGTTTCACTGATTAAGAACCAATTGTTTGTTTACTTGATTGGTTATTTTTCCCCTTCTCTATGCAGTTGTTTCAAATATATCCCAATGTGAATATCGATTTTTCTATGTGACATGAATATTAATATGTGTCTAAATATGGCTCTAAATGGCGCCCCTAACTGCGACAAATTAACAGCTTCTTAAAATCCTACCATTGCGATTGTGGTTGGAAGAAAACCACCATGCCTGGGTGCTGGGTATAAAATTATTCTGATTGGCCAGATGGTGGTGCTATAGCGAACCAAAACACTTTATGGACTATAACTCTTGAACTGTTTAGGCTACATTCACAACTATTTGTTTCTACTAATTTCCTGGCTGCAGCTGAATAAAAAGGCCTCTTGAACCAAAATGGTGGGCCATAATGGATTTATTTATTTATTTTTTTTTTTTTTTGCCATTTTGCTGCTCCTGAATTCAGTGTTCAATTATCATGAAACTTAGTTTACATGCATAGGACAAGAAAATGAGGCTTACAACATTTTGTGGTTAATAAGTAGCAGTGTAAATATGCAAAAATGTTAAATTGCCTGTATCTCTCCCAAATGATTCTAATTTTGCATACTGTATCTCTCACTAAGCTTCTAATAGTCCTTCCAATGAGCAAGTGAAAATTTTAAAAACATGGCCACCACCAGCCAGTCAGGTAACAGCTGCTATTTGACAGGCGTTATCAATGACCAATCAACAAGAGGGCAAGGAACGCCATGAATTACTACATGCAATGTACCTGATATTGGTCCAAAACTGCATACAATGCATGTCTTTACCGGTGAGAGCTTAGTTATTTCCTCAAATTACCTGGAATCCATTAAATACCACTAGCAGTCCCATGTGATATTTTTCCCATTTTTCAGGAAACGTTTGATATAGGTTAAAGCTGCTGTGAGTGATTTTTTTTTTTTTTTTTTTTAAAAAGTGTTAAATGGCGCCACACTGCGACAGAGATCATTTATTTAAAGAGTATCTGGTCGATAACACAGGTCTCTCAGTCACTGTCTTCTGCAATAAAGCAGCATATAAAATTCTGGAGTCACTGGCTGCCTCTATCCAATCAGGTGAGAGAACGCGATAAAGACGTGTTTCTCTCTGCTTGTGAAACGAAGTAACAACGCGCTGAGCTGAATCTGCGTTGTTAGTGCGCCATCTGACGGAAAAACATTAGAGGACGAAGAAAAATCTATGTTGTTGGCAGTAGCAGAACAGATGAATCTTCCAGTCCCAGCGCTACGGGAGATGGCGTACACAATTAAGCAGCCAAAGCGCCAAAGAACGGTTAAGGAACAAATAGAATTAAGGAGGAAAAACGCGAGATGGCCAAGAGCTGTATTTATATCGGTGCCGCTTTCAATGGGGAAAACTGAAGGAATCAAAGGGTTTAAAAAGCAATGCACAGCTAGCCTTGCTGCTACTGGACAGGTAAGCTTTGTTTTACTCTGTTGTAGTTATGTAGTTTTATCAGTCTCGGATAGTCCTGTTGGTGGTTTTTAATCCTGCTAATGTCAGTTTTTAAATGAACTGTTATTGTTTGTGGCCAAAAACAGCTTGCTTAGCTGTGTAATGATAGCATGTGTGGCTATAGAACACTAGCTAGTTTTAGCTAATATCTTCAAAAAGCCATTCATACCTAAGTTTTTGCATGGATGTAATGTGCTGTTGGTTCAAGTTTGCAGCGTGGCTTTCACACGACAATCACTGAGAGTGTCTGTATTGTACTTAAATTGTAACTGAGTAGCTACTCTCTTCGGCCTCTGTGGGAACCGAAGCGCGTTCCTGTGCCTGGCTTGGGGATGGGGGGCGGGGACTGCTTATATAGGCTTCAGACCGCTTCGGGCAAGAAGCTAAGGAAACGACCAAACAATTACAGCAGCTTTAACTTGAGCAAATGGCAGGGGCCATTGCCGTGTCTTAATGGTTCTTGTTTATCCGGGTTAGTTTGTCCATAGCAATGCTACTATATATTTTGTTAGTTGAGAGGACACATGCACGCGTGCGCGCACACACACACACACCCATTCAAATATCATACTACAAACTGCTGCTCATATTTCCCTTTAAAGTCTCAGTAATCGGGTCAAATTTTGATGTAGGTTCTTCTGTGCAGCTTAATTTGGTCTCATTTGCTTTGTTTTGATCTTGTGAAGGTTGCTGTAATGTTGCGATAAAGAATTTTGCATTTGAAATGCCCAATCAGATTTCTAAGCTGTCCGCACAGCAGCTGCGCGGATATGGGAAGGGAGTGCAAACTCATAAAAGACTTGGGATTTAAATTTAGTGTGAAAATAAGGGTTGAAGAACATATGCAAATTTTAGTGGCTGTGGTACTGCCCTATGGTGTGTCAGTTGGATCTGGATCCTGCTCGTGCTGACTCAGTGCGTCTCAGTATTAAGAAAACAAATCCTCTTCCAAATCCTCCACTTCTCCTTTCTGAATGTAGAGAAAAGGAAGATACCATTTTTTAGAAAATGTAACATGCAGATGCATATGCTTCATGACAACACTATGAATTGTATCAACATAACTAGGATTTTCAACTTTGGTTTTATCCTAGTAATCAATATCTCATTTTTTTCTCACTAGGGGGAGATCTTGAGCCTTCTGTCCAATATTCAGGCTTTCCTCAAATATCAAGGTCTAGATTGTGCTTATGTTGATGTGGACTAAAGCTGTAGATATTTAAGCAATGCTCTCACTGTTTTACATTTACTTCAGTTCAGTTTGCTTGTATGCTTGTATAACACTTTTACAGGAACATGTTCATCAAAGACACCTCACAGGAAAATATAAAAACACAAGAAAACTCAAGAATTGGAGAATGGAATTACTGAACGCCCCCCCAAAAAAAAGAGAAAAAAATGGAGAGGAAAAAAAAAAGATACATAGGTACGTATGATGAGCATCATAATACCCATAATACTTTGGACAATGCCAAACAATTTGAGTTTGAAAGGATATACTGCTGCCATCTTCAGTCCCTGATTGTTTTGGGGTCTCATTTTCTTCAGCTGGATTCAAATCAGGTGATACAATTTAAAAACAGAACAAAAATAACAAAAAATATATGACTATCCAGTGAATTATGATACTAACTCTGTGAGGTGAGCTCTATATTTTTTCCTCATCAATTTTAGATTTGTAATCTAACAATTTAAGCAATGAAAGTGCAGATTTTTTGCTTCTATTGGAGAATATATAGATATATTTTACATTACAATTTCTCCATGTACAAAGTACAAAATTTTCTATGCGCATTGAATCCGAATATAGTTTATGTTATGTACACTTTCTAATGGCAATGGGGTCTTAAAGCATTCAAAGTTTGAAATAAAATAAAATGCACACCAAAGATCCCTGTTCTCTGTGTGTTTTTACCAAACGAAAGTAGGACACGGCCCGTGTCAACGGGAAGGGAAATTCATTTCGGTACACACAAATCCCAGACTGCTTATGGAAACTTCTGGAAAAACTTTGGGACATATGAAATGGAGGTGACTACGGGGACAGTCCCATGAAAAACAGGACGTCTGTTCACATTAGTCATTCTGTAGTGCTGCTGTCGATAGTTGGCGGGTGTGTGTAGATTGAGTGACCTGCATTTAATCACCCTCATTTCACTCACAGTTTAAAATTTGACCGTATCATTTTTGTGATTTTTGAATTCACCACATCATTACAATGGTGGGAAAAAATGCAAAATGTGTCCAATTGAGAGTCATTTTTGAAGAAAATGTCAAATGACTTGGCCACAATTTCCGTATTCGTTAAGATTTAGGAGACATATTTCTCACATCCTCTCATCTGAGTCTTTCCTAGTGCTCACTTTCAGCACCCACCCTCCCTTTCAGTGTTATTTTCAAGACTTTCATAGCAGTCTGGCATTGCTTAACACACCGCCAAAGATCCAGAGATGGCCCAATTAAATCAAACAAATGAGGGGATTTCCAAAATGTCTCCTCAGGTGCCTCTGGGCATGCTGGTTTTCAAAGCCAGTGGATCTGTTTATACGTTAGCTCTTCCTTTACACTTTTCTTAACACAGTGCAAGTTCGGCCTTAATCTTCCTCTTATGCTATTGTGTCAATGACCAGCAGGAGTATTTTATGAAGCACTATTTCTATATTTGCCATGTAATGCACTGAATAAAACTAAGAGTGGCGTGTTCCAGTTTCTTAAGTTTTCTGGGTTTTATTGGTGCAGTTATCCAGCCACTCCAGCACTCATGCCTGGTGAAACCGGGCTTCAGTGTCCAACTTCAGTGTTAAGAAACTAGGGAACTGAACTGATGTTTTTTTATTGCTGAAAATGTGATCTCAGGAAAAAAAAAAAAAAAAAAAAAAAAAAAGCATATATTGATTTCACTAGTTGAGACCTCCGGGGTGTACTAATCAGACATACATTATTTATAACATCCATTCCCATTTTTTATACAGACATGACCTGAGAGTGAAAATTCTCCAGTGTGAATTCTCCCCACTACCATGCACACACAATAAGATCCAAAGCAACAGAAACCCCACCGTCTGCAGGAAAATTTTCGCAGCGCCTGTGGCAACTGGAACCCATTTTGTGCGCCCTCTGTGAAATAAAACAATGCCAGGAGATAGGAGTGTGTGTTGCTTCATTTTTTAGTGGTGCTGATAAGCTCAAACAATCACATCCTTCCTTCCCACATCTGATTTATTGAGTAAGGGACAGCTTAAATTTAGAGGAAATCTTGCTTAGTCTGTCACCAGTGGGAGAGGTCCAGAGCTCAGAAACTTTGTCACTGGTGGAAGAAACACTGGCTGGTTGCACCTCCTGGCTGAGGAGTCCTTCTAATTATTAGCCTGGAATCCATCCGTATCAAGCTTTGGTTGCTCCCAACGGTCACTTGCTGATACGACTGGCCTCAGTCGGTAGGCTAGCGTTTGACTTTCAAATATTTGCACAAAATCCATGCGAGATCTGTGATTGGCTCACAGTCGCAAGGGTTCCCCGCCCCTTTAGATAGACTTGTGGCGGGTCCTGAATGAATTGATTCCAATGGGGAGAAGTGAACTTGAGCACAGATTATCACCGATTATTTTGCCCCATTGTCACAGAATTAAATATTGGACTTATTTTTCACAGGCCACATATCTTCCAAACGTTTTGGTGCTGCAATGGCATACTTAAGACCAACAGATCAGGAGAAAATGAACTTTTGAACTTTTTTGAAATGAACTGTCTCTCTCAGCAGCGGTCACGTAACATCTGGCAATACAGAAATACAGTATGGACTGCGGCAAACTACGTATTAAACTTTCAAACTGAAATAATGCTTGTGTTTATATGTTCAGTGATACTGTTATTGCCATCGATGTTTAATCGTTTTTAAAGGGAAAAGGAATATATTTGATCGCTGTGATCTTGTACTGGATTGATATCAGATATTAAACAAGCGGGAAAAAGCGGCAAAATAAGCGTGGGCCATCCTCGTTAAAAATGCCGAAACGTTGTGCAGCAATAGGTTGCAAAAATAGGAACAAGCTATCAATCTTCTCTTTTCCGAAGAAAGTAGACAGGCAAGGAATAAATTAGCAACTGTTGTATTACATACCAGCTTCATAGGCTTAACACCTTTTTGCAGATGTAGACGCCTGCGGACATAGAGCAGCTCTTTTTATGGAAGCAGTTGCCCTACTATATCACTAGATGGCACCCCCGGATCAGTTATTGAATATTCACAAGCAAGCAGAGCTGGAACACAGCCTAGAATATTGACGAGTTCACTCCTATCCCTGTTTTTCAGGAGTTGCATAAATTAAACTCCTCAGCTAAGCCTGATCTGCAAGCTGCTCAATATCCTTGCCCATAGTATCTATCCAGCAGTTTAAAAAAAATGGTCTCTTGCGACAGAAAAAATCGTTGTCCTCTGGAGCAACCACTTTTGTTACAGTGACCCAATGGTATTCCAAGTAGTTAAAAAAAAAATCAGTTTCCTGAGGCAAAATTTGCCATGGTATTAACACTATGTCATTCTACTATCAAATTCAGTCATCACATATTAAAAACGTGCAATTTCCTATCGTGGATTAACGCATAGATATGTCGGTTGAAGAATTTAGCTGCCTTTTAGAGCCTCATACAAGCTCCCACGGAAATCCAATCACTTTAATGGTGATTCAATGGTATCTGCGTGAAAGCCCAGCTGTAGTTCACACTGACGTGAAATTCTCCTGGTAATTACCAGTTGGTTGGCACGATTTTTATCCAATTGCTGACAGTATAAGCTTTCCTCAGTAAGTGAAAGACATTGATTGGACCTTAAAAAACATATTGAAATACCATATATGACCATTTAGTAGCCCGGGCGTTTATTTCGCAAAATCGACTTGGACCCCAGGCGTTTATAAGAACCAGGCGGGTATTTGCAACAGGCCATTATGGGAGACTGGGGCTTGTTGTCACACCAGTAAGTTGTCACACTGCAATTATCTTCTCCACTAGAGGGCGCAACTAAAAAGTGGAATACTAGTTTTCTTCCTTTTCATGGTCAGGTCTCATGTCCTGTGTGAGAAGAGAACAACACATTGTAAGTTGAGATGAGCACCAATTAACCATTCTCCACAACCCAAAGTAAAAAATATTAACTTTATATATTTTAAAATAAGCTTCTTTCGGATAAAAATCCTAGCAGTGGTACATGTGGACCTGTTAGAGAAGATATTAAGGCATCCTGTCATACCTCAGTCATTGTTCTGTTTTAAGCTAACTTTAAGCTAGAGCTAGCATTAGCAAACATGGTAGTTTGGGGCAACTTGTCTCAGGCATTTGGGGGTTAATTGTCACATGTGAAGAAAACAAGTTAACCAGCAGAGAAAGAAGAGAAAAACTGCTATTCTCACTGACACACCTGTGAAGGAGGCACTTGAAGCTGAAAGGCAGGCACAAGGGAAAAAAAGGCTATTCAAAAAGAAAGGCAAGGCAACCAAATCCAAAATACCAAAGAAGCAAAGCACAGGGAAGAAACAGAGGGAAGGTACAAAAAGAAAAACTCCAGATGACTCCTCATCGGAAGAAGATGAGTCCCTGTGCCTGGTCTGTGTAGAGCCATTTGGAAACAGCCGCCCAGGAGAAACCTGGGTGCAGTGCATTATATGCAAAGGATGAACCCGTGAAGAATGCACCCCCGGCAAATCAATCTACGTATGCCAGAACTGCAACTCAGATGAGGAGTCTGACTTGTGAGGTCAAGTTTTGTTTGAGATTTTCTGACTGGATGTTCCAGGACTGACTAGTGAGGTCAGGTTTTGTTTGAGTTTTTTTAATAGATCTTCCAGGACTAGTTTAAGTTTCATAAGTTTCATAATGCATGTTGCATAATATTTTATGTTAAGATTTATTCACTTTCAAGTGAAAAAATAACAACAACAATAATTTTGTCCTTGTTTTATTAGTTGCAATATAGTGTGACAACTTACTCGTTGGTGGGGCAACTTGTCACATGGTGACAATCTCTATTTGATTGCTTATAACTCTGCACTGATACAAGATATGAAATGACATGAATACAAAATATATACCTGAGACTTTGGTCTTTCATCTGGTACACATTTTTTTAATATATGATGTATTGATTCCAAGAAATATATAAGAGTGTAAAAAGTGTGACAACAAGCCCCGGTCTCCCCTATTTATTTTTTCACCGACCTGCACCAGGCCAGTTCGGCTTTCCTACGCAGTTATAAACTGACTGAATTTAACCGTTAAATTAACGAATTGTCACCTTGTCATTTTAACTGCAAGTGGAGTCCTGCGCGCCTTTAACCGTGGTTTACACTGAACATCCACTGAAATCCGTGGTAAACTTATTGTAAAATTACAGTTAAAATAACTGGCTAAAAGGTGCCAGTTAAATTACCAGGCAAAAAAGGCTTCAGTTTATTCGTTTATTATTAACAGTGTATTCGCGGAAACTGAAACTGGCGCGGTTTAATTTACATACTTTAGTTTTGAGACTTCTACATTGATTCCAGTTGGGGCAACACGCAATATCATCCTGTTATCCATCTTGTCAGGGCAAAGACGGACTAAATGAAGACAGCAAGTTGGTATGAGCACTTCAGAATGAAGTTGTTCCGATCTTCATACACAAAGCATACATATAAATTCATGCATATAACGACTATTCTTCCATGTATAGACCTGAGTCAGACTCGCAGGCACAGCTGAATGCGAACGCTTTTTCTTTGAACGAAACGAAAACATAGGTAACTGAGCGATTTTATAAAGGTTAAGGCAATCGTAGAGCTTATTCTTTAGCTTTGCCAAATAATGAGCATAAATATTGTTGTTCAATTACAATTCCTTATTCGTGTCCTTTTTTAAGTACGAAAAGATAAAAAAGAACACGGAAAACAAGTCCCCGCACCCCAAAAAAAAAATGATAATTGTCGACACCCATGTTTACTGTTTACATGCGTCTCATTGGACATTTATACATACACAAAATTGCGGAGCTATTCTGCCGTGTGCTCTTTGGTCCAGCCAATGACGTTGTCCACTCTAGGTTTTTTTTTTTTTTTTTTTTTTTATAACTCTGTGCCAAAGACCGTCTGCTATTTTTTCCCCCACATCTTTATTGACATCAGATATACATACAAAGACAAACCGAAGCTTGTTTTAGCGTCTGTGTTACCGCAACACGGGCTAACACTGACGTTTATACACAATAGTGCAAATAATCGCCCGGGCGTTTAATTGAACCCCAGGCATTTTCACTTGTCAAGCCAATAGTGACTTAAAACAAGTTACTATTTGCTTGACAAGTGAAAATTTACTTACCCCATTGGCAAGCTAGTCAAAATAACCTCAACTCAAGGATAATTTTTTTGTCTTACTAAGAAAAATGGTGGTAGAAATAAGTTTTTTAAGTCTTAAAATAAGTCAATTCATCTTACCTAGAATTTTTTTCTTTTCATTTTTTTTGCAGTGCAAGAGCAGAAAACATGAATATTTATATATCCAGTTCATTAGTGACGTAAGGGCTAAACGCTGGCCTACCGACTGAGGCCAGATTGTAACAGCAAGTGACCGTTGGGAGCGACCAAAGCTTGATATGGATGGATTCCAGGCTAACTAATTTTGCAAATTCAGGTGAATTATGGCAGTTTCTCTGAATGATGTTTTGCCTTTTTGACCATGGGTTTTCCACCTCATCAATCCTTCAGCTGCAGGAGGAAAGGAGGATCCCAGCACACACTGGATATCCTCTAAGTGTTACTGGAATATCTTCTAAAGGTCATAAGATTCATTGCCATTACAATGGCGGCAACATTGTGAGGATTTTTTCCTTAGCTGGGATGGTAAAGTAAGCACATTTAACCTTTGAATTCAGAACCCGTATTTTCTTTTCAGCAGTGTCAGTGGCAGGTCATGCTGGAGCGCCATCTTGTGGAAATTAAGACAGCCACATGGAAGCCGAGGTGCAATCATTCATTGCACTGGCTGTGTGGGAAGAGCTTCAGACATGAGGATATTCCCTGCCTCGATGATACATGTCTTTATTTAACCTAATGAACTTAGTCTCTTTCATCTAGATATTGCAGCAGCTGGAGCACACAGTCCGGTCCACCAAAACAGCCAATAGGGGCTCACAGCAAGTAGAATCAGTTCTGTTTGCTGACACACTCTCTTGTCCTGACGATCTGCATGAGCATCAAGTAGAAACTACCCAGCATGGCACCGTGCATTACTACTGTTTGAAATAATATGTTGACTCAAGATGTAATTTTAATGAAGAATAAACAAGTTTGGCATTGTTATAGGTTAATGTTGCAGCACTATGACAACAATCAACTGATGCATATTTTTTTGTGTCAATGCATGTAATATATGATGCATTCACCTGAGATTGGTGGGGGGGGCTTTGCTGGGTTGAGGCAACTTGAGCCTGTTTTAGTAGAACTAAGGTTTTCTTCTGAGGTAGAAGTAAGGTGAAATTACTATGCGGCACAAAATAACCATACAGTAAAAAACACATTGTTGCTTTGCAAGATGCTTCACTAATTATCCTCTTGATCTTGTCAACTCCTTAACCTCCTTCTGAAGCCTTCTCAATACCCTCAGGCAGAGGATGATGAGTATAATTTATGTTTTAGACAAGTTCTCCATTCTCAAAAACAGGAACTCAAATGCCCTAATTGCAAGCTGTGTGGAACATATTGCTCATGGTAATTAATTATTAACCCACCCCTACGACAGCTTATTAATGACTCACTACTGTCAGGATATGTACCTAAAGTAGCAACAATCAAGTCTAACCTCAAAAAGTCCGACCAAGACATTCTCAGTAACTGTAGACCCATATCAAACCTCTCTCTTTATGAAAGATTTTGAAACCACTTCTTTAAAAACAGGTTCTACTCGGAAAAAAATACTTCAAAATTATTAAGCAGGATTTAGGTCATATCATAATATTGAGACAGCTATAGTTAAAGTTATCACCAACTTACTAGCTGCTTCTGATTACAGATATGCACTATAGCTGTGATGGTCAAATTCAGTGCAACTTTTAATACCATTGACCACCATATGTGACCCATGAGAGCAAATTTAGTCTTGCGTCACACCTATGCATTTCCAGTAAATGTCAAATATGTGCCCAAGGGCTGTCGGGTTGGCTCTCTCGGTTAAGGCACCATATTGCGGAGCAGTGGTGATCACCACGATGCAGGCTCGATCCCTGGTAGTACAGCTGGCAGTGGTCAGTAGCCTTTTCAGAGCAGCGAACAATTAACTTTGCGCTGCAGGGAAATAAATTGGGAAGGGACTGCCGGGTTGGGATATTTGAAACGTAGCTTTGTTCGTTGCTCCAGCGCCTGCTGTTGGCCAGCCGGTTACTCGTCAGTAAGATTCTAAGCTTGCTCATGTTTGAGTATCCTCTGCCCTTGTTCTGAACTTGCAAAGTTTCGCCCTATGAGTGTAAAGAAGCAGAAGTTGATGGGCGCGTGCCTCGGAGGAGAGCTGCAAACTGTCCCTCTTTCCCGACATGGGGTTGCATACGAGCTTGTATATAGCTCTCGAAATGGGCCTTCCAGATTCGGGTGGGATTGGAGATGGCAAATTTATTTAAAAAATAAGTAAGAGAAAGTAAGTAAGTAAATAAATAAATAAATGAACAAATATGTATGTACCCAAGGGCATAAATTTTCAAAAAATTGTTTTGTCCATTTGTAGTCACTTTCTAATGTTAAAATTCCGCCTGGTACACTTTCCTGGTAATAAAACATTGATAAAGGGTAAAAAAATGAGAAATTTCAAAACAGTGCTTCACCTCATGATGGAGAAATTACTGGAAACAAATCTGTAAATTAGCCAATTTCATTGATAAATTCGCCCACATTCTTGCAGGAGAATCCCCATCATCAACACACTAAAATAACGTGTGGAATTCCCGTTTTCCTTATATAGTATACATTATAGTGTTACACGTCAAAAGTAGCCAATAGCTGTTCTCAAAACAGCTGGTTCAGGACTTCCCAACTTCAAAATTGAAAAATTGAATGTCCCGGTGATGGGTTTTGATAGATGATTGATCTCAGCACCATCGCAAAGCTAACAGTGCCGTCTATATGGTAGTGTAGAGAACTCAATTTTGAGTTTTCGGACATAAGACTCATTTTGCTATAACTGCTTAAATACACTAAATGAGAGATTTGAGAACTTGGTATTAATGGAAGGGCACTTAGGAAGTTCAGATCATACTGATATTGCTCATAATGCGGTCATGTAAACAATGAATTTTCAGTCTCCACCAAAGTTATATTAGGAATTGCCCAAGGGTCTCCACTTGGGCTCTTGCTCTTTTCCCTGTGTATGCTCCTTTTGAGAAATGTTATAACCATTGCATTCTAATAATAGTTAATTCAGATGTTTTTTCTTTTTTTTCCTCAAGCATCAAACATTATTATTCAAGACTTTGGTGCCACCATTTAGGAATGGGTTGAGGAACATGATAAAGTGAGCGAGGTGTTGACTTGGCCTCAGATTTACCAGATCTCTGTCTGATTAAGTATCTGAGGGATGGGCTGGAAAAAGAAGTCTGATCCATGGAGGCCCAACCACACAACATACATGACTTAAAGGATCTGCTGGTAAAGTCTTGGTGCCAGATACCAAAGGTCTTGGGACTCCATTCTTTGACAAGTCAGTGCTGTTTTTGCAGAATGCAGGGGACCTACCCAATAGGTTTTAATGCTGTGGCTGATAGGTGTACACACATGCACATACACACAACCACACGCGCGCATGCACACACACACACACACATACACACACACACACACACACACACACACACACACACATATATATATATATATATATACATATAGATATGTATGTATGCATGTATTGATCTTTGTCTTGTTTGTATAGGATGTTGTTCCTATATGCAGGCATGTTTAGATTTTTTGGCAAGTTTCCTGTTTTTTAGTAGTAGTTCACATGTCAAATTGTTAAATTCAACCCTCTGTATTTGCTCTGGCTCGGCCTTCTCTTGATTGCTGACTTTGGCACTTACACGCCTCCCCCCTAAAGACTGTAGCTGATCTGGCCAGCTGTTTTGAAGGGTTTTTTTGAACCAGGGAAAGAGTTCTTCTGTCACCTACCACAGTAGTTGTCATCTGTGGTCTTTTTGGCCCTTCTGTTTTCCTGAACTCACCAGTTCTTTCTTTTTCAAAAAATATTCAAAATAGTTCAGATTGCCATACTTAATGGTTTCTCTTTATCTCTGCTGGGTTTGTTCTGATTTTTCTACCCAATAATGGCTTGCTTTAGTGGCTCTGACAGCTCTTCGAATTTCAAATTAAGAGTTAACAGCAACAGATTCCAGGTGAAAGTGCAACTCTTGAAATTAAGTGTAAACCTTTTATGTGCTCACTTTTAAATAAAATCATTAGGGAATAAGACACACCTAGCCATGGAACAGCTGAGCATCCAATTGTCCAAATACTTTTGGTCTCTGAATAAGAGAGAACCTCTTTTTCAAGTCAGTGAAGGTCCTGAGTATATGAGGTTAAAAATTGCTGTAATTCTTACACCTTCCTCCCAATTTCTGATTCGTTAACCCTCGAATTGAAGCAGAATGTCCATATTTTGAACTCATATTTATTATTTAATGTCAAGTTCAACATTCTATTGAGCTTATACTCTATGGTCGTCAGCTAAAATAATGATAAAGTTGTCAATGTCCAAATGTTTATCGACCTAACTGTATATATGTGTGTGTGTGTGTGTGTGTGTGTATTTTCACCATAGTGGTGACTGTGACACGAGAAAGAAAACACCGATTCATATTAAATTTCAAAAGTTGTCATCACTGCTTCCGGGTAATATCAACTGTCCAAATAATTCATGCAATATTTAATATTTTAGAGGAGAACCTTATTCTGAAGCATAACTTTCATCTTGATGGATTACGGTGGACAAAAAATGGGTATGAATGAATCCGTCACTGCATGGTAAGAAATCGCATTATAATCCTAAAATATGAAATCAATAACATAAATTATCCAGAAAAGTAATGAAAATAGCAGTCTTACCTTGCGAGAGGACGGCCAGTTGCTGAGCGATGATCAAGAATAAGGATGGATTTGGACGATTTTTATCATGATTCCCTTTTTCACTTAACGGTTGTTGCGGTATACAAAATTGCGGACACGAAAGGTATAGTAGCGGAAATCAGCCGACACACAGTGACACACTGAAAAACTTTTATTGCTGATTGAATGTGTGCACAGAGTCATTCCTTAGAACATGAAAAATCATTAAACTGTTGTGTATAATCATATAATAAAAAATAAAATTTGTCTTTGGTAACAGTCATGATTTACTGGACACAAAATTATTTTTAGTATTTGAGTTAATATTTTTCAAAATCGATAGAAATTGGCAAGCAAAAAGTTGTTTAATTGGTGCAAGGAAAGTCAGTTCTTCTGTGGAGTAGCAAGTACGTTCACCGGTGTTTCCAGAGTTGGATTCATTTTTCACCAAGATCTCGTATTGATGCTGATAGAGTTGGACTGTTGTGTTAAGTCTTCTTTAGCACATCCCAAGATTCTCAGTGGGGTTAAGGTCTGAACTCTGTGGTGGCCAATCCATGCGTGAAAATGATGTCTCATGTTCCCTGAACCAGTCTTCACAGTTTGAGCCAGATGAATCCTGGCATTGCCATCTTGGAATATGGCTATGCCATTAGCGAAGAAAAAACCCTGTGATGAAAAGCCTTGTCATTTAGTGTATTCTGGTAGTCAGCTGAACTCATCTTTTGGGCACATATTGTTGTTGAGCCTAGACCTGACCAACTGAAGCAACTCCAGATCATAACACTGCCCCCACAGGCTTGTACGGCAGACACTAGGCAGGATGTGTGCATCACTTAATTCGCCTCTCTTCTTACCTTGATGCGCCCATCACACAGGAACAGCATAAATCTGGACTCATCGAACCACATTTCCTTTTTCCATTGCGTCAGAGTCCAATCTTTATGCTCCCACGCAACTTGAATTAGCCAATTAGCCACACTGATAAGTGGTTTTCTTAAAGCTACGCAGCTGTTTAGTCCCAATCCCTTAAGTTCTCTTCTCATTGTGCATGTGGACATGCTCTTTCTTTCACAATAAAACATAGTCCTGAGTTCTACTGTTGATTTTTTACGATTTGATTTCACTAAAGATTTGACTGATCTGCACTTACAATCAAATTTAAGTTCTTAACCCAATTTTAGCAATTTAAGAAATCTCCTTTGTTGTTTTCTTTGCTTGATGCAGGCCAAATATTTGACTCTTGAGAAATAGAGTAACATATTTTCCACAGCCACGGAATACAGTATGTCTTCCGACATGGTTGTTTAAGAAATGAGAAGCTACTCACTGCATCAGTTAGGTTTAAACAACTTGTTTCCAGCTGAAACATATTAATCATTGCAGTAATTCTTTTGGGGGGCAGGCAGTATGTATGTAAGAAAAACGAGTGTTGTCACATTTTTAGATTATAGTGGGGGGGCCAATGTATTCCCGTGGGTTTCAAATGTTAATTTTTGGACATTGGTGGGACAGTCTTCTGGATGGATTCAACTTGGAGAAAAATGATGTTGTCATTTTTTTTTTCTGGAATTTCTTTACATGTTTCTCTTAAATTTAAATTTTTGTCCAAATCGCGCTAAATGTTTTGATTGTGTTACCCCCCAAAAAATACATAATGATGAAAACCAAAACACTCTTTTAATAAACTGAACATTTTTCACTTTCAAAGTTGGCAAACATTGATTTTATCATTGCTCAAACATGTTTTACTTTGTATATCTCCATACATTACACAAAAAATAACATAAAAACTACCATACACATCAAACACCAAAATATTGCCAGAACATTGCATAATGATAATACATTAATAATCCTTTCAACAAACTGAATATTTTTTTACTTCTAAAGTGAACAAAAAGTGACAATGCATTCCTAAAACATGGTTTTCACCTGTTATCTTCATCCACTAATACACTATTGAAATTCAGTTGGATCTGCCCACCTTCAAGTGGTTAATAGGCCAGAACATTAATGTTCTGTTAGTGTTTGTGTTCTTAGTTACATGAAATGATCTACATCTTCTTCATCTCATCAATTCCCAAGAGTACCTGGCTAACATTACTGCACATCTCTTCATCAGCTCCACACATACACATCTCGGAGCAGTTGAGACCCTGTGACCTACAGGAGCAGTGGGACCTGCAGCTGGTCTTTTTGCAGCCACATTTGATGAGATGAGTTACTGTGGCTGGAGCTGGAGGATCCCTTGTTGGGATTAGCACTAGCCTATCCCCATCTTCCTTCCATCCACAAATGGTTGCTGGTGGTAGCAGAGGGTAAGGAATGTTATCCTGATACCACACCATGGCTTGATAATGCGCTCGGGCAATTGCTTCAAGTTAGGCTGCTCGTGTTGGAGGTAGCTTTTGAGCTTCCACTTGTTTCTTAGTGAAAAGCTTCCATCGGAGATCACCAACATTCGCCACAGTGGTACCAGGCTCATATAGCTGGCAAACAAATGCCTCAATGGCATGCTGAGTATCAACTCCCAGCTCTTGAGATGTTCCCAGGACAGCAAATGCAGATACCACCGCCATGGAGCATTTGCTCAGGGTTTGCCGACAAGTCAGTTTCCCCTTGCCAGCAAATCGACTAGTTATGTCAGCCCCAGAGAAGGCATGAAATCCTAGCAAGGCTTCAGCCTTTGCTGCACCAAGTGCATTAACTATTGGTCCCAGTGGGATTACTCGCTTCTTGTTCCCCACACCAGTGACAGAGTTTCTGTTCTTGCAGAGATGATGGTAATGGTGGATAGCAAGAACAAGCACATCAGTGTCGGTTGACTGAATGTAAAGTTCTGTTGCTCCTCTTCGAGTGGCATCCAGACTGTGCAGAATAAGCCTTGTGTCAGCTTCTTCTTGGGAGCTCCAGAGATTTTGAACATCCATCGAGTTTGAGAAGGCCTGCTGTTGTGAAGTTACAAAACCTTGGGCTTACCCTCACAATGGTGGAGAGCTTTCTCTCCTCCATTGCAGCATCTCTAACAGCTGTAGTGAAAAAACAATCCGACCCATTACGCCGTCTTGATTTCATGAAGTGAACATCATCAATGTGAGAGGTGATTTTCTCCTTGATATGTCATGTTGATGACTTTGGATGCACAGCATTGGATTCAAGAATACTAGAGTAGGCCGACTTTAGGTCTGTCATGTTGAGAACTTCACCATCCTGGAGTAGAATGCGAACTAGGCTGTCAAATTCAATGTCTGAGATTACTTTGCCCACATTAACTTCTTGACGTGCATACTCTTTGTCCTAACTGCTGTTGGTAGCACTGCGCTGGACATTCTGAACCCAGCGTGAGAGGTGATACTTCACATCAATGGCACGAGCATCATCTTCAGTAATGGCAGCACTCAACTGCACCTTCCAATTTTGATCATTGCTTGCATCTACAGCCTTTTTCAGTTGTTTCCCTGCACTCATTGTACACACCTCATGAACTGACTCTTTCCTGTCTTCTTGGCAGAAGAAACAGAGTTTTGCATTGTAAGGAGATGTTGCTGAGTGTGTGAAATGAGGAGTCTCACTTACAACAAAATCTGCTACACCAGCTGCTGCAGAAGGACGTCTGCGCCACTTCTGAAGGTGCTGACTCTCTCTTTGCTGGCAGGCCTTTTGGTATCGTACCCTGGTACGCTCTAGGTGACCACTGCGACAAGTAGACCCATAACATTTTCTGTGCCACTTTGCTTTGTTGTTTTTCAGATTGACGGCAGTGTGCCCTTGCAATCGTCCACTAATCTGTACATAATCACCATTGCAATACTGCCCTCTTTTGTGGACAAACTGGAGGAACTTCGAATATGCTTCTTCTGATGGTTCAGTCACTAGGTCATGAGTGTCTGGCTCCTGACCATGAATGCACAGTTGGAAATCAGTTTCTGGTCTTGGTTTCTTACTGGTGCTTGGTTCCATCATGCGATTGCTTATTAGATCTCACTTTATGTCAAGAATCTGGAACACAAAATAAAAGGACCCCTTGGAGTGAATGTAGATCATGCCGGTTAGTGATGCAGTGGCGTCTGAGGGTACGAAGATCACGGCCATCCTGTAAAGGTCTTCAGCCTTGTCCCTAACGCACAGAGATTTTTCCAGTTTCTCTGAATCTTTTGATAATGTTATGCACTGTCGATGATGAGACCTTCAAAGCCTTTGCAATTTGACGTTGAGGAACATTGTTTTTAAAGTATTCCACAATTTTTTTTACGCAAGCCTTCACGGGTTGGAGAGCCTCTGGCCATTTTTACTTCTGAGAGACTCAGCATCTCTAAGACATCCCTTTCATAGCCAATCATGTTACACACCTGATGCCAGTTAATGTAATTACTTGCTAAATGTTCTTTCAGCTGATTCTCTTATATATAAATTGCTTTTTCAGCCCTTTTTTTGTCTGTGTCCAACTTTTTTGGGGCCTGTTGCAGCCAGAAAATTTGAAATGACCTCATTTTGTGGATAAAAATGTAAAATGTCTCAGTTTCAACATTTGAAATGTTATCCATGTTCTATTGTAAATAACATATTGGCTCATGTGATCTGAAAGTCATTGCATTTTGATTTTATTCACAATTTACACTTTGTCCCAACTATTTCGGAATTGGGGTTGTACAAAAGTCAGCACATGTAATTATTGGTGTCTGCCTGTTGAGAAGAAAATGACATATTAGTGTGCACTGGTTTCAGACCATCATAGCTACAATGCTTAACAGGAACTTTGTTACTTTTTGGATAGGGTGAAAATGTATTATGTGATGAAGACATAAATGTTCTGAATGAAAATTTTCACAAAACCTTTCTTGAAAAACACAATGTAGTATTCTGGTACTTCATGCTCTTGAATGAAACCAGCTTAATGCAGCATTTATGGGTAAAAATGACCTTTCAACTTTGATGCTGCATCAAGGTCACTAAATCATAATAGAAAAAATGGCGACATCATTTTTCCTCTTCCTAGCAAAGCTAAGCACACATTCATGATGGTTTTCAAAAATTAACATGAAAACCAACCGGAACTCAAATATGTTACATTGCCCCCCCCACTATTATGTTGAATTATCCCCTTGCTGAATAGCTTACCTACTTAAGTACCCACTGGAGTAATAGTGGTGGGCAAAAATGATTATATTCACTGGTAAAAAGCAAGTACTAGGGAAGAATGAGTGACATCCAGGTGTTAGTGTGGAAAAGTGAGTGACATTCATACTGATGACGTTTTGAAATATCACATGACCATAACTAACCAATCAGTGACTGTCCCTAGCAACACATATTTTCCTGACAGTATTTTTTCGCCATGAGGTACGTGTAATTGTGTTTTATAATGTAAAATATACGGTGAAGATTTTTTTAAAATTATGCAAGGTCTTTAAGACAGTGAATAAAACATAATTTAAAATGAAATTGGGAGTGTATGAAAAAAATCTGTAGAGTGTGTGATCTTCTTTTCCAAATTAGCTGTTGCTTGAAAAATACGCAACAGAAATTCATTTCAACTTTTTAATGTATCAGTGCTATTTTACATTAAAATAAACTTGACACACCTGGACCTGACTGTTACAGCAGCAAACAACATACAATGAAATTGAAGTACAATGAAATTTTCACATGGGTTCTTCATATATATATTTATATATATATATATATATATATATATATATATATATATATATGTCGTGGAGGCTCCTCCATTGAGGAAAGGGAGGACCATCCTCCCTGAAATTTCTGAGAAAATAAAAACTTCAGAAATTTTAAAATGTAATTGATTAATCTCATAAAATACTGATAATATTACTATTTCAACATTTCCAAATCGCAAAAATCCTCTCCCTGTGCCAAAATACCAAAAGCACCCCCTACCGCAATTGACAAGTACTGCACGGAGGAGCATCCTCCCCAAAGCCCTCATTGAAATCCATTATAAACTTCTCAAACCCCAGCGACTCGTGGGTCCCCTCTTTTAACATGGGAGTGAATGGGAGGAAGGGAGGACAATCCTCCGTTTGGGCGGGGCTAGCTGAAGGCTGTGGATTTCGCGCCTAAAATCAATGAACCAGTAAGCAGTGCTGACTGTGCTGGGAAATACCCAATCAGACTTCTGAGGGAAGGGATTATCAGTTTATTCCTCAAGAATCCTAGCTGCCGCTGTCATTCAGCGAAGAATTGTATTGAGTAACTAAGTAGAGAACATTTTTGATTGCTAATAACAAATTGCTAATAAATTACAATGGAGACAGAAGACATTGTCCATGTTTTACTTCACAAACTATTTCATTCATTGGATTACAACGAAAAGGTCAGGGTCAAAGAAGCAGGGAGACCAGTTCCAAAAATTGAGGTAAAAAAAAACAGATGGTAAAGTCAGTGTCCTTACTTTTCATGGTATGAAAAGTACCCATGGCTTACTTGTAGTATGAAAAACAACAGGCTGTACTGCTGGCCGTGTCTGCTAATGGGAAAGTCACAAACGTGGTCTGTTCAGGGATTTAATGATGTAAAAAATTTGGACGGGGCAACAAAACGCCATGATAAATGCAAAGACCATGTTGGCGCTGCAATTCGGTTGTCACTGCAGGATACCAATTGATCAGGTTGTGGATGAGGGTGTACGGTTGCAGACTGCACATCACAATGCTGAAGTGCGCCAAAATAGAGAGACGCTAAAGTGCCTAATTGATGCCACTGCATATCTGGGCATGCAAGAGTTACCATTCAGGGGGCATGTCGAGGGGTCTTATTCAGATGGGTAATTATAGAGAGCTGGCAGAGTTGATTGCAAGATATGACAATGTCCTTGAACAGCATCTTCAAACTTCGTCTGCGTGTACCGGCATGTCCAAAACCACTTAAAACGATTTGATTTCGGCTATAGCCAAATCCATTAAAAACGAAATTGAGCATGAATTACACAAGGCCCCCTTCTTCTCTTGGCAGATCGATGAAACCACCGACATAAGTTGCCATGCACAGCTGTCGGTCAACGTCAGATATGTAGACCATCTGGGCACTATTCAAGAGCATTTTCTTGGCTTTTTCGATGTATCGAGTGGGCGAGATGCACAGTCATTATTCCAGATTGTGCAGGGTGAGATGTCGGGTTTCAACATCATGGACAAACTCATCGCACTAACTTATGATGGTGCTGCAGTCATGGCCTCGGATCTGAATGGTTTGCAGGCTAAAGTTAGAGAGGAGGCTCCGAGAGCAACATTCATTCACTGCTATTCCCATCACTTAAATTTAGTGTTAAGTCAGGGTGTGAAGTTCATCCCCAAGGCAAAGGTCTTTTTTGCTCATCTGGGTGGCTTCATGTCTTTTTTTTTTTTTTTTTTTTGAAATCCTGCAAGAGGATGGCAATGCTAGAGGAATTTGGTTGTGCTAGGATGCCTAGAAATGCTCCTAAACATTGGAATTTCTCCTCCAGGGTCATTAATACTATTGCCTCTAATTACGTCAGACTAGTAGAGACGTTCACTCGCATCATTGAACATCCGTCTATGGATGATGAGACTATGCGTTTGGCTGTTGGATTGAAGGCTAAATTAGAGGACTTTGATTTCATGTGTTTACTTTTTATATATATATATATATATATATATATATATATATATATATATATATATATATATATATATATATACACATACATACATACACACACACTCACACATACATGCAGTATATGCAGTGTGTGTGTACGTGTTTGTGTGTGTGTGCTGGGGGATCATGCTGTGTGTGTGCTTGGTGGTCTGTGTGTTTGCTAGGGAATCTCAGAATGTTTTGTCTCCATACATGCTGTAACAGAGCATGCTGATAATTAGAGAGTGATGTGTTTTGTGATTTGACTGAGATGGCTGCCAACAAACACACCTGTGAAACACCTTGTGCCTGGAGCCAAGCCAGCCTGTCATCCACTCTCTGTCTCTCTCTCTCTCTCTCTCTCTCTCTCTCTCTCTCTCAATCACTCTCTTACACACATGCTGACATTCACACACATGCACATACACACTCTCATACGTGCACATAGCATCACATTTCAGCTCCCCCCTCCAACCCACAAAGTGTTCCACACCAACCCCCACTTATAGCCTGGCTCATGCAAGGGGATGCCAGTTTTGCTTAAAGCGAAGCAAGACTGGGCAACCTCACACCCTCCTGAGATGTTTGTTTGGTTTTGCTGAGTGTGGTTTCCGTAGCCAGGCTTGGATTTGGGCAAAGAGGGCGGGATTGACTGAAGAGTGGATGGGTCTGAACAGATACTGCAGTACTGAACTCAGCGTTATTTCACTCCTGAGTCTCCAAATATCTGCGCTGGCTCTTCACTACTTGTTAGCAAGAGAAGAAATACAGCTTTTGCATTAAAGCAAAAAAAGTCACAAGGTATCTGGAGAAAAAATGGCAAATAAAAAAGGGTCACAGTAGAGTTTTAGATTGATTCAAATTCTGTGTGCAAGATGATGTCGAATTTGAATTCTGTGAATGCGCTTTCCACGTCCACAAGCACAGTATGAGCCAAGTAATTTTTTTTTTAGTTTGTTACTGGATGATATGCTCAATAATAATGGAAGTGTACAATATTTTGTTTTTTTTTATACTTACGGTTGTGTAACATATCAAGGTTCAGTGAGGCTTTTCTGTAATAGGTCCTAAGGCATGTGTTACACATGATTAGACTGCTCTTACAGTAAGCCAGTATCGGTATTTCATGCTGGACCGTGACATACTTGTGTGGTCTTTGATGGATGGCCGGTCCCATGTGATTGGGCAGATCTCGCCAAAGGGTTGGTGCAGGACACCACTACCCTTCTGGACTGCGTAAGTAATATTTTTTAAAAGCGCAAAGGCTACCCACCTGATGGTTGTAGATTCAAAAGAGACCAACTTTTGCTTGAGCAGGCCAATCTACCCAAGTTCCGCCAGTGTTAACCTTGTTAAGGAGACACAAAATGTTGAAATCACCTCTAATCTCCTTGCTCCATTAGAAGATTGAGACTATCGGTCATAGGCTCCATTGACAGCCGGTTGCTGCCCGCAGGCGCACCTTAGATGCCAAAAGACATCACAAAATCCTCATCTCTCCCTGACAAAAGGGGATTTGTTGGTGGATGGAAGGCGGGCAGGAAGCAGCGACCCCCTCCGGCTGCTTCCTCTCCTGAGCTCACAGATTGGCAGTAATTAGTGAATCACTTCCATATGTGGCTCCGACAGCCCTTCAACCACCGAAGCACACCACCCCATACCCCCACCCGTACCCCCTTACCCTCTCCCTTTTTTTTCTCCTAGTCCTTTCTTTTGGACCTCCTTCTACACTCCATCTTTTTTTACATTCTTTCTTTTACCCCCTACCCCTCACTGCCCCCCACTCCACCTCAGAACTGCAATCAGTTCTGGGATTGTGGGTTTAACAAAGTATGTCTTAATCAGAACAACCTGGCACTTTCTGGCACTGAGCTGCACTCATGGTAATTCAATCAGAGAGAGAGAGGGAGCCAGAGTGAGAGAGAAGGAGGGAGGGAGGGAGCGAGAATAAGAGAAAAGAAAAGGATGGAAAGGAATAATGCGAGGAGAGATGTGGATGTGAGAGAAAGAGAGGAAAGGAAGAAAATTATGGGATGGAGTAAGTGCAATGGAAAGAGTGAGATAATGAAGGAGTGGAAGTGAGGGGGAACATATAACATGATGGAATGGTGCAAATGTGACTAAAGTACTGAGCGGATAAAACAATTGAGGCTGGAGAGGAGACAGGACATGAATAAAGATAATGGATAGTAGAATATGAGGGAAAGGAGTGTGAGGGAAAGCATGAAAGATGATTCAAAGTGAAAGGTGATTCTGAGAGAATTAGAGATCATGTGGATGGAGAGATGAAAAAGGAGGGCATTTCAGGTGCTGTATTGATGATACAGCAAAGGGATGAAGTGTCGGGGAACTGAAAAAGGAGGGATAAAGGGAATATAGAAATATGAAATGAGGAGGCAATGGAATAGTCAGAGTGAGCAGTGAGAGAGGGCGAACGAGAGGACAACAGTATTGAGACGGTAATGTTATTTGACAGAGGTGAGTTCATTGTGGGTTCATGGTGACATCATGGCTGATTTTAGGAAAGTTTACATGGAAAGACCATTTACTTTTCATTGGACACACATGTGGAAGAACAGTACACAACACATATCTGCAAAAATGGGCTTATATATGGCTGTGCTTATACGCAGCACCGCAACCCACAAACGAGCATACTGCTATACTTCTGATATAATGAAATTACAAAAACCTTTCTTTGTGTGTTCATGTGTGGTTAATTCCTGTGTGTTTGCTTGTTTGTGTGGTTTGTATATTCCACTGTGTGCATATGTGTGTTTTGTGTATTTCTGTACATTTCATTCTCGTTGATAGGAGTGCATTACATCCTACTGTGTGTTTGTGGGTGTGTGCGTGTCTTCTATTCATGTGCGTGCCGGTGCGTTTCCATCTGTTTTATGTGCACATACATAAATAATATATTTCACTATATGTGTGTTTGCGAGCATGTGTTTATTATATTCCTGTCCATGTGCATGTGTGCGCGTGGTGTATATTGTATTCCATTGTATGTATGGGTGAGCTATGTTGTGTGTGTGTGAGTGTGTATATATTCGTGTGTAAGCATTTGTGCTCTGTTCTTGTGTTTGTGTGTGCATGTATGTGTCTGTGTATGGATGTGTTTGATTGTGTGTTATGGTCCTTTAATTTATCCTTTCCATGTGTGGGCATATATATTCATGAATATGTGTGTGTATGTTCCTTTGTGTGTGCATATGTATTCATTTGAGTGTGTGTGTGTGTGTTATGTTCTGGTTCGTGTGCGCATGTATGTATTTGTATGTACATGTGTGTTATGTTCCTGTGTTCATGTGTGGGTGTGTGTGCGCTATGGTCCAGTGCGCGTGTGCGCGCATGTGTTCATATGTGTGTGTGTGTGTGTGTGTGTGTGTGTGTGTGTGTTTTGTGCTATGGTCTAGTGCGTGTCGGCACAGATATGTTCATGTGTATGGCTGTGTGTTATGTTCCTGCGTGTGCATTTTTTCCATCCATCCCTCAGTGGCTATGGGAATATAAAGTCTGAAATGCTGCAGTTTCGTAGCAGCTCAAATGAATGAGCCCCTTCATGGCACCAGAGGTGTGTTTAATGACAGACTCCCAAACTGAGGACTGCGTCTCCCTCCCTTTCCCCGTCTCTCGTCTCACTCGCCCCCTTTCACATTCACTCCTGTTCTTCCTCATTCCCCCCTTTTCTTCTCCTCCCTGTCCCAAGAGCATGTGGTGTACAGTGTGTTCTTTGTACTTATTAGCATATGGCATGTGTGCACTTTCTCTATGCCTTTTGCTTTTTCTGTGTCTTATGCGGTATGTCTGTGCTTTGCATTGGTTAGTATGTGTGTATTTGCCACTTCGCACATTATTGTGTGTACTTGTGTTTGCATTTCTGTTTGTTGGAGTGTGTCTGTGCACAGAGAAAGAAACACATAGTGAGAACAAATACGTGTTTATCTGTGTACCCGGGCATGTGCACGCCGTATGTGTTATGAGTCTGCCTCTCGGTACGATGCAACACTTCACGAGAGAAGAGGGAAATAGTGATCTTATTACAGACATCTTTCTCCTGATTAAAACCTGCCATGTCCTCACCACCTCTCTCTCTCTCTCTCTCTCTCTCTCACACTCAGTCTTTCTCTCTGTTTTTCTCTCTTCTCTCTCTCGTCACCCTCCTAGCCCCCCCCGGCCCAGAGCTCACACTATTCTGCGGTTTCTCTCCGTTGCAAGCTTCCAAATGGGGCCCCATTTTTACATTCCCAAAAAACTCACTGCCTCTTTCCCTGCTACTCTTTTCCACCCTTCTCGTCCCCCTCGCCCAGATTGCTCAACATTTCTTCCAAGCCTCTCTTTTCCACCTGAACCTCCATCCCTCTTCCCTCTCTTCTCCTCTCTGCAGTAGTATTAATGCCAGCACAGTGATGTTAGTCTGTTACTAACAATGTCCTCAAATTATGTTTCAGTGGCTTATATTTTTCTTATAAAAATAAAGCTGCTTTAAATCTTAGACCATCTGGAATCGCACCAGCTTTGATGGTGATGGTATTGTTTTCAGCATAGTAGTTCAGTTTATAAGGTTCATAAAGCGGATCCTCTGACCACACACATCTTCGAATGCAGCCTTCCTTCATATCCTAAGTACTCACTCATAATGTTATCATGTTCACAAGAATTGTCCATTGACAAACGCACCAACATACATAAAAATACTAGCGAAAATATTCAAAACAGCTTTCACTGTAGAGTTATTATAGTTTCAGGGTAGTTTCACTGTAGCTCGCCCTGATCTCTCTCTCTCTCTCTCTCTCTTACACACACACATACACACACACACACAAATAAACTGAAAGCAACACCATCATCGATATAGTGGCCTGTGATCAGCATAAGCCAGCACCAGTAGGAGCCTCCGATGCTGTCCTGAAAACAAGCCTGTGGCTTCTGCCTGTCTGGCAGCAGAGGGTGCTCTGGTTCCCATGTCGTTAATGCAATCAAAACAAACAAATTTTTTTGAAAAAGGTTGTGATGTTCCAAACCTGGAAAACAGCAAGAACGATGGCGCCTTTTGAGACAAGGGATGTATTGTGATGTCACAAGTGATGATGATCACAGTGCTGGAAGGTGGAGGAGAGGAAGAGGGATACACTTAATCGTATTTGACAAACACGGCTACTGGATCATAAACACAGAGCAGTGTCTATGTCACCAGAGGTTTTGCTGGATACAATATTTCAATTTGGTGTGACAGGAAGCAGTTGAATTTTAATTTGCTATTGTTCTTCTCCCAAGCCCTTTGCTCATTATTGAATTTTACAACCATATAGAATTTAATTGTAGCTTTTTGAGGTTGTGTAAGGTTGAGATGAATGTAAGCTTCTATTCCAAAAATTGCTAAATCGCAACTTCCGATTTAAACTGTGTATACATGCGTATTACCCGTGTGCTTTTTTTTCCCACGGCGCGCAAGCAGGCGCCATGGTCTATGCGTTGCAAATTGTGGTCACTCACTCACTGACTCATTCACTCATGGATGTTTAGTGGGACGTTTACCGGGATGCATGCGCAGTACGCGCCATGTTTCTGTGTTGTTCTCTGCTCGTTCTACTGGGAAGCATTTTCAGTGTTTGACCAGATATCAGACAGAATCACGAGTCAGTGTTTCCGCAACATGACAATCCTTTCCCTTCGCCCCCACCCGCCCTACAAAAAAATGAAATTATGAAATTTTATAAGATTTAATGTCCTTGATGAACTTCAGTGCAAACTGGAAATAGGAACATATTAAATAAGAGGATTAAAGAGGATTAGGCAAGCTTGTAGAGGAGGAGGGACTATTATTATGGGAGACTTCAATTATCCTGGTATCGATTGGAAAATGGTGAAAGGACAGGGTAAAGGGGAGGAAGAATTTCTGGATGTTATAAATGACAATTTTTTGGTGCAGTATATTAATAAACCTACAAGAGTGAAGGCAATTTTAGATTTCGTGCTTTGTAATGACTCTGATAGACTTAGCAATGTTGAGGCACTGGAGCCACTTGGGACTAGTGATCACTCTACTGTTAATTTTGATGTTTCATGGGAAGTTAAAAAGGTGTCTTCGAAAACCAAAATTTTAATTTTACGCGAGCAAACTTTGACGGGATGCGCTCATATCTAAGCAAAATAAAATGGGAGTCACTTCTGGACTGTGAGTCTGTAAATGAGATGTGGGAAAGATTTAAGCGGGTTTTACTTGATTCACAATGTAAGTTCATTCCAAAGGTGTCCAAAAGTAAGCTGAAAAAGCAAAATCCTTCATGGATGACCACAGCTATTCGTAGGAGTCTGAGGAATAAGAGGAATCTTTATAATACGTACATAAAGGATAACAATGAGAATACTAAGGCTGAATACTGTAAAATGCGAGCTGTGGTCAAAAAAGAGCTGAGGAATTCTGGAAGACTGTATGAAAGGCAAATTTCAGAAGGGGCAAAAACTAATCCTAAGCGCTTCTTTCAGTACTGTAGCAGAAAAAGGAAAGTCAAAGAAGAGGTTTAGTGCATAAAGAATAAATATGGATCGCTGCTATATGATAACAAGAATATTGTGGATACCTTGAACAGTTTTTTTGTTGAGAATTTTACCTCGGAGCGGGTTTTTATTTGGCCAGAGGGCATGTCCAACGCTCAAGATTACTTTGCGAAAGTTGAGGTTAGGGATAATGAAGTATTAGACAAGTTGCATAAACTAAAGGCAGATAAGGCAGCAGGTCCTGATGGCTTATATCCTAGAGTGCTCAGGGAAGTTAGTGAGATCATCTTTAAACCGCTCTCCGCTATCTTCAGACGGTCTTTAGAAACTGGAGAAATACCAAATGATTGGAAACAGGGCAATATAATACCAATATATAAGAAAGCGGACCGTACTGAGCCAGGAAATTACAGGCCAGTCAGTTTAACTTGCATTGCATGCAAAATACTGGAATCTATCATAAAAGACGAGCTGGAATTATTCCTTGAACGTAATAATATTTTGAGGGATAGCCAACATGGTTTCCGTAAGGGAAGGTCATGCCTGACAAACCTTCTGGAATTTTTTGAAGAGACCACCAAGACTTATGATCAAAGCAGGGCTTATGACATCATATACTTGGATTTTCAGAAAGCATTTGATAAAGTACCGCATAAGAGACTAATTTTTAAAATGAGCTCCATTGGAGTTACAGGAGGTATTCTGGAGTGGATTCCAAACTGGTTACAGGACAGAACACAAAGAGTGGTGGTCAGTGGAATCTCATCTCAGCTTGGTATGGTGGGGAGTGGCGTCCCTCAGGGATCAGTGTTGGGACCCCTGCTGTTCCTACATTACATCTACATTAATGACCTTGATAGGAATATTGAGAGCAAATTAGTTAAATTTGCAGATGATACTAAATTGGGAGGTTTGGCAAATAGTTTAGACTCTACTAAAGTGATCCAGGAGGATTTGGATAGAATCCAGAGTTGGGCAGAAATGTGGCAAATGAAATTTAATTTAGCAAAATGTAAAGTTGTACATGTAGGTAATAAAAACATTAGACAGGATTACTTCATGGGAGGTTTAAAACTGGAATGTGCTCCACATGAAAAAGATCTAGGAGTGATTGTTGACCAAACCCTCAAGGTTCTAGTCATTGTGCCATAGCAGTTAAAAAAGCCAAACGGATGCTGGGATACATTGCCAAAAGTAATGAGTACAAATCCAAGGAGGTGATACTTCTCTTGTACAACACATTCGTCAGACCACATCTGGAATATTGTGCACAGTTCTGGGGACCATACTTTAAGAAAGATATAGAGGCTATAGAAAAAGTTCAGAGAAGAGCAACTAAGCTGATTCCGGGTATAAAAGATGAAAGCTATGAGAACAGGCTGAAGATCCTTAATCTCTTTAGTCTTATAGGAAAAGGAGACTCAGGGGTGATCTGATTGAGGTCTTTAAATATGTTAAAGGGATTAACAAAGTGAATTATGTAGGATTCCTTCGGCCAAGTTCTGTTAGTAGAACTCGGGGTCATAAATGGAAGTTGACCAAGGGTAAATTTAGCGCTGATATTAGGAAATATTTTTTCACCCAAAAAGTAATTTCGATGTGGAACAGCTTGCCTGACCATATTGTTGACGTAGAAACCTTGGCAATTTTCAAGAGCAGCCTTGACTTAAAGCTAGATACCATTGAGACATTGAGTATCTGAAGTGATATATTCACAATAGTTAAAAGAAACTGGCGAGCCTAGTTGGGCTGAACGGCCTGTTCTTGCCACTCATGTTATGTTATGTTATGTTAAATGGATCAAATATTGTAGATTAGGTTTTAGAAGCTTCATAGTCCTTTAGGATTCCACTGATAGTGAACAGATGCTTCCAGAACAATTTAAATGGAACAATTTAAGACTGCTGAACCATGAAATGTGTTGCCTTGGTCAGCTGGTCTCTGTGGGTTATCGACAAAAAAATCTAATTTACACCATACAGAGGTCAGGACTGCTAACCACCCGCAGATAAGACTAATTGAAATAATAGTAAAAACCGAAAACCTGTGTTTGGTTCATCCTGATGAGGGAAAGCATGACAATTTCTCTGGCCTCGTCAACAGAAGTTAGGCAGCCCTGCATACCATGAAAAAAATATTAAAAATTCACAACAGATTTATTGTGAGGTTCCAGTGTCTTTATCCTTTTCAATAGAACTGAACTCTTTCTTTGGGAAAGTACCTCCTCAACATTACTTAAAAGACAAAATACATGAAATTAATTTTAATATTGATCATTACATAATTTTCATATTTTACACTGAATTCTTTATGACCGTGTTCATTACTTATATCATCCATGCTACTATGTGGTTGATTTATTGCGCACTACATATTTCATTTTTTTAACATTCTTGTGTACCAGCTTGCACATCAGCAATATAGATTTTCCTACAAATAATAAGGAGAGGGGCTTTAGGAGAGGGAAAGACAGATTGAAAGAGAGAGAGAGAGAGAGAGAGAGAGAGAGAGAGAGAGATGACACTCAGATCTGTCTTCATTATCCTGGGGCCAGCAGTCTTGCAGACACAAAGATCATAAATCTGCCCCCCTCCTTTACAGCACACTTCACTGACACTGAAACACAAACACTGCTCACCCTTGACCTCCCTGATGCTACTGGCACACACACACACACACACACACACACACATGCACGCGTATACTCAGTCACTCCTAGGCACAGTGGAAACTGCTCTCAAATGCACACAGAGAGAAATACATACTTTCTCCTATAGTGAAAAGCACTCAAAAACACAGTCAAAGAACTCACTCCCCCTCTTCCGCACACATCGTAATACACTCGTTCTCAAACACCCCTTGTGAAATATACACAACTCGCGTGTGGGGTGAAAAACACTTATAGACCTACTCACTCCCATGGTGAAGTATCACTCACTCACTTTTCCTCTCTCTCTCTCTCTCTCTCTCTCTCTCTCTCTCTCTCTCACACACTCACACACACACACACACACACACACACAATCCCACAGATGCAGCACTCAAAAGTTTGTTCACTATCCCACCACTTCAATTGATTGGGCATGATTGAGCATGTGTTCTTCGCCTCGCTGAGTGATTTTGCTGCCACCTCTTATCACACTACTGCTTGTGCGTTGGGGTAAAAGGATACTAATTGTAGTGTCCACTGTTGATAAATTTACCAGCTGGGTCCACTGTTTCTCAGTGTGAAGCTGTACTTCGCGCTGACTGAGACCCACTTATCCCAGGGCTTTGCCAGTGGTTCTGATTTGAATTTGTGGGCACCAAGAGGGAACCATAAAGGATGGGCCACCGAACAGCAATAGCACCACTGGAGCCAGTAGCGTTATGCCGTTGGAACCACATATTATCGCTGTAGCAAGTTCTTTGGTTACCATTACACTATATGGTCAGTGAGGAATGGCGGATTAAAGGTATAAACACCTGGCTCCACTGTCACCCTCAAACACAAACCTGCCCATAAAAAACTCTGCTATAGTTCACAATGGCTCAGCTATTAAAACAGGAACGTGTCCTCCAATGAAAATAAATGCAGCTTCTGGTCGCTGGTGCAAGCTGAAGGACGAACAAAGGCCGAGAAATGACGCAAATGTTGAAACTGGTAACTTAGCCAAGTCATTTTTTAAGTATGAGTGTTTACATGTGCTACACAGGGTTTAGACGTAAGTTTATTTGCTGCTCGATAGAGTATGAAATTTATGTTTTTACATCGCATCAAGGCATTGCAAGCTAGCTAGCACTGGTACTTTTTGCAACTTACCAACATCATTAACTAAGGCTAGCAAAGTAAGTGTGCTATTGCCTTTTAGTGCTGAATAATACTTTATTGTGTCAAAATTTTTATCCAAAGGCAGTAGCAGAATACTTTTCGTGTAATACACACAAGCATTTCAATTCCAGTACATCCTAGTTAACCTCTTTAAGTCACTGTGAGGCGGTTATGCTAATTGGTACCCTAACATAAACTACTGTGGAATAAGTGTAGGCTAAGTGTACTATTATTAAACAATATTATTATTATTATTATTATTATTATTATTATTAACAGGAATACTACTACTACTACAATTATAACAACTACTGCTACTACTACTACTACTAATAATAATAATAATGATAATAATAACAGTAATAATTCCAGACATGATACACTTCATTATTCGCTTGCGTATGATTATGTTTATTTCTCATGACATAGCCTATAAAGTCCATCAAGCACGGCACATTGGTAATAATCAAGCAATATACCTCAGTAATGGCAAACTGTTGAGTTGGTATGTGCTTCAGACAGTTCTTGACTGCAGTTATCCCCAGACACACTAGATGGGGGTAAAACATTGTGAATCTATCACCTGTACAGAGAGCTGTGCTTGCATTACATTTTTTCTCTGAGAAAGTTTCTTTAATGTAATAAATAACGTGATTAATGAAATGTTTTATCAATGTCCACAAGGTAAAGGTGAGCTCCCTTACAAATGAAATATGTCAAATGAAAAGTCAATATTAGTGTACCTTCTTCTTATTCGTAACCAGAGCCCCAAAATAGGGTGGCAGTATTGGTACTGAAGTTAAGCCAGCCTCTTTTGACTGATCTCCACTGGTCATAGCACACCCACTTTGGGATATTGCATAACGCATGCATATATGTTAAAATATTTTAAGAAGAACCACTCTCATTTTTATTGATAGCCAAAAGGTTCAATGGTCCCTACGTGTATTGCACATAATTGTGAAAATCGAATACCCAATGTTAATTTTTCATCCAGAAATCTTGAATAATTATCAATTTGCTTGTACCCAAGCTAATGACAAAAAAGACTTATTGAATGCTATTTTGGCTATGTGCTACTAGCCTGGCACAGCAGGCTGGGGCACACCTTCCGATCCAGCCATTAACAAGCATTGCCCCCCACTCTACCGCCCTACCGTCTCCCCACATGGGCTCTGCCACACAAGCATCAGTTTGGTGCTTCATGCTAACCAGCTGCCCCCAAAAAGTCATTTCAAGGGAAGTCATGTTCTACTTTCTCTCAAAACCTCAACTGGGTTTCTGTGCCCTCCTTCAGACATTAGTCACATTTCTTATTTGCAAACTTATGCCAGCAATCGCTATTTGTCGCGAGTTCTTTTTTTTTCCATGCAAAGTTAATAGTCTCGTTTTCAATCATTTGCCACTCTTTTTCTTGCTTTAAATGAGCACCCTGCTATGTAGCCCATGTAACTAAAGCAGTGTTGACGTGATTTTGACGTATGCACATCTGACCTTTACTCTGAGTAGAATTTTCCCACACAATTCCGCAAGATAGTTTGTTCGCACTTCACATATAATGGGATGAACTGAAAGAGCATATTGACAGAACATGAAGTGCCCTGCAATCTTTCTCATTTCAGAGCATTACATGCCTGGCCATTCTGTAACATATATTGTCAGAAGCCATATGTAATTTACGGGCAGGTTCTAGGGTGTTTTCCATTGAAATTATTGAAACCTGTTTTCCTAACATTTGTCTTTTTCAGAAGTATACCGCATTTTTGACAGAAAATGTCCAACAGAATCAGGTTCTGCGGGGAAGTTTGTCCACTGAACTACAATTATAATTTTACCGGGATGTGCTTGAGAACAAAGCTAGTCTTCATCCTTTTGTTCATTTCTACTAACCTCTAATTTGCTTTTTTGCTGTATTGCCACACTCGACTCACAATCACATTTCTCTCTCTCTCTCTCTCTCTCTCTCTCGCTCTTTCTAATTCATTTCACTCGCTCATTTCAGCCTTAACGGACATTTTCTGGCTGTTCCCAAGCAGACTTGGGAGTAAACGGGGTCACCCAATGAGGTTTAGGGTGTTTCTGAGTTGTGACCACTTCAAAACCACCAAACGTACCCCCAAAATGTACCACCCACAGACACGCAGGCTTTGGGCTCACACACAGACAGGGGATGGCCTTAGCGAACACAGAGTCCTAGTCTGAGACACGCCTAGGTCTGTTTTGACATGTTTGGTGGGGACTTCCCATCGACCATACCCACACACAGACTTGGCTGACTAACCACAAGCACTCCCATCTACGAGAAGGAGCAGCTTAACATTACGGGAGGTGACGAAAAGCACTGAAAATGGAAGCCCAGCTTTTATGTGTGAACTGGTCTCCATGTTTTCTCTTTCAGTTGCTCTTTGTCATTAGCTACAACCCCAATTCCAAAAAAGTTGTGACGCTGTTTAAAATGTGAATAAACAAAGAATGCAATGATTTGCTAATCGCTATAACTCTTTATGTAATGGAAAATAGAACAAACATGACATATCAGATATTGAAACTGCAACATTTTATTGTATATGCTCATTTTGAATTTTATTCCAGCAACACATTTCAAAAAAAGTTGGGCTGAGCGAAACAAAACACTGGAAAAGCTGTTTGATGCTATAAAAACACATCTGGTGGAACATCTCACAGCAAATTTGCTTAATCTGCAACAGGTCAGTAACATGATTGGGTGAAAAGAGGATCCCAGAGAGGCTGAGACTTTGAGAAGTAAAGATGGTGAGCACTTCACCACTCTGTAAAAGACTGAATTTGCAAAGATTTCAAGAATTCGGACTAACGTGTCTTAATGTAAAATTGGAAAGACTTTGAAGATTTCATCATCTACAGTACATAATATCAATTACAGATTCAAAGATTCTGGAGACATGGCTGTACTCAAGGGACAAGGCTGAAAATTAATATTGAATGGCCGCGATCTTCAGGGTCTCAAGTGGCACTGCATTAGAAAACGGACAGGATTCAGTCATGGAAAAAGGAGGGGGAAGAATTGGAGCAACATATACTGCCATCCAGACATCTTTTTCAGGGACGGCCTTGCCTATATCAGGAAGACAAATCCAAACACCACACTCTGCATGTGTTATAACAACAATGGCTTTGCAGTAAAAGAGTCTGGGTGCAAAATGGCCTGCCTGCAGTTCACACCTGTTACCCAATGAAAATATTTTCCACATTATGAAATGAAAAATATGACAAAGAAGGTAGCTAAGTTTTAAGCAGTGGAAGTCCTACATCAAGCAAGAATGTGAAAACATTTTGCTTTTAAAACTACAGCAGTTGGTCGCCACGGTTCCCAAACATGCACAGAGAAAATATGATGCAACTCAGTAGTAAACATGCCCCTGATCTAACTTTTTTGAAATCTGTTTCTGGCATTAAATTGGAAATTACGCAGTTTCAACATCAGATATGTTGTTAATCTTACTAGTTTCAATTGAATGTAGAGTATACATGATTTGCAAATAATTTTACTTTGTTTTTATTTTCATTTTACATGGTGTCCCAACTTTTTTGGAAATAGGGTTGTATTTGAGAGCAAGTAGTGCTTTATGCAAGACTGTGCCACTATGTATCAGGCAAAATAGTTGGTTGAGAACTTTTATCGGTAGCAGTCTTGTAAATACATACAGATGCAAACATAAATATACACCAATCAGCAAAAATATTTGACTATTTGTCTAATATGCTGTTGGCCCTCTGCATGTCGCCAAAACCGCTACGAGAAAATTTACGTCCACATGAATTCCCGGATCCAGGGTTTCCCAGCAGAACATTTCTCAAAATATCACATTCCCTCCACCAGTTTGCATCTCGGTGCTTCCCACAGTGATGCCCGCTGCCAAGTCTTTCCTAGCTAAATGGTGCACAAGTTGCCAGCCGATGGAAATGAAGTAAATGAAAACTGGACTTATCAAACCAGGTTACCATCTTCCATTGTTCCTAGGTCCAGTTTCCACTCTTGCATGCCCATCTCATGTGCTTTCGACAATGGACAGGGCCCCATACCCAGCAGCATACGATGCACTGTGTGCTGTGACACACTGTTCCTGTAACCATCATTAAAACTTTCTGTGACTCGTGCAACAGCAGCCCTTTGGTTGGTTCAGAGAAGATCGTTACCTTTGTGCACCAATAAGCCTTGGGTGCCTAAAGGTCGGTTTTGTACTTGTAACTGACGTCAGAGAAAAGTGTCGGACGATGCAGTTTCTTTTATGCTTGAACAAAGTGTTGGACAACGTCTCCAGCTCAAAGTGTCATCTTCATGATAATTATAGTAATTGAAGAGTTTCATTGCAAAACACAATAAATAAAATAAAAAATCATTTTTGAACCACCACTGCAAGAATATCATCATTGGTGGGCTGGTAGTCATGCCAGGTTCCGCCCTCAGTAACACGCTGTATGTACCAGTTTTTAGCATACTTGAACATCAGCTTTCATTCCAAAGCGCTATAAATGCCAAGTCAGTTTTTCTGCTAACTGTGGTGCATTCAAGCAGCCAATCAGTGATGGAAAATCCCGCACTGCCAACAGGCCTTGATTGTCTAGAGACTCTTGTTTTGGGCAAAACATTAATATGAGTGTCATTTCTATGCTGCATCCTCTGCAAAAAAAAAAAAAAAAAAAATCCCTAATTTCTCAGTTGAGAATGTTTTTCCCATTGGTGGACATAGTTTTCTCTCCGCTGACAGAGTTTTTGGTCACATTGAGCGGCAGATTTGCAAAAGTGTTACGCACTGAGTAGAATTAAGAATTGGTACGGAAACATTGAAATATTTATGTCTATGATATTGACTGGCAGGCATTTGACTTAAAATTGCACTTTTGTGGATATATTGTGTTTTGCCAAATAATCAGAACAAAGTTCACTTTTCCACAAAATTCATGATTCTTGGATTTAATTGCATCATGGAATAGTGTTAAAGCTTGTTTAGCAAGACCTATTAACAAATAACAAAGCTCTTCTACACTTATTTTTCCTATGACAAAAATGTTCATTTTTCTAAAAATGCTTCAAATGGATAATTTTCATTTTGCAATGAAACTCCTCAATTTCTTTATGCCCATTAGCGGCTGATCTTTTTGGGGAATGCTACTGTATCAATTTTCAACCTCCGTGACAACCACCAAACTCTCAGTCCATCCAGCCAATAAAATTATAAGACAACCAACAACAGTGTCTGCAATGTTACAAATATTTGACAGGTACAAGACACTGTTGGGCGTCACTTTTTCCCGTCTCTCTGACATCATTTCCGTCATCAGACACTGTTGACAGATACATATTGCAGGTATAAAATGGCCTTAATGATTGTGGTTCATCTCTCCTTGGACCATTGTCCATAGGTACCCAACACAGCTGAGCAGGAGCACCCAACAAGTCTTGTCACTTCAAAGATGCCTCAGCCCATTTGTCTGGACATAACAATTTGGCTCTTGTCCAAGCCACAGGCTTCCCATTTCCCCCACATCCAACACATGGACTATAAAAATGTATTCACTTACTGTCTACTGTCTGCTCTCAGAGCTTGACATGCGCCATTGTCTCAAGATAATCAATGTTATTTGCTTAATCTGTGAGTGGTCATAATGTTTTGGCTCATCTGCATATGTTTACTCATAATATGTAATTTTCGGATGTGCAAAAAAGAACGTTGCAGGAAAGATACTGTAATTACATTAAGATATACTAAGCCTGGTAGTCCCACGGTAATGCCTAATTTCCTTGGAAAAACAATTTAAGAAAGTGGAACTTTTTCATTCTTTACAAAATAAACAGAATGGTGGTTCTACGCGGAAAAATTTTTGCGCTTACATGTTTTGGAGAAAATGGCTATAACTCAGTTGTGTAGCCTGCATCAGTTTGGGAAAGCGTGCGTGGAAAAATCCCAAACGCAAATGTCAGCTTCCTCTACTAATAGCTTACAGACCAGATTCAGTTGAAGCTGTTCTTCTTTGACTAATCTGGTATTTTTAATTCTTTTATCATTATTGGGGACTTTCAGCTGCGCAACTGTACTGCTTTGTGTCATGTCTGTCGAAATTGACAAGTTTAGAAATGTTTTATATCAGTCATGTTTTAATTTTGGGTGTAATTGACAAACAACTTGCAGAATATAATTGTGTAAAATCAAAGAATATTCAAAATGCAAATGAAAACGTGCTTGGACAATGTGATTTGCAGCTGCATCTAATGAGGGCTTCAGTATAATGTAGCTGTGTTCCAGTGCTGAGAATGTGGACGGTTGAATCTCATGCGGTTCCGTAGGCAAGTCTCGCTAAAGAGTGTTTCTATTCCTTTTCTGTACTGACTGTGGGATTCCAAGAGTCCCATAGGACTGAATTCACTAACAAGACTCATGCATTGTAAACAGACAGGAAAGACCATGGATTGATACTGATATCCCCTTAGGTGTTTCCCCCCTGGTGCAGGTCTGTTTGTATATGTCTGCTTGGGAGAGACTATTTCACTGTGTGTGTGTGCGTGTGTGTGTGGATGTGCATGTGTCTGTGCGCGCGTTCGTGTGCGTGTGCATGTGTGTGTGTGTGTGTGTGTGTGTGTGTGTGTGCGTGTGTCCACACGTGCATGAACGAGTGTGAGAGAGAGGGAGAGAAAATGTGCACACATCTGTGTGAGAGCATGTGTAAGTGGGCACATTTGTATGACAGACGTGAATTTGGGACCTGACACATGCAAACTTAC
This sequence comes from Gymnothorax javanicus, assembly GCA_029692085.1. NCBI lineage: Eukaryota > Metazoa > Chordata > Actinopteri > Anguilliformes > Muraenidae > Gymnothorax > Gymnothorax javanicus. Next base: position 74,301,648 of record CM056202.1, read on the forward strand.
AAAAGGACTGAAAAAGAAAGACAGATGACTGCAAAGTGAAAACTTAAGGAGGTAAAAATATAAGGGCTCAGAAAAGCCAGTCAGAAAGGACTGAAAAAGAAAGAGAGTAACTTCTGTGTGAGAGAATTAAGGGGGTAACTCAGCCAGAGAGGTTTAGACTAAGAGTGAGGAGGGGGTGGAAAGCAGTAACTTTAGCTTTTTTACTGCCCCCGGGCATTTTGTGGCTGGAGCAAAATATTTGAGGTGTTGAGTCACGTGACACAGGCAGGGTTTATGAATCAAAGCACATAATGATTTGTTAATGAGGGGGTCGAAGAGAACATGTGTGTGTGTGTGTGTGTGTGTGTGTGTGTGTGTGTGTGTGTGTGTGTGTGTGTAGCGAGAACAGGGAAGAGCAAGAAAAAGAAAGAGGCGGAGAGGGAGAGAGAGAGAGAGCAACTGACGAAATACTACAGCCTACACTCCCTCTTCAGTGTGAAAGAGACTCCCGGCTGAATGACAGAAGACAAACCTCTCTCCTCCTACGCTTCTGTCCATCTTTCTGGCCATTCTCTCCATCCATCGGTCCATCGGAGTGGGTGAGTTCACTTCTTCCAAACACTTCACACAAAGCATATCTTTGATCTGTTATTTCTGCTTCATTTTCCCTCTGTCCTGTTGCAAAATAGACAAGTCAGAGCAGGAACAAAAAAGAAAGAGAGAGAGCAGGATGAAATGGCAGGAGAAGAGGTTTTAAAAGGTTTTTTTTGTTTGTTTTATTTTTCCTGTGGAAAGTTTCAATTGGAGACACAGATTTATTGAGCTTGAGAGACACAGAAAGAAGGAGCCGATAGCTGTTTTTGTTTTCTTCAGCCGGCCCAGTTTTCACATGTGAGCACCAGAGAATCTCCTGTCTCAATCCCAATGCAAGCTATGATTTATCATCACGCTTTTCCAGCAACCAAAGCAGTCACGAAACGCAAAAACAGTGTTGGCTAATGAACAGACAGTTTTATCGTCTTAAAACTCAGTTTCCTCGTTTTTATGAATGTGCATTCGTCTCTGGTGTCACGTGAAGAGCGTGTCACACCAGCAGCTGTTTTACAGTATGTGTGGTAGTGGTTTAACCTTGACTTGCCATATGAAAATAAATCATTCATGTAGCTAAGAATTTTGATCATGTTGGCAATTCTTTTCCCCCTGTTTCTAAACCATTGAGATTATTGATTGGAGACTGAAGCTAGGAAATTTACAAAACGCTTCAGGTGCATTTGCCGGTCGAAGTTGTTAATCTTTTAATCCAAACACGTACAGTATCTATCTCTCCGGAAAAGTTATGTGAACAGGTTCCACCTGTTGCATTGCTGCCTACTTATATGGGTATGAGAGAGGCATTATTTGAATATCTGTATTGGATTGAAGGTCTAGACCATCCGTACATCACAACTTCCTGGTTAGTATTTTTGAGCATACGATAGGACAATCTTTGGGGTGTAAAATCCTTGACACCTCCACAAACTGCAGAGAATGTCAATTTAGATTAATCAGATCAAACATACCTTGTCACTTCATTGAGCTGCATCTGGTACTTGGTTTATTAGGAATTTACTGTGAGAGTGGATGGAAGTAGTGGACTCATTATGGAGGCTGGAATATTTGCTTTGATATCTCAGCGTGGTCATTACACAGAATATCAGCTCCTCTTCTGAGGCCTTTCCTTGAATAGAAACTGGATACTCTTGGTCTCAGACAAAAAAAAAAAAAAAAAAGAAATTGTAAGGAAAATGGAGTCTGTCCAGGATGCAAGAGTCATCTCAGAAGGAATAAGAAAGGCCGAGAAGAAGCCACAGTGTTTGTCCATTTCCAACCAGCGTGACTGACAATGCATGTAATAAACAGAATGATTGTAGCCCAACAGCATTTATTTATTAAATTTTTTTTTGGTGCGGAAGTGGAAGGGGATGTGTTTTAGAATCTGTCAGGTGGTTGTCAGGGCCAATCGAGTTCAGAGTTCTCTTCTTAAACTTCCTGCTTCTGCTATCATTGAAGGACTTCTGATGTTTATTTGGATGATGCTGTTTAGAATGTCTGTTGAGGGTTTTGTGCCACTCCTGGCTGGGGTGCAGGGCAGCCAAGCCCTCAATCTTCAAACGCTGCTCTAAGTGCTGGGCGTCATGCGGGGCCAAGTCCCTAAAAGCCCGGCGATCCTCCTCTCCAATACGAGGACGGGCGCTGTGTGATAAATTCAAGTCAGGTCCTTACAAACATCAACATTTGGGGCAGTGGTTGGTGGTGTGGCTGGTGTGAATACGTGCTCAATAGAAGGCCTTGGTACTGCCTCTGTGTATGTGATGTGTTACAGTCTCAGTGATTTTATGCAGAGACTCACTCAGCTCCTGCTCCCTGTGGAGACAGAGGTCACACATGCAGCTCAATCAACGAAAACAAGCCAATATCAATACATTCAATTTGCAAATAATCATTTCCTCTGGTTGTAGTTCCATTATTTTTAAGACCAGTTGCAGTAATATTGTTAACATAGCTAAAATGATATATTGACAATAGTTGAATGTTCTGTCCTGTCCAGACCTTCATGAGCTCTCTCAATAAGTCAATGTGTGTGTGCTCGTATTGTGTACAGCAGGGAGTAAGTGTCATTGTCAGTAATTACCAGCAAAATTCTTCATTGTGTATGCCAGAAGCCAAGAGTGTGAATGTCGACATGATGTGAGTGTATGTGTGTAAACAGATGACTTTAGGGGATGTGGTTATGTGTAGTAGACTGTAAGACCGTTTAATTGGCTTTTAGAATATGGTGCAATGACGTGCAATTCGGTTGTGCAAGGTATCAGACATTACCTTGACTTCTGTCTTTACTTTCAAGTGAATAACCAGATTTGAATGCATGAATGCAGCCCATGCATAATTAACACCAAATTATTGTACTGAAATTCAATATCGCAAATGGAGCCTCGATAAATTGGATTCATAAAAAATCCTGCCTTCTCATTATCTCTATTTCTATTGGAGTGGATTGGGATGGCAGGTAGGTTGGTTGTACTGGCTGAGGTACCACACTGCTTACCTCACAGAATTTGTCAAAATATACTTAAAAGACTGAAAAGGAGTGAATAAATTGTGAATATTAGTTTTATTTTATTTATTTTAACTATATAGCACGTTCAGTCTCACTTTTGCTCCCTTATATATTCTTGTCTTTCAAAAAATTCAAAAGTTAGGAGTACGCTGTAAATCATTCACCTTTTCCTATACGACAGCTCAAGTTGGAGTCAAGAAGTCCTCTACTTATAAGATTTTGGGCCCAGTTATGTTTGATTAGAAACAGGCTGATGGAGTGTGCTCCGTTCTTACAATAAACTTACCTGGCAGGCTGGTGCTGTACATTTCGTATATTGACTAAGACTTGTGGATTTTTGTGCTACCTTTTCTTTTGTTTTGGTGGGAGTAGCGTATACTTAACTTCTTTAAGCACATTATGCTGTCTTGGTCTTTGTTCCCAGAGGTGCTTTTCAAGAATGAAAGTCCCCGAGGCTGAAATGCCGTCTGCCTCTTTTCTTTTTTCTCCTGCACTGTCTCCACCCGTCCTTCAGCGGAAAGATGTTGTCATCGCCTCTCCCTCCACCTGCAGCCTTCCTCACCGTGTGTCTTACCACCTAGGCTGTCCCTCTACTTTTCTGGCAGTTCTCTGATACACGATGAACTGCCCCCATTTCTCAGTTGCTCAAAAGACCCGCATGAAATTTTAAGCATATTTCAAACTGTTTTTCTCCCCCCCGGTTTTGATCTGAGGTAAACAGTTTCTTTTTTCTGTCGCTACTCTCAGATATCATGCGTAAACTGAGATGCGTAGGCTAGCTATCTGCCGGCTAACTTTCTTTTGAAAACCACCGAAATTCTGAAAGTTAAAGGCGTGTCTGCCAAAATACATCCATTGGCAAGTCATAGCTAGACTAGAAGGCTACAGGCAGCATAGTCTTGATGGGAAGTTGTTGTGAAACTGCTTCTGTCTCATTTCTGTAAAACATGACTTCTTCCTCAGTGATTAAAGTGTCAGACAGAAATCCGTGATGGACAGAGTCAGCCGGTTTGACAGATTTCGAGAAAAAAAAATTATATTTAAAAACATTTTCTATGGGGATGTTGTTATTATTGTACAACTCTCTCTGCCTTCACGGCCTTACCATTTAAAAATCCAATTTCATTCAGTATAATTGCATTAATGTTGAGTGTTATTATTTATGGCCCATTGTTTAGGTTGACAGATTTCTTATGATTGATCTTATTGTATTTTGTGCTGTGTGAGTTATTTAAGACAATCTACTCACAAAGATTTTGACTGTTAAGAATGAGTATTTATCATAATTAATTAGGCTGCTATAAGTTTTTGCCATAGAGCAGGGAACATGGTCAGAACTAGCGTGACTTAACATTTGTTGTCTGTTAGCTTCGGAATGCCATCGGTTATGTTTCATTCCTTTACTTGCACTACTATCACATTGACCATTTTAGTCATATTCTACAGTATAAGTTGGTGGCTGCAGGCAACAGAGACTGAAACAGAGGCAAAGACTGAGAGAGTTTGAAAAGGTGGATGAAAGTTTTGTCTGAAGGCAGTTTAATTTTGCACAAAGAGAAAGGTGCCTTGCAAAAGTGTCAATTAAGCCTGACCCCTGAACCCTGTCCATAGCCCAGGGCAGCTAATGGTGACCCCAGTCTCCACAACAAACCATGTTAACTCTTTCTATCTGCTCAATGGCCTTTATTCATGCAGTTTTAACTACTTTACTTGCAGCATCAGGCTTAATTATAACAAATCTGTACAAGTAGCGGCGGCAATTAAAATCATTTTTGCAGGGTTTCTTTTTTAATCAATTTATTTCAAAAACAATTTCTGTGGATCACTTTTCTATCACATGCCGTCTAAATATGTTTAAGAAAAAATATCGGATTGGTCTATGCTGCGGCAAAGGTTCAAATATTACGTTAATTTCTGCTTCTTGCATTATATTTATAGATTTTTAGTTCCACAAGCCCTATGATGGAAATTGAAGGAATGGAATGGGCTAGGACCACACTTCCTGTTTTCTAGTGAATAAACAGGAAGCTGAAATGAGCTTACCTCACTCTGTTTACGTGAATGATATGAAAACCTACAGAACTTTCCAGCATTTTGTCAGGGAATTGTGGTGACTGTCCTCGCCGGTCTGTCTGCGGCAAATCTGGGAGAAGGTTACATTCCCAAAAACTTTCGCCTGACATTTCTTAGAAGTGAAAAGGCTTAATTATTACCTTTCCACAAATGAGTTCATCAATGTGAGTAACTGAGAGGGGTTGGAGGTAGTTGATTTGGTCTGGAAAAATGTTGTATGGGGCCAGGTGTGTTATGGGGTAAAACCAGCGTATATATTGATGTATATAATGGCTAACTGTACATGATCAGCCAGTCAATGTTAAAGAGCCAGCCCCAGGCGTGGATGATTGTAATTGTGGAGTGAAAACCTACTTCTCATATGGATGGGCATGCTGGGGTCCGATGCACCTGGATTATTATTTTCATTTTGGCCATTTGTTTATTTTCATTTAGACCAGTACAACTGCAGTACAATTATTCTTCAAATTATTGTCCACTCTTCATCCCTCCTGGATTCAGCTGAAAATTAAGTTTGACGTCAGAATCTCGGATACAAACTCCAAAAGTGCAGACTGACTGACTGGTCTATTAATTAGTGTACTGAATTAAGAACAGTATTTGCAGTTGCACATTCTGAAGCTCCTTTTCATTCTAAATGATGAGCATTACCAAGAAGCCATGAAACAATTCCCATCAATAAATGCTGGAAATACTACTAAATCAGACAAGGGGGAACGTTTTATGATCAGTGTTGAAGAAAACAACTATTAAGCTGAATGAATGTCCCAGCGAGCTGTGGTTTTAGGTTAGCATTTTTTACCAGCACACTGCCTTTGGCTGACTTTTGTTTTAATACAACTGACTCTACTAAGGCCTGGTTTCAATCAAGAACTGTCCTTAACTTCGACTCACATTTAAATGGAAGCATTGTCTTTCCCTAACAATAGGTCTCTGGTTACGCACAGACTATAAGGTAACTCTTGAACTTAATTTTGAGCCCCAGTTAAGGGAAAGTGGTTCTTGAGTCCAGACAAATGCTCACATCATATTTTATGTGGCATTCTAAATAAAAAAGCATTTGCGAACAGGTTTTTTTTTTCTGTCTTAGAAATATGCGGTGTGCGAAAGGTTGAAAAAAATTTGTTCTCACTAGAATTATTTTCTAAATCAATTACACATATCACACATATGTAAACAGTCAAAAATGAAACATGGAATATAGTTCTGCCATTAATTTTACATGAAACTGTCATCACCTGCATCAATGCTGTATGTTTTGGCTTCATTTAAATGCCCTTTTGTTCATAACTTTGGGTGAGGAATTCAGGCAGCTCTTATGCTTTTTAGATTTTTTTGTTTTGTGTCTACTGAACTAATGCTGTGCAGATTAAAAAAAAAAAAACAGTCATGGGAAAATTAATTTCTTTCTCTTCATTGCAAAGCTTGCACACTGTTGAGGTTATTGGGGGCTCACTCTTTGTGTGGATTTAGCAAAACTTAAATTTTAACCCAATTTAGCGCCAGGGTTTATGACCACAGTTGTTTGTATGTACTGTAGCACAGTTCCTTCCCTGCTCTGTTTTTCTTTAAGGGTTTTTAAAAATGACTCTAGGTGAAAAAGGGGGGAAAAGTGGAAAGCCCCGAGATTTTAACGCAAAAAGTGAGCTGCTTTTAATCCCCTGAAGGTCGAGCCGCCAGCAGCCTACTGCCTGGCCTCTGGGTGCTTTAGAGTGCGGGGTTGGAGGGGGGGGGGGCTGTGGCAGCAGGTTGAGTCAGGCAGAGGATGAATGAGATCACTCTGAAACACTCCTACCACCCCAAACCCCCCAGCACCCCCCAGATCCCCGGACGGGAGCGGTCTCTGTCGGCGGGCCCAGACAGACTCTGCCATAAAGGGAGCATTGAGGCCCGGACACATAGTGGCTTTTGTTGACAGCCGAAAGGTGCTTTGCCCTGAAGGAGCAGGTCTGTAACACTGTGGCTGGCTGGTGTGACTCATTAAAGAGAGTGGGGGACAGACTCTGCCTAGGCCCTCGTTATTTTTGTTTTATTGGGGAAAATAAAATTTTATATATTTTCTCAGTGTTCAAACTCGCTGCCTCGCCTTCCAAAATATAAATAGATTTTATGCACGCACATGCACACACAGTCCTCTCATTCTTACATTGAAACCACTCCCAATGTGTGAATAATTAATAATAAACGTTTTATTATCAATCTCAGACATGTGAACGCCTCTCATACTTCTCTTTTCGCCTTTCTCTTTCTGTCTACCTTTCACACTTTCTTTTTAGTGGACGTCGAATCAAACTTTTCCAGAAATATCTTTCGAAATTACAGACTGTTTCGAGAAAAGAACCGCAAAAACCAGCACGCATCCTGTCCTTAATTATGCGCTTTCGGGTTTAGCGCGAGCTTAATGCACTTCAATATGCGTGGTGAGCGCATGACACTGAAGAGAGTTAGTGAAAGTTGAAAACGTTCAGCCTAACGATTTTTGGAATAGGGACATGAGTACGCAGTGGTGCTGGAGATTGCCCGCTGCGACTGCGCTTTTATATGAAGAGAAACAGACGCGTCTGTTTCAGACGATCATTCAATCCCTTAGACAGCTACGTCCCATTACGCTGGAAGCGCGGCTGATCATTTTAAAACAATGTGCATTTGATTAATTTGCCAAATACCGTTCATATCGATAACTGTCCGTCTCTATTTTGAAATTTCATTTTCTTAACCCAAGAAACCGCATCCTGGGTCTGAAATGACCCAGCAAAGATATTTCCCCTGCATTTTTTCAATTAAATGATTTTCTTTGGTCAGAGTGCCAGGAATTGCTCATTTATCTTTGATTGTTTATCTTTTTGATTATTACAAAGCATAACTTGAGTCATTCATTGCTTGCTTTATGAATAAAGGCCATTTTTGCATGACCACCCCTGATGTGCGCAACTTGGGTCAAAATGGAATCTCATGCGCCTCTGAGAGTTTCATTTTTTGACCATTTTACCGCAGCCATTTTGTTTGAGAATTCCGTGAAAAATAAATGAATTTTTATTTCTGATGCGAAAAAAATCTTGCTGATTTTTTTCTCTCTTTTGCTTTTTGAGTATTAATCAGTTTTCTATTAATACTCCAAATTTGACGATATGGTTTAAAAATGACCCACTCTAACTTTCCCTATTATTTGAGTAAATGTGACATCTGAAATCCAAATTAATGTTCACGATTCTGAGCAAGCCACTCTAAATCATTTTTGATCATTGTATAAACAATGATGACACCATCCTGCATGTTTAAGAAAAGAAATTCCAATATACCTAATTTGAGGATGCTAAGTTAAAAAACGCAAAGTAAAAGTTTCAGTCACATACAGTTTTTTTTCACAAAGTAAGAATTTTTCTACACTTCTGTAATTTTCTGTTGCTGTTTGGGTGTAGTGAAACACCCACAGATGTAGCAGAAAACATGTGGATCATATGTCAATGGCCATATTCCTAAGTCTGAAATCAGGATTAGGCATAAAATAATGTCTTTAGAATCATTCATACATGTTAAAATTAGCTGAGAATTGAACAAATAGTTCTCATCTGGTTCAGAGGAAGATGGAAATCATGCCTTTGTGGCAGTTTTTTGGTGATTAAGGGATGACACAAGACTTCTTAACCTTACAAGTGGTTGTCAAAAGTGACAATGCTATAAAATTCACGTCATACATTGTAAGAAAATTTGATGTGCTAGAGCAAAACAGAAACTATTTTTGGAATCAGCACTCCAAAATGAGTCAAAAACAAGTATTGGATTTTACTCAGCAAAGATGATGCTGGGTGGTGTAATAGTTCTGTAAGGCAGCTCTCATATAAACCATTAATTGCAGGATTAACAAACAAATACAATGTCAGTTTAGCATCGGGGCTCAAACCCTGACGCACCCTGCAGCCCAACTGAGCTTGATGAGTAGAGAGTAGAGAGTGTCAGGATATCCACCCCGTCCCCGGGGAAATTCAGCGCCCACAGGTGGCAGCAGCAGAGAGCGATGCAGTGCAGCAGCAGGCAGAAGCATCTTTAGCCGCAGAGGCAGGGCAGGAGAACAGCTATTATAGCACCTACTGTATATACACCTATGGGAGAGCGTAGCAGTGTCTGACATGCTTGGCAGTGTCTACAAGAATGTGGGCATGTCTTGTGTTGTCTGCCAGAACTGCTGTCACTTCACAAACTACGCCCCATTTATATGCCCAACGTAGAGTTTTTGGGGATATTACGGATTTGCCTTCGATGCTGCTGATGCCTCCACAATCACAGATCAGCTGTGTTAGTGCGATAACGAGAACAGTTTTTTTTTTTTAAATCACTTGAAACTTTCTTTCATTCCTACTGCATAGAGGAGAAACCCTATTGTTTTGCATGACCCGTCCTTCTTTCTTGTAGCGCCACCACCAGCTTGAACTTTAAATTCACAAAGCCAATAACTAGAATGGTTTTGATGGGAGTCATGTCACATTTCTTATAATGTCCTCTCATGCATAGAGAAGAGGTGTTATTGATGTGGCTAACCCAATGATCTTTGCTGTAATGCTACTGCCCAGCCAACCTTATCATTTTTAATAATTGCAGCAACTCAAGCTGCTTTCATAGGAATCATGTCAAATCTACTTCCAGCACTCCAGGTGCTTAGAGGAGGAAATTATTGATTGCAGTGGCTCTGTAATGTTTCCTGTGTCGGCTATGTTAAAGCCAGTTTTGACAATTCTACACGTACTAATTTAGAATTTTGTCTAACCTTCTGTGATTGTTCCTGGTATACATTGGTGAAAATGGTTACTCTCCTTCCCTGTTCAACAACCACCAGCCCAATGCTTTAATTTTTAAAAATGCAATGACTTAAACAGTTTTAAGGGGAATCTTATAAAATATGCCGTCAAAATTCCAGATGCAGAGAAAAATAACATTATTGATTTTGATGGCTCTCTTACTTTTACCGTAATGCCACCATTAGGTCGGATTATATTTCCAAATGCAATAATTCAAACTGTTCAAATGAGAATCAGATCAACTGTGCAGTGAATATCTTGGTGCATAAAAAAGTAATCCATTTGTTCTGGTGACACTACGACCATTCCTGTAGCACCACCTTTTGTCAAAACTTAACTTCTCCAAAAATGCAGTAAGTCAAGCAATTCTCTCAGAATAGGATTAAATTTACTGTGAACATTCCTGGAGCCTGGATTAGTTCCCCTTGTTGACTTTCTGGTCCACTATACCCTTTCCTGTAGAACCACCACCAGACCAATTTTGCCCATGGGAGTACGCTATAGTTTTGGGGATAAACCTTGCTGTTATCCCAGGTGGCATATGACAAGTTACTGAAAAAGATTGTCGCGAGTGCTTATGATTAGAACTGGGGGCTGATTGTGAATTGTGCTATTGAAATTCAGTGTTAGTGTAAAATGTTTACCTTCACTAGACTGGAAAGAAAACAACATGGGTGGACAAAACATCCAAAATAACTACAAAATGAGTATTGACAATAACAATTAGGCAAACTCCTTTTTTTACCTTCAAAACAGTTTCAATCCCTTTGGATTGTCATGGAATAACTGAACTGTGTGGCTGGATATTTTCTCATTCTGTAGGAAGAACAGTTTCCATTCTTGAAGGGATGAGATTGAAATTGTTTGGCCAGTACACATTCATAAAGAGCCATCATTTCAGCCAATGAGGCCCATGTGATGGCTGTCCTTCCCTTTGCAGTGCCACCACTATACCTAAAGTACATGCAAACAAGGTGGCAACATATATAGTGGATTGAATACCTCCTTTGGTTTTCTCTAAACATAAACTTGTCAAGATGTATTGCAAGGAGAAAATATGACTCACCAGAGCATTTTTGCTTTTTGCATATTTGTCACATTCAAATGTTTCAGGTCATCAAGCTAATTTCAGTGTCAAACAAACATTACCTGAGTGCGTTCAAAATACAAGTTTTAAATGGTGATTTCATTTATTGATGGAAAAACTCCATTAAACCTTACCAGGCCCTATGTGAAAAAGTAATTATCCCCTTCGTTACTAAATCAAACAATTAAACAAATTTAATTGATAAGTGGGTTAAATCTTGCCAGACATGCCAAAGCATGATTATTACCAGCCCTGTTGAATCTAAAAATCACTTAAACACAACCTTTCTGGCATTGTCAAGTAGGCAAAAAGCAGCATGGTGCTGAGGTTGAAAGAACAGATGAGAAATAAAGTTGTTGACATCCATCAGTCAGGAAGTGGTTACAAAGCCATTTCAAAGACTGTGCGACTCAGCCCTCCAAAGGTACTCCATGAGCACATCAAGGACTCATTCAGGAGGTCACAAAAGAACACAGACCAACATCTAAAGCACTGCAGGTCTCAAATGCATCAGTAAATATCAGAATTTCCAATTCCACAATAAGAAAAAGACTGGGCAAGATTGGCATCCATGGGAGAGCACTAAGGTAAAAACCTCTGCAGACCATGGACAAAGGCTCGTCTCACATTTGCCAAAAAATATCCTTTAGGACCCTCAAGAGTTTTGGGATGATATTTAGTTGACTGATGAGCCTAAAGTTGAATGTTTTGGAAGACGTAGGTTCCATTACATTCGGTGTAAAGTTAGTGCAGCATTCCACAATAAGAGCATCATACAGTCAAAAACAGCAGTGGTAGTGTGATGATCTGGGGCTGCTTTGCTGCCTCTGGACCTAGGTGACTTTCCAAAATTGATGGAACCATGAATTCTGCTCTTTACCAGGAAATCCTAAAGGAGAATGTCTAGTCATCAGTTTGTGACCTTTTGTTCGTGTTATGCAACGGGACAATAATTCAAAGCATGCAAGTAAGTCTATGCCTATTGGCTCAGAAAAACAAAATAGAGGTTTTGAAGGGGCCAAGTCAAAGTCCTTACTTGAATCGGATTCAGATGCTGTAGTATGACCTTAACCTCTTCCACTTGAGACCATCAGAAATAAAAACCCTTCAGTAACTTTGCCTTGAAATCCATGATTACTCCAATTTACTTTTCCAAGTGATGAGAGAGAATGTTGGAGCAGGGCAATCGAATACTCATCGCAAAAATTAAATAATAATTAATTTATAAAATTACCAAGAATTTCAATGTACGTAAGTCTTCTTTAGGGCATTGAATCCTCCCTCAATGCCCTGAAGACGTATGTGGAAACATTTTATTCATTAATTATTACAGCATCTTGGCTACGAGTGTACGACTGCCCTTTTTAACATCCAGTAAGCAAACAAACATTCGCTCATTGCAAAGTCATTCAAGTCACTCATTTGTTTTCAACTGTCAATATTGTTCATCGTAACAAATTTATTTAACACATGACATCATTAACCATGTCCATCTAAGTCAAGGGTGGCCCGAGTGTATGCATGTGACAGGTGATCTTTGTCATTTCTTAATGAATAATTACGTTATTTAATTGGCCTATGTCTCAGTCTTAATTATTTAGTAAATAAATTGTTTGATTATTAATCATGCAGGAACATGTTGAGAGCAATTATCCTTTAAAAGGTGTGAAGCATAACATGCCCCTATATGGTGTTTGTCAAGATATGTGAAGCTTGCTCCCGGTTCCGGTTGCGCTCGGGTTGAAGAGGTTAAACAGACCGTTCATGCTCACAAACCCTCCAATGTGGCTGAGCTAAAACAATTCTGCAAAGAAGAGAGAGCCAAAATACCTCCACAGTGATGTAAAACACTCAATTATTGCATACATTTGATCAAAGTTATTGCCAACAAGGGAGGCACAACCTGTTATTAGGTATGGGGGGGAATTATTTTTCAGATGTTATAGGTTGATGTAGGTTTTGAATTACTCTTGACCAATAAATGATATATATGTGTGTGTGTGTGTGTGTGTGTGTGTGTGTCCATGTATATATATATATATATATATATATATATATATATATATATATATATAATTTTTTGTTTTGTTTTTTTTTCAAACCAAAACAGATGTGGTCTCTCTCTCTCTCTCTCTCTCTCTCTGTCTGCACACTTTCAAACACATACTCTCAGTCATACTCTCATGCAAATGCAAAAACACACACTCTCACATATGGACTCACACATTCACTCGCATAAGCTCATGTACAGGCATAAACAAACAGCCTCACACACTTTGACACGTGCATGCAGGCCCACACAACTATTAGCACAAACTGAAGCACATGTAGACGCAGAGCGTGACAGCTGGTGAGGAGCTTTGAGCTATAGCACGGTAGTGTGAGTGGTGGCAGTGGTAATGGCGGCTGCGGGGGCAAGCGGGCTGACGAGCTCCTGTCGGACCCTGCTTCTGCTCCTGCTCCTTCCTCCTCCTGCCTTCTCCTGCTCCTCCTCCTGCTCCTGCATACTCCTGCTCCTTCTCCTTCCTCCTCCTGCCTTCTACTGCTCCTGCTCCTGCATGCTCCTGCTCCTGCTCCTGCATGCTCCTGCCTTCTCCTGCTCCTCCTCCTGCTCCTGCATACTCCTGCTCCTTCTCCTTCCTCCTCCTGCCTTCTACTGCTCCTGCTCCTGCTCCCGCTCCTGCTCCTGCATACTCCTGCTCCTTATCCTTCCTCCTCCTGCCTTCTACTGCTCCTGCTCCTGCATACTCCTGCTCCTGCTCCTGCATACTCCTGCTCCTGCTCCTGCCGGCTCCTGCCTGCTCCTGCTCCTGCATGTCTCTCGCTGAGACGTGGCCACCTCAGCCTGCCTGGGCCCTGGACACACATGTGGAACAGTTTACTGTAATGGAACTCTAAATTAGCGGCGGTTTGAAGCTGCCTGCAGCAGTGGGGTGTAATTATCTGACTGTGTGGAAAGAAAGCAAGCAGAAACGGGACAGAGAGCGAGGGGGGGGTTTGAGAAAGAAGTGTGTGTGTGTGTGTGTGTGTGTGTGTGTGTGTGTGTGTGTGTATGCCTGTGCGTGCATGCGTGCGGGAGTGTGTGTGTGTGTGTGCGTATTCATGTACGTGTGTGTGTGTGTGTGTGTGTGTGTTTGTGCGCGCGCACTTGGTCACAGATTTTCTCAGTCCTGGGCAGAGTGCCACCACGCAGCCTCAACAGCACCCCCCGGTGTCTAGACAGAGTCACTGCTCTGCGTCATGGGTTGCTCAACCAACGATAGGCATCTGCTGTTCTACCAACCCCCATTCTCATTTTACTGAGAATATTCAGAGTTCATTATGAGATGCTTTTCACCCACCCCCTTCTGGTTCACAAACTGCAGCCAATCCAAAAAGCACAAAATGCTTTGGCTCCACGTTACTAACCACATTTAAAGACCGCGCCACCCATTTGTAAAGTCACTCCAGGGGAAAATACCATAGTGTTCCAGCGAGAGAGGGGTGGAGAGATTCACTGATTCAGCCTGTCCTTTGCCAATGCCTGAACCAAACAGAGCCCAACATGTATGGAGGGAAGATTGCAGGAGGACAGTCCAGTTACCTGAGGTGAATGAAGGGAAGAGAGGGCTTAGGTTTGATTAGTCCCCTCATTCATTGGTGGCCTTTGTGACTTGTAACTTACAACAACACTGAATCTTACCTGCGTGTTAAATATCAGTAGCGAAGCAAAGGTTCAAAGGAGTAAGGGCTGGCTTCTAAGTTAAGTCTCTTAGACCACGGGTTGGAAGGGGTTAAGTAGTCGACTGCTGGGTCGCGTCTGTCTCTCTCCTCTCTCTCACTGAAGCGGTCGAACCCGTGTTTGGGCAGCCGGAGACTGGGGTTGGCTGCTTTGTGAAGCTGGCAGAAGGAACAGAGGAGTTCTTTATTGTGGAGTTCTGCTGATTTAAATCATATGGCATTGCCTGGAATCACAGAGCTGCCTGGAAGGGTTTCAAAACTTCAGTAACAACAGCTCCCTCCGCCTCACTCTTCTCTCTCTCTCTGTCTCTGTCTCTCTCTCTCTTACTCTCTCTCTTTGTATCACCATCTTTTTCCCTTTCCTCATACCTTTTCCTTTGTTGTTTTATTTTTTAATTGGCCTTTGCACTGTTTCAACTTTTGTTGCCTACCTTCTCTCACGTTTGCTCATACCATTGCCCCCTCCTCTCCCCTCCCACCATTTGAAAAGAAAAGCATTCACCCCATTTGTCAAACTCTTTCCCTGACTGACTTTTTTTTTATCAGCATAGACTGTTCCCCATTCTTGTTTTTATTGGGCTGAAATAAAAAAAAATGCTTAGCTGTCCTCACAGGGGGGCATTTAAGCAAGGTCTGTGTTTATCCAAGAGGTATTTAAAGCTAACGGCCATTTTCTTTTTTTTCTCATTCCTATTCTTTTTTCTCAAAGGTCCCCGCAATTCACACCAGGATCAACGCTACCCTCATCCTTGACTAGGCGAAAGTCTGAATTCTCTGAAGCATAACACCCTCTGGGGGAGGTGTCCCCATTTGTGACTTTGGGGTACAAAGGCAAGCACTGGAACCCCCTCAGTCAGAAATCTCGACAGGAAGAACATTGGAATTGGACCAGAACATCTCAAAGCGTGAAAACTTTGGATTCCAACACCCACTGGTTGACAGACTCCTCCCAGCCATGGCCACCAACAGAGAACGGCAGGTCAGTCACATGACTGGCTTCCAACCCGCGGTCTACCCCTTCGCCTTCAACTCCATTCGCAGCCACTCCCCTTTTGACCTGCTGGCCAATAGCAGTCTTTTCGGCAGGTTTGGGGCCGACCTTCCCAAAGAGATGGCAGCACTGTGTGAGTACATTGACATGGTTTTACAGCGTGATCCATTAAATATCGAATGCTTTGACTCCACCAGGGACAACATTTCTGTTTGAAAGCAGAAGCTGAGTTTTGTGAGTCCAACAAATTCAATAAAGAAACATGATTTGGTTTGTAACACACTCAAAAAAATGAAACCCTATGAAATGTTAGATTTACTTAATAATGTTATGTCAACTGGTTCCACAAAACTGAGTTAAGTACATTCCACTCAATGCAATTAATTGAACTGGCCAAAAATGTTAGAAGTCAAATAAAGATTACGCAAAGGTATTGCGTGGAACCAGTTGACATAACATTATTAAGTAAATCTAACATTTCATAGGGTTTCATTTTTTTGAGTGCAGTTGGTGGCTCAAATGGCGAAACAGAATTTTATTCTGGCTGGGATTGGCTTTTTGGAAACTCAGGGCCAATTATTTAAAGAATTGATGGTCCATATATTGCACGGCATTACTCTTCACTCCATTTCAAGATCACCTTTCCTGATGTTCTCCTCCTGGTGACTCGCCAATAGATCCAGTTGTGCAAATGAGCCAGACAACTCAATTTCCCTAGCAAACATATGGAAGAGGTTTAAGATGCTGCTCATTGATTGGAAAAATACTTTGCTGTGTTAGTTCCAGCCATGTCAGCCCAATGAGTAGGAGTACTGCTGAGGCCAGGGTCCTCACGAGCTAGTTCTCCAATCAAATCTTTTTCGTGAGTTAAGCTAGGTTTTTGAAGACCCAATTAAAGGAAAAATTCATTTTTTGTGTGTTCCCATCGACTGCATTATGCAAACCATCCTGAACATTCAACGCCATCAAGCCATCCAAAAACTGCAATGGTTGCTTTGGTTGCAGCAAGAGCTGAGTTCAAAAACTCAGTGTGTGTCATCTTAGATGAAGTGTCTCTGTTTCCATTCATCTATATTGCATTATGGCTTATTCAGTACGCAAGTCAATCCACCTCTGCCAAGTGCATAAGTTTCAAACGACTTTCTTTGAGTTTAACCCATAAAAATTCATGGTGACACAGGTGTCACAAACCTTATAAGAAATGTGTTACATATGGTCTGTTGGACTTTTTTATATCCCCCATAATTTTCTTTGAAGAAGAAAAGGGTTTCGGTTCTCATGCGTGAAGCACGTTGCATGTGTTTCTAGTCAGCTTTCTTTATACGCAAATAAAAATGTATTTAAATTTTGTGGATGAAAACGCATTTACTGGCTGAGAGGTCATTTGCATTAGGAATTGAGAGAAACTGAAGCCTCATTCATGCTTTTGCGACTGAGTGTCGTGGAATTAAGTATCAGCTTAAAGAACTAAGATAGTTTTGCAAATTGCACCTATACTTTAGCATCAATTTGAGTTTTCACTGAAGCAACCAGCGTCCACTCAGACCCAGCTGTTTTCTTTGCTAACAGTGCAGATGAAACAGCTTCATTTATAAAAAGTGGTTGTATGTATTCCAGCATTGCAGCCATTAAATGTTTAATCTTTATTAAGTTAGCCGATCACAGTTGTACAACACTCCCTTTAAGTATCTGTGCTGTAAAAGAACTTTGCAGGTATGCAACATGCTCAAAAGTGTTGGCATGACATCAAATTTGTCAAATCAGCATTTTTTTTTTTTTTTTTTAAACTTATCTCAAGATGCCATCTCACCAAATCATTTAGCCCTGAGCAGTAGCAGGAGATGCTCTGATTGTGGCCGGTTGAGCTCTGCTAACTGTAACCTGCCATGGAGCTATAGGGAGAGAAGGACTTACTTCTTAAAAAACTTTTTTTCCATTTTCATAGTGTTGGCAGCAAGCATGCAAAGCCAGCCCCCTTCATGTCTGGAATGAGGCGTAGAACAAGGCACTCTTTATGTGCTCTGAAGCAGCTACGACATTAAAAATAGTTTTTCAAAAAACAGAGCGGGTTGAAATGGGTGGAGAAAGCGTCAGAGTTTCCAGAGCTGGTCACAGGGGGTGCTGTTGTCCGTCACTCGGAGAGAGGAAGCTGGAGACGGAGAGGGGAAAGCAGGATATAGGGAGGGAGAAAACACTGGAGCGATAGAAAAAGACTGTGAGCCACAAAGGGCAAAAATAAAAGGTGAACAAAAGGAATGTAATATGTATTTATACACACGCTCATATATTCAAAGGTGTAAACACATACACATATGCACATATATGCAAACATACGCACAGATGCGTATCGTACGTTTGCACTCACAAATACACAAATGCGCAGCACGTATGAACACGTGCACATACACATATGTGTGAACAAATAAAAAGATACACAGGTATACACTCTCGCCGAAAGCAAAGGAAGAACAGATTACAGGTTTCTCTACACAGCATCGCTCAGGATCAAAGCCCCATAAAAGCACATTTACTGATATTCTCTATGACAGTATAGTCTATTCAATATGTCATTTTATTACTTTTTTTGTACAAAAAACTATCATGAAACTGCTTCACAAAATTACCAAAGGCCTAAAAAGGACTGAGCTTTAGACCTCAACCCCCAAATAACAAGCTTGTGAGATGAAAGATGAGAACTCGCACTGCCGGTGCTCTTTTAAACAAGTTGCCACATAATAGCTTTGATTTTGATATCTTACATCATTGAGCAACAATAGCAGCATTCAGCACTCTAAGGGTCATCAGATTATGAAGGAAGTGGCTGCAGCATCAGACTGCCTGAATGAAGCTGTTGCCGAGGCAGTGCTGCCTTAACACCCCTGCAGTGCCAGTTTATGCATTCGTGAGGTGCCTTCTGAAAGCATTGGTTCGGTTCCAGCGGTGGGAAGTGATCCGTCATGCCGATATTGTTCAGTGGCCGTGTTGACCATAAACCAATCTGTTCACACAAGCGCACTCAGAAATTGCCCTTTTTTAGCATCTCCTCTCCTAGACCCCTTCCTCAGTGCACCTTTCTAAAATGCGCCCCTTCCTGGGCATTGAGGGAAAGCCCATAGCACTAAAGCAGAATATGACTGATAAGCAGCAGCCTGAAGTACCAGATCCCTGGTGGTATTCCTAAGAAGGGGTCGGTAACATATCGAACACTTTGTCTTGGGAGCTTCAGCTTTGGTTTTTCAGCTTATTTAGTGACACTGCGTATTCTGCAATAGGCTTTTTTCTGAGTTTGTTTTCATCCCATGAACTTAGACTTGTTTCATATTTTTGTTACTACCTGCCTTAGGACTACAGATGAAATTTTGCTTTTGCGCTCATTCCGGCATATTTACATTGACACATATTGCTGACATGTTGATTAATGTGCACTGTCCTAAATAAATAAATAAATAAATAAATATATCCCATGACACCACTCCCCCACAGAGCAATCAGAAACAGAGTAGCCAATGAGACTTTCTGACAGGGGTATGGAGGGAAGAGGAGGAATGGCAGGTTTAGAGTGAGGAGAGGGCTTTGGAAAGGTATGCTATTGTATTTTGCAACTGGATCGGGGTGAGACAGAGGTTGCATGTGTGTAGAGTAAAGGCCCAGAATTCCCCCTGTTATTTCCCTCTCCACCTCCCCCTGCTTCCCTGTCTCTCTCTCTGGTTGAAACTTGCCTAAGCCTTTCAGGCGTCAATCACTACCTCCTCCTCACACTCCCAAACTAATCCTGAAAGTATTTACAGAGAGAGTGAGAGGGTATGAGACATTGAGAGGGAGAGAGAGAGAGAGAGAGAGAGAGAGAGAGAGAGAGAGAGAGAGAGAGAGAGAGGAGAGAGAGAGAGAGAGAGAGAGAGAGAGAGCGTGCCCCCAGGCTGAACGCGAAGTGCAGAGGAATCTGAGAATGAGTTCATGCACACCAAGACACAAATTTCCATACATCGTACATGCACACACACACACACACACACACACACACACACACACACACAAAACCCACAAAGACAAACAAATGCATACACGCAAGTAATTATATGAACAATCAACAGAGGTTGATTCACACATACAGAGGCCACAGGCACCGCATGCACTCATGTTGTCCATCCAAAGCATTCACCCGCTAAAGTGTTCTTAAGGATGTTTCATTAATCACTGGCGTACAGTGGTGAGAAAAGATTAATGCTCACAGTGACGAATGCCTGGATCAGTTGGGGTGGTGCAAGGTCATGAACTGAACTGTCGGCGGTGTTCACAAAGACACCCCGTGGACATCCTGTACGGATCACACGGGGTCAGAGGTACGCAGCCAGAAAATAAACCTCATATTGAGTGCTTTTGTGGGGATGTGGCTTCTGGTACAGAGGTCTCTGAGGAGTTTATATTTTCACTGATTTGGCAGTTGAAGAAGGTGAAATTTTGGGCTCATAGAGGAATTTTTTTGCACTTAACTGCAGTTTGCATGGCCTATTAAATTACCACTTGTGTACACACACGTGCAACGGCATAGTCATACTCCGCTAGGTTTTCACATTTTTTTTATGCTAACATACTGTCAATTTTCCCTTTTTAATGCTTTTATATTTATGTAGAAGATGTGGTATCAAACTATGAAACTACTCAGTCACAGTTCAGGACTGAATATACAGTATACATGCACACACACACGCACACGTACATACATAGTACATATATATCTACAGTATGTGTGTGTGTGTGCGTGTGTGCGTGCATGTGTGTGTGTGTGTGTGTGTGTGCCTTCATTTATTGATTGACAATCAGGGAATTATTGCCCCAACATTTGTTTATAAATAGTTGTTTACCTCTGGTCAAACTGCAGAAAATGTATTTTAAAAAAAAAGAAACAAGTCAGACCGGGTCTAACTGAGATGCCTTTTTGAAAGCTGGAGTCTGGTTCCCTGCATTGTAGTCGCGGGACGTCTGTCTGACAAAGCCCTCCACAAAAGAACAGGCGCAGAGGAGCTGATCTTTAAGTGCTGCATTCTTCTGTCGATTTAGGCTCCGTGCTGAATTGCTTTTAGCCGGCAGTGCTGGCCCCGCCCCTTTTGGCCGGGACTCCTGAGAGCTAAGCCGTTCAGACGGGTCGTCGGTGCCGCCCATATCCACTGTGCTGGCAGCAGGTTTGGAAATACCTGTTTGTGACCGAGAGATTAGGAAGAGGAGGGAGGGAAGAAAGGTTAGTGTCAGGGCACCTTGTGTTGGTAAACTGACTGCATTTTCGGAGTAGTGCGAGGCCGACCTGAAGATCAAGATTCTAATGTCCTTGTTTGCGTCTTTGAGTGGCGATGATGAGGAATATGCATACGGTGCATTGTTTACATGTGTATTCTCACGAGTGTTTGTGTAAGCGTACACCTTTGTATGTGCTGGATTGTATTCTTCGGATATTTGCGTAGGCACAGATCTGCGTGTGTGCGTTTGTTTGTCGTTTGTATAGTTACGTATGCTTATTGGCACATGTGGGAACACATCTGTGTGCTTGTACATCTGAATGATTTTAATAGGTTTGCATACCTGGATGCCTTCAGCAATTATGCCAGAGTGTGCCTCTGTACAATATGTGGCCCTCTGCTCGCGAGTGTGTTCACGTGTCTGCATTACTGTGAGAGAACGAGTGTATATGTGTGTGCCTGTGCGCCTACACCGTTTATTTATGCAGACACATGGGGGCCACTATGTGCGCGCGCACACGTGCATGAACGTGGGTATCACTCCAGTAGCGAGGTGTACGTGCAAATATGTAGGTATGCATTCGCACAGTGCGGTCTGTGAGTATTTGGAGAGGTACATTGAGTGGCAGTTTCTGTGTGGTTCACATGACACAGATGCACATACCCAAAAATTAATGCTGCCGCTCCCTACTTCATCCCTCTCATTCATTGTTTTCAAATACAATGCACTGGAGTGCAGAGACCCATTTCAGAAAGTACAGTCACCATCCAAATATTTATAGACTGTATAATACATCAGTCACCTGTGTACGTGCATTTTCATCAATGGACCACTGTGTGCATGCATGTAAAGGAAAGCGTCGGCTTGTCTGCACTCAGGAACTGCTATCTCTCATCCCCATTATTATATCAGCAGCTGTCATCACCATTATCGCCATTCACTGCTGGACGACATCTAGAGCTGGGTCCTCTAAAATGTCTCCTCTCTGTTCCTGAGATCTGGGTGAGGGGGTGGCGTTGTTTGGCTCATGTCAGCTCCCTGTGTCTCCCCAGAAACTTCAATGATCAATGGTACATTTTAGTATAAACTAGCATAAGCTAGATAGCTTTACATTTTCAAAAATTAAAGCTGGTTTTAACTGGTTGAAGAGCTTTTCAGCTGCTGAGCACCTGTTGAGAGCATAGCCGCCATTTTGACGGTCATCCACCTCAACCAATTTGACTGTCTTTAAGCAGCCTTGACCAGCCACAGACAAGCTATGCCAGCGAGTGGTTTTGAAAATACTTGGAATATTTACCTGATCTTAGCTGTATTTTTTAGCTTGGGTGAGCCCGAATATCATCTGGTACCACTGCGGCAAAGTCGGTTCTGCATCTGACTTGCGTTTAGATTGTGACAGTTAAAGGGCCCTGAACCGGATCCCGCAGTTCTGCGCTATTCAGATATGCCTCTTTTTAACATTTTATCACTTTCTTCAGTGCAATATCATAGTTTTTCACAGCATATCTCAAGCACTCTGCCCTCTATTGACAGAGCTTCTTCTGAACTGTTTGATGTTGCGAACAATAGCAGACTTATAAATGATAACCCCGTATTTTTATGTTACTGCAAGTTGAATCAGCAAATACAAAGGAAATACTGTATTCAAATATATCACCCTATTGGGCTTTCCAACATGGTAATGTACAACAGTTTTGAAACTATTTGTAAGGCATAGATATTGTAGTCTAAAATGTCAATATGTGCATTTAGGTATTCTGTCTGTTGTATGATAAAATGAGCCAGGAAAAATTATATTTTATTTTTGTCATATTAGATTGTATAAAGCCTTCAAATGTATACCAAAAGTTGTTTTGGTGTCATTGGTATTCATTTCCATAATTGCCGTAGATTTTCCAAATATTATTGTCTCTATCAAAGGGCTGTAACCGAATAGCTGTCTGTACTCTTTTCTAGTAGTTAATGTCCTCCAGAAATGTTTCAATCAGTTCACCTTTTTAGTTTTGAACAATGCAGCTGGTTGACTTGTCTGATGGGCTCCTGGAAGCCCTTATCCTCGCTTGATCTGGCAGGAACGCGGCATTTCTGTGAAGCTGTAAAACTTCCCTGTGGCTTTCTGCAAAGCGTCTACACTTTTATGAGCGTTAGAATCGCCACATCCGATCTGCATTCACGTACCCGTCATGCTTGAGAGTAAAGCATCGAAAGGAAGAATATTTGCCCCATAGTGCTCCGTTGATTGGCCCAGAAATGGGCGCAGAGAATATCTTTAAAAAATCCTTCCCACCTGCAGTCTCACGAATGGGGAGCAATGATGTCACATCCGACCCATGTCACATGGTCAGCCATGGCCTTTTCAAGCATGTTAATCCCGCGTAATAATCTCGCATTTAGAGAATATTTTGGGCGTGCCATGCAGGTGGCGCACGGGAGTGAAAATGACTTGTGGATATAAAAGGTCCATCAGTAATAGATCTTGCAACATACTCTGTGACTATTCAGCGAGAATTAGCCTCTGATCAGAAAATGAGGATTAACCTCCTATCGTTTGGTAGTGAAGATTCATCTCTGCTTCAATGAATTGTCTAACAGTGAGCAGCAGTCATCGATCAGTGAATCAATCAGCTAACATAACACTGGCAGTCATTTAAATCTGTTTTGATATATATACATTGTATATTTTTTTATGATCATGTCTGTTGATTTGATTAATAAGATGGAAGGGTTTGTGAAATGCACTTCTCAGCTTAGAAGCCAAGTTAAGAGCTCTTTGCTGCCCCAACAGGGAATAAAAAGAAATGCAACCTCACAGCTTGGCTGACCATGGAGGTGCTAGCATTCTCAGACTCTGGTAATAACAGCAGTGTCCTCCAAAATGGCAGGGATCTGCAAATTTAGGCTGAATCCAAAGGTCCAAACTTCACCACCCTTGCAGACTAGCAGACTTTGTGGGCACGATCTTGAGATGTCCCCAAGTGCTGGGGACTGTCCAAACACACAGTTCATCCAGTACACCTGAAGTCCTCAAGTGGACTTTCTGCAGACTTTCAGGTAGTCAGCTAGGGGTATGGATTGGACTTAGCCGGTGGGATTACCCAATATTGAGAGCAATAAGGATTCAACAATATACTGTTAATGATGCAATTTTAAAAAAGGGAAATATCCTTTATATGTATATAGAAGCAATTTGAAAAAAAAAAGAAAATATTAATCAAAGTGTGACTGAAGAGTAACTGAATAAGGTATTCCAATGAACGTAATGCTTAAATCGTTCATCCTAAATGTACACTTTGTTCAAGACACTTATTTTTTAATGTCACGGTAATGGGTGAGGCCTGAATTCCGGTCTCATTTGTGCATTTAAGCTTGTTGCCCGGTGCTG
Organism: Gymnothorax javanicus; assembly: GCA_029692085.1. NCBI lineage: Eukaryota > Metazoa > Chordata > Actinopteri > Anguilliformes > Muraenidae > Gymnothorax > Gymnothorax javanicus. The sequence continues at coordinate 74,326,002 of CM056202.1, forward strand.
CTATAAACTTCATGGAATGACTGATGGTAGGTGAGGCAAAATCACAGTATGTAGCACCAGAGTACGAGAGGGCCAAGTCTGCTAGTTTAGAGCGCAGGCATTTGGATTCAGCATAAATGTTACGGGTGAAAAATAACTTAGAAGTGAAAATCTTGAACTTAAATAATTTTTAAAAAAGTCTTTTCCCAAAAAACAAGAATTTTGAAACATGCAGAACCACTCACACACACAGAATCAAACTTGTGAGAAAACGTACTCTCAGGCAAACACGTCCTGTCACACACACGTCCTCAAACACATGTTTTTGTGAAACACACCTTCCAGTCAAACACACGTTCCTGTCATATTTGTTACTGGATGTTCCAGAAGTTAAGAATATTTCAGTATGTATCATGGGAGCTAAAATAAGAACTTTCAGAGCAGGGGTCAAAAGTGCAAGGTAAAATTGAGAGAATGCCAGGTTTGATGATATCGACTCAACTTCACTGTATCACACTGTGCAATAAAGAGAAGACCCAACCACTGTCTGTTGAGCTTCATCACGGCAAGAGGGGGATTTCAAGCGAATTGTGTTGTTGAGCTCAATGCTCCTTTTTAAAAAGATGAGTGCTGGGACATGAAGGTCGCTGTGGTGTTTAGAAGGACAGGCAGTGTATTGTGGCAGATTATTTATTAATATAAATGTGCAGCTTGAGTACTGGGCTCCTGACCAGCTCACCGTTAGCTAGAGTCTGTTCTTATTAAAAGCTTGTGCCTGTGCGTCTCTCAGCGTGTTTTTCATGTTTGTGTCTGAGTATAGATGCTGGTGTGTGAGCATATCTCCTGTGATCTCGAAAAACCTAGTGAGTTTATCAGTGGCAAGGGTCTCGCAAATGAACAAACACTTTTGGATCTTGGACTTTTCCTAAACGAAAAAATAAATAAATATATAAATAAACGAAACGTGATTTTGACAGGTCAAATTAACAAAGTAGTTAGTGTTTTAAAACTTTCAAACCAAAAAAACAAAAATAAATATAGTCCACCCAAAAACTATAATTTGTCCATCAAATTACTCAGAGTTAGATGTTCGCATTTTATTTTTTCGCTAAAATAATAAAATACCACAGTTATGTTTTAAGCTCACGCATTCAACGGAAGTCCCACCTCCGGCTTGTTCCAGGAGACTAATAAAGTTTTTGAAGCACGTCTTCTCCCTTCTCTCAAAAACTTTATTAGTGTCTGGGAACGAGCCGAGAGGCGGGACTTCTGTTGAATGCGCGAGCTTACTTGAAGCATAACTGTGGTATTTTATTAGTTTTAGCGAAAAATAACCGCGTTTCTAGAGTTCTGAGGATACAAGTGGACGAAGCAGACTTGGATTATACTAGACGATGCGTTCGACGATGGTTTGAAAGTTTGTCAACAGACGTTTTGTGGACTTTTTACCGTTGCTACTGTGTGACCCCATTTGCTTCCAGCAAGAAAGGAATTTGGATAATTTTTCAAAACTCTCCAGTGGCCATAAAGTTGCGCCAGGTGCAAAACAACTTCGTCCGTTCGAGACATCTGATGGTGAGTAATTGATATACAAATTATAGTTTTTGGGTGGACTATCCCTTTAATTATTGCAAATGAGGGTCAAACTCAGTCCCTACCAAGAGTGACGTATGTACTAGGTTTTTCCAGATCACGGGAGATATGTGAGTGTGTGTGTGTGTGTGTGTGTGTGTGTGTGTGTGTTCTTGTGCGTTTCGTACACGTGTTTGCTTGTGCACATGTATGGCTACATCTGTGCGTGCTTGTGTGTGTACACCAGTGGTGGCTGGTGATCAGAAAACTTGTGAGGGAGAGAGCATATTTTTTAAGTAATGATCGATCTTGATGTGTTTTCAATTATTTAATTGAAGTCTTATTACCTGAACTTGGAAAAAACTCAGCATTATCATTCGTGGCCAGAATGTCCTTGTTAGGGTAAGGTAAGGCAAGAAATACAGCCCATCATTTCGAAGAGTTGTGGATACTTGTTGCTAATCTTTTTTTTTCTTTTTTGTGATAAAAAACTCATGAAGTGCTGGTTTAATAGCCTGCATTGCAGCAGGATGGGCTTAAAGCAAATTCGAAAGTAAACAGGGTAGTTTATCATTACTGTAAAGTAAGTAAAACATTTTTTTTTCCTGAATTGAGTTTACTATTTAGTCACTGCAGCACTGCATGAACGTGTCATAAACAGTATGTCAATGTCATAAACATTTATGACTGTTGTCATTAAGTGTCATTCGGTTTTTGTAATCAGAAGTTGACTTTGTTTGGGTTGTCTTGAGTCATAACCGTTTATGACATTGACATAATGTTTATGACACGTTCATGACTGTGTCATGTAACAGTTATGACAGTGTCATGTCACTCTTATGACGATACCTTCAAGTAAAGTGTTACCAATTATTCTAATCTTAAGAAAACTTGCTGAGGAGAGTGACTGATAACAGGTCAATACTACTTATTAGTTAAAAGGGATTTTTCTTTCCCCTCTAATGTCAGCCAAGCAGCCATCACTGCTGTGCACGTTCGTGTGCATGTGCACATGGATGTGTCAATGCGTAGGCTTGTGGGTGAGTCAGCGAATGTCAGATTGAGTAAGACAGTCTATGAGAAAACGGACCTCGCCCTCTTAGTGTCCTGCCCTCACCAGATCTCTCAGCTTCCTCTCACGACTCCAAAATCACCCCCAACACCAGCGCTACATTAGACCTCCCAACAACTTCTCTCAAGTGTGTTTTTTTTTTTTTTTTAATATTAAGTCACAATTGAGGTGATAAAGTTGGTGCGCCTCTGCATCAGTCATTGTTGAAGCACCAGTGCAACTGTGTGGCAGCCAGTTATTAAAGTGTTGAAAAGACCAGTGTGTCTGTGTTTCAGCCAATTATTGCAGTCATGATGGTACCAGAATTACTATGCGACAGCCAGTTATTAGAGTGTTGAGAGTACCAGCGTGACTGTGTGGTAGCCATTTCTGAGGAAGTTGGAAGTGCTAGTGTCACTATGTGGCAGCCAGTTATTTGAATGTTGTAGGTCTTATGTAAAACTCCTTTGACAAACTTTTCTGGTGGCAATTTTTGTCCAATTGACACCAAATTTGGTCAGAAGTAAGCTTGTTCCTGGGTTGGTAAGCCGTAAGTTTGCATAAACGATCAATTTTGACAATCATGGTGAGTGCCTGATGGTCACAGTGCTAATGTTAATGGTAGAATTTCAGGGCCTTAGGTCAAAGGTCGAGGTCACTGCAATGTTAAATGTTAAAATCACCTTATTAACTTTCCTGGTTGCTGTTTTCATCCGATTGACATCACATTTGAACAAAAGTTAGGGTGTTGACACGCTAATGAGCCAATAGTTTGTATAAGCGATCGACAATGACCTTCATAGTATCAGCTGACCTTGAAAATTTCCATATCATAACCTTGAATTTGATTTTTGACAAACCACATTGAGTAAAATATCATATGAAAGGGTTTGATGAACACATTACACATCTACAATTATTTGTCCGACATATTGTCATTTGACAACTTTATGATGAAAAATCATCAAAAAATTATTTTACGGCTATAGCATCAAGACTATTTGAAAAAGAGAAAATTTACTAATAACACAGTAATTTTCATTAAAAAAAGAGGGTACATGTTTTTTTAGATTTTTGCTATCAGTTCCTGTTTTCAAGATATTGCAAGATATTACCATATTTCCAGGTGAATTTGTTTAATTGACATCCAAGGCATTCCTTTATTGTTGTCGCAGAAGGAAAAAGCAACCATTTCGATAGTATGAAGCATGAAAAGGTTGGATAATGCGTGTTTCTTCATTTTTCCTGATAACTTCCATTTTACCAGCTATAACGCGTCAAAGTTAGATACGGCTACGATTGAAAACTATATCTTTTGTTTGTCTCATTGCCTTCAAATTTTGCGTGTACCCGTCTAATTTTGACACATATGTGGACTATTTATATTTGTGAAAGAGTTGTTATAGAATATGAAAAGAGAGTAAAGTGTATGGTTCAGAAGTGCCCTTTAGGTGTTGGGTTCTGTGAGACCCATCAAGTGAAGTGTTTTGTCATTACTATTAATACCATAAACACAGTTTATGTTTGTATTTTCTTTTTTCATAGGAAGGCAACTGGCTGCAGCCTGGATTATTTCTTTTTATAATAACCCAACAGGTAATGTTGGTAAATTTCAGGTGATGGTGCGTTCAGTTGTTCTGGTTCTTGATATTTAGTTAGCTGCCTTTTCACATTTGAAAAGTAATTTAATTATTTCATTCTTCAACTCAGACCATGCTGAAATTGTTTTGTCAATGAAAAAGAAAATCAACACTTTGTGCTTGTCTTCATACTCACTGACTGCTCAAAAATTATTATTGTCACAAAACTGTTCCCCAAAATGTCCATATTTATTCCCAAGGCCATCATCAACTTTCTTTGGGAAAGACCCATACACGCCATACCATTCATGGCATACATATATTGCTCACATTAGCTATACATAATTCCACTTTCAACTTTCAATTCGATAACAATCAAGGGTAAATGGGGTTTCAGCAAGACTGGTCAAGCTACATTGATGTTTTCGTACAATTTTGAAGTGTTCATCTGTGGCAGCCAGTTATAACAATGTTGAAAGTACCAGTATCACTGTATCACTGAGTGGCAGGCAGTCACTACGGTGATGAAAATATCAGTGTTAATGTATGGCAGCCAGGTCGCATACTGTTGAAACTGCCCATGTTTCTGTGCAGCAGCCAGATACTGGAGTGTTGAAAGTGCTTGTGTTACTGTGTGGCATTCAGATATTTGAGTCTTAAAAGTCACTGGCGTGCAGCCCCTATTCTCTGCCAGTCAAGACAAAGAGAAGCTGCTACAAAAGCTTAATAAAGTATAATTTTGATGATGCACTTTTTTTGCTGTTTTTGCAAAACATCAAAAGAAGCATTAAGAATAATAGCGGGATGAAAGGAGAGAGAATGGAAAAGTGCAGAGCACCGGAGTGAGGGAGGACAGAAAACCAGGAGTGGGTGGAGAGAGGGAGTGAGGTACGAGGGTTAGCAGGAGGGACATGGATGATCACATATGATGACATATGAAGACAGAAAGAACAGGGCTGCAGGAGGCTGGGGCTTTTGTCCCATCAGGCATGAGTTGGCACAAGCTTGATGAAAGCCAGCCAATGAAAAATGTGCTGGGGAGGGCCTCTGTTAGGGAAAGTGGGAGGGGTGTGCTGAGTGGCAGTGGAGAACTGGAGAAAAGATGAACAGTGAGCTGAGGCTGACTTTGTGTATTTCATAAGCCATACAGTGAAAGCAATTTCAGTTATGAGACTGTGGAGATAGATTTGAAGTTCTGTAACCAAAAAGCATAAATCTTTATTAAATTTACTGACTTTTTTGTTGAGTTTTGAATTCTATCCTTTATTTAACCTTCATTGGATTATTTCATTACAATCCCAAATCTGAAAAAGTTGGGACAGTATGCTAAATTAAAATTGAAACTGAAAGTAGTGATTTGTAAATCGTCTTTAATTTGTACTTGAAAACAATACGCCCGAACATTATTTGATATTTCACCACATAAATGTTATTATTTTTGTTGAAGTAAAAACTTACTATAAATTTGATTCTTGCAACACATTAAAAAAAAAAAAAAAAAGTTGGGACAGTAAAGTTTTTACCACATTGTCATGTTGCAATTCCTTTTCACAAAACAGTTAACATTTAGGGACGGAAGACACCAAATGATTAAATGCTTTAGATGTAATTTTGTCTCAGTCTTCCTGAAACTAAGTCTAAGCATGTCCATCAGTGCAAGATCTTACTTGTTGCATTTTTTGTTTCCAAATGCCCTGTACTTTCTCTGCTGGGGACAAGGTGGGACAAGGTGTGTTTCCTTGTTGAAAAATGCATGGGCATTCTTGGGAAAGATGTTATCATGTTTCTCCAAAATCTCAGTGTACTTTTCAACATTGATGATGCCCCCACAGAAGTGCAAGTTACATTTGCCAAGAACTCTGACACATCCCCATCCTACGACAGAGCATGGCTTTTAGATTTTTTTGCTGGTGACAGTTTGTATGATCATTATATTCTTCAGTCTGGAGCATATGGCATCCATTTCTTCCCAAAAAAAAAAAAAAAGACCTGAAAAATTGATTTGTCTGACCACAATATATTTCCTCTGTGTTATAGTCCATCACAGATGCCCTAAAGCCCAAATAGGTTGTTGGCACTTCTGGACAGTGTTATAATGAGAATTCCTTTTCGCGCAGTTAAGTTTTAACTGGCATTTGTGCATTTAACTATGTATTATAGCAACTTACAGAGTCAGCAGATTTAGTTACTAAATCAACCAATCAAACAATTTTGATTGATAATTGGGTTCAACTACAAAGTATTCGACACGCCAAATCATACATAAAAAATCGAATAGAATAGGGTTAAAAAAGGTTTTCTTTCTGTACCTTTGAGTAAGATGCTCTTCCAAAATAAAAATTAGTTGTGTGATTACATAACATGTAACAAAGATGACCAGTCACCCTGCAAACGAGTATTCACTGATATCAGAAAAGAATTGTGGAGCCATTTGCTAATGCTTCTCGTCCCTGGGGATGGAATGCAATGTCCTTCCTCTTGGTCGATCTCGGTCAATCAACCAATGCATTTGTATAGCTCTGTTTAAACAGTGAGTCATAGTGCAGCATGTTTGGGGGAAAATGTTTCAGCTAATTTTGGAAAGTGTGACAATATTTTTATCTTTCCTGCTCTCCAGTGGCTCAAGCCACCCAGGGTGGTCTGAAGGCAACCTGAAACTCATCTCTGTCATGATACTAGAGAGATCACACAGCAGTGATGATGAGGGGATTTTGGGGTGGGAGAGGATGTCATTCACGGACTTTGACTTTGTTTTCTTGTTTATCCAAGCAAAGGTTAGAGTTCAGGTTAGAGAGGCTTATAATTTGAGTAAATCGAAGGTGAACATATCATTGTAAATTTAGCAAATTATTATAGTCATATGCGTGGTGTCTGCTTTTGGCTTTTGGAAGGTGGAAGGGATTGATACGCAATTTCATAGATGGCCTGGAGCCAAAACAAAGATGGCAGCTCCTCTTATGCTTCACCCCTAAACATGTGACTTGTGAACAAGATGATCGTTGCAGCCCAGGAAAGCTGGGCGGGGTGTGTTCTGGAATGTATTTTTCCGAGACTTTATACAGGAACCTTTTTTTGACACCCCATCCTTACTACCCCCACTCTTCTTATGCACCCCCCTCTGGTCATGGTGGCGTTTTAGAGGTACTTGCAGTTTTAGCTTGGGCCCGTCCCAGCAATGGCATTGGGGGGGGAGTTAGCTGGGTAACCTGAGCTCAGGGAAGGTTGGAAGGAGAGGGGGCTCGAGGGTCCACTCCTCCGAGCCCCATAACGAGTGCCGTGTCTCTGGCTCTCTTCTTCCAGTCTTTTCCTGTGGCGGAGAGACAGAAAGAGAGGAGGAGAGACGTGAGGAGCGTTGTTTGTTTGGTTATCCGGCCCTGTGGGCGGAGGCGCCGTGGGCAGTAGCCCGGTCAGAGCCCTCTCCGAGGGGCCGCTATGCCCCTGTCTACAGCTCACTCACAGAAGTGTATTATTGTCAGCGCACGCCAAGGCTGGGGGGAGGTAATGGGCCTCCTTTTTCCTGTCTGCATTCCCTCCCTACTTCTCTCTCTCTCTCTCTCTCTCTCTCTCTCCACAGGCCTGGGGGTATAATTGTCTCAAGGTGTGGAGTATGGAGAGAAGGTCTCGACTGGCTCCACAGCTCTGCACCATGACAGAGAGAGAATGAGAGAAGAAGGGAGAGAGGGGGAAGAAATAGAACAAAGCAGGCAAAAAAATGGGGGAGGCAGAGAGAAAGATTGAAACACTGCTCTGTCAAAAACTTTTTATGGTGGTCTTTGTTTTTCCCCCAGTGTTTCACTTTATTGCTGAATGCTCAAACATTGGGTTTTTGTCATTGTATCATTCATATTAATCAATGAATTTGGCAGCAATGAATCGCCTATGTATTCAGCAAAACTTTATGAATCATTTGAACTCATGAATCTTTAAAAGAGAGAGGAAACGGGGGATGGGGGAACATGCATGCCAATCCCACATCTCTGTTTCCAAAACGATAGATAAAGTTCAACCAATGAACTGTCATCGAGTTGGCTGCTTCAAAAGGTATGTGTGTGTGTATACAGGGGACTGTACAGGTGAACATGAAAAAGTGGAAAAAAAACACTGCCACAGAGGAATGTAAAAGAGTGGGAAGAGTCTTCTTTATTTTTTCACCTAATCATTTCCTTTAGAATGGGGGGATGAAGGACTTTTAACAGAGGGGAAATCAAAACAAGAGTACGTAAACTCGTCACAGGCAAACCATGACCCGGCAGTTACTTCGAGGTTACAAGGACACTTGCGAGATGAAGTCAGAGGACGGGAAAAATGAGCTGCAGAGAGAGAGAAGACAGCAGAGGCAGGAGAGGCCAGGACAACTTTTTGGGGGAGCACGAGTGGCCCAGTGGGGGTTTCTTCCAGAGTTCACATAGGAAAGAGGTGGAGATGGGGGGGTGGAGTCGACAATATGTAGAATGTGCGTATAAACTGTCCAAACTCACCAGACTATGTTTTGTCTCATATGAGGATTGGGTTGAATCCATTTACAAAGAGATGCAGATCGTAGACATTTGCGTCTATGGACCTGCTCAAATGATGCATTCAGTTGCAGTATCCTAACAATATGGAGTCGGCAAGAAATGTATATTGAATATTTGTTAATAAGCGATGCCCGTAAACTATTTAGAATACGGACATTTTAAGACCCACCACATTTGCCCAGGAATATGAATTAAGCTCCTCAACCAAGCCTGATCAGCAAACAGCCTAACTTATTTGCCAATAGCATCTATCAAGCAGTCAATAAAAATTATCTTTCACAACAAAAAAATTTGGTTTCTGTCATAACAACAAGCTAAAGCCACAATAGCCTGAATGTGTGCCAATGTCTTAGTGAAGAAATCAGCTTTCGGAAGCAAAAATTAAACATGGTATTGACACTGTCATTCTGCTGTCCATTATAGCCACCATATATGAAAACACATAGTACCCAACCATTGATTTACGTGTAGATACGTCCCTCACAGGATTCAGTGGTCAATTATCGCCTCAAACAATCTCTCCCAGAAATGAATTCATATTACTGCGTGCTGACTTTTATCTGTGTAAAGCAGAGGTGTAGTTCATGCCCACAAGAAACTTTCCTAATAATTATCTGTTGATTAACAAGTGTTTTATCAATGAGAGGTCAGTATGAACTTTCCTCGGTAATTAAAATGAATTGACTGGGCCTCTAGAGAAAAGTATGTAAACTGCTGCGTAACAGCAAGATAGGCCACATCCTCTGAACTTTGAATTACGTGAGCGTATTGAAAATAAAACACTACCATATGCAACCTAGGAGTGTTCAGGTTGCATTTACATGATGGAAAATTTATATGGACGTGGACACTGAGAGTGAGTTTGAATGGGACAGAACTTGAGGGTTCCTTGAGCCAGACAGCATTGACTCTCTGCTGGAGGAAGTCTATGTGGAGTCTTTTTCCTCGATGTGTAAGTAGGCCTAATGTTGTTTGGAGTATTTCCTATTACAACCATTGCCATGATTATCATATTGTTGCAGCTAGTAAGTCACATTGGTTATTATCAGTAACCATAAGCCTTCGCTAATAATACGGAATATAAAGGCGTTTTGCTCAAAGTGGCGGTCTGATTTAGAATCTGGTTTATGCTAGTTCATTATGCAGACAGCTCAAGGACTTCAGGATACCCCAATATGTTCATTGCACTGATTGTGCAAATAATCCTGGTGGCGGAATATTTGTTTTTGCAAAAATATGGAATATTTCACATATTTCTGTGTTAATGAGTTATACTTGCTCTATATAGGGCACGGAAAGTGTTTAAACAAGCTTGCTTTTTGCTTGTGTGCTCAGAGGTGGTAACAGCAAACTGTCTCATTACAGGGTAAACATTCTGACAGTAAAATAAGCTGTTTTTAATGAGTACATGTGCTAGCTGATGGGGCTGTGATAAAAAATTTGACAAATCTAAATACTTTGTGATGATGAAAAAGCATTTTTTTTGGGTTTAGAGAGGTTATTTGGGACCACTGATGTCCAGCCCCTCCTATATTGATGAATTCATTGTAATTCCCAGTTGAAAATCATTAATTCATATTGAGCTTCATGAGTAAAAAGTTGATTTGTATTAAAAAGATGATTATTTTATGATTTGATAGTGCACATTTTGAGAGCTTGGAAAGCCACTGGGATAGTGGTCTTATTTGGCTCATGGATAGTTGGTAATTCTGAAGATCATGCTAGGGTGAAACACTTGTGCTCAAGGAGTTTATCTTTTAAATGTTTTATTCCACCATCAAGCCATAAAATTCTCTGTATTTTTTACTACTTGAATGTGGAATTTACATGAAGTTTGTTAGTGTTTGAGCCCCTTATTCTGAACTAAAATTATGATAGTATGATGGTATTCTGAATGCTTCAAGTGTCTTGTGTCATTTAAGTTATTGTTCCACTCCCTGTGGTGCTAAAATTTTGAATTATGAAGCCTTAAATAAGGAAACACACAAATGGCCAGATTTTGCTTCTGTGCAAAGGGGTAATTATGACATATGTAGCCAGTTGGTACAGTAGTACACCACTGAGTAGTGCTATGAGAACAAGAAGACGTGTGACCTAGGAAACAGTGTACTGGCTTGAAGAAAACAGGAAATTGACATGTGAGAAAGAATGTGGCATTAGGGTTTATGGAGCTGCTGGTTAAACTTCTCATGCATGTGCACAAACAGGAACACTCATACACATGAATGGGTGCACCCATACTTGCATACCCAGACAACCACATGTTCACATATTCATACACACAGATATACCTATGCACAAATACACATGGGATGTGCTCATGCATTCTAAATGCCTACACAAACATTAACTCACATCCATATATTAGCAACCTTTTTTTTTTTTTTTTTTTCAGTACAGTCAAGCCAATAATGTCCCAGTGTCACTCAAGGGCATTGAAAATTTAACAATTCCTGGTACAAGAGTCTGTGTCTTCAAAGAGATGGCTTAAGGATAGAGAGAGGAAAGGGACAGCTGGAGAGAAAGAAATAAAGAGAGAGAGAGAAGAGAGAAAGAGAGAGAGTAGCACATAATGTACTAGTTTGGGTAATAATAATGTGCTCTGGAGGCCATTCCATTCCAATGAAAGCCTTATTGAATTAAGAATTTGAGGATTGCAGGAAGAGAGACAGTGAGAAAGAAAGAGAGCAAGAGAGTGTGTGTATGTGTGTGTCTACATGCATATGAGATGATGATTGATTGATTGATTGATTGATTGATTGATTGATTTTAAGGTTAAAACCAGAAAAGAGATTGATTAAAAGATTGGTTTACTGGCAATCCTGCTTGTTGGTAATGTATTTGCATAGCAAATTATTCAATTAATTTTCCAATTCTTAATCGGAAACAGGTTGAGAGTCAACCTGCATTATGATTATGTCACTGGTTGTGGACCGAGTGTTATTTTTACATGAGCAAACACAATACGTGGACTTGAGTCGGCAAAGCCGCATTTTTAAAACATTTTCTTGGGCTTATCAAGCTGATCTGACTCTGACACTGAAAACAAAAATACCGTTTAGTGAACTGCGGGAATTCAGAAGCTGCGAAAGACATCAACATTTTATTCATCATTAATGATTAAGACACATAGCTTTGTGTCAAAGAGGACGGCAACAATATGAGATAGCATGGACAGCAATTAACTGAAATTTCTTGAAATTCCATGTTGAAATTGAATTTTATGTATAAACTGAAATAAATTTGGCTGGAGATGGTATTTAGGTAATGTTTAGATTTTGTTTCTTATTTTACTAAGTAGATAATTGCCGTTCATACAATCTCACATTGTAGCCTTCCCACAACTTTTCCAGAAGCTGGACTATAAAGACCTTATCAATGATCTTGCTACCATGATAGTTCGATGCATGGCATGCTTTTCAAATGATTTTAAACTTAATGCCATGCATCAAACTTTCATGATGCACAAATAACAAATTTACTACATTATTCAATTACTAACTCTTTGCTATAAGAAGGGTTTGTAATTTAATGAATTAATCAGGATCACATTGTGGCAACCAGTTTGCAACTGTGCTTCCCTGCAAATGTAGCCTATTCTTTTGACCACTGAAAACATATTCATTCAGTGCAATTTAAGAATAAATTAGGTTGCATTGCTGAAAAAAAAATAGCTAAAACGGGATGGAATTCTGGGAAAGTATTGGATTAATTTTTTTTTCATCTCTACAATATCACTACGAAGTACGTTGTCAGTGTGGCCCAGCAGTGACCTCTGTCATTGCTTCATAATTTCTTAATAATTACAGGCTAATATATTAGTCTTCATTATTCAGTAAATAAATTGTGTGATTATTAATCAAGCAATCTTAAACAGGGACACCTTGAAAGCAGTTATGCGTTTAAGGGTCAGAGGCTCAAGGCATGCCATTGAAAATCCTGTAATGCCAACGTTACCGATAGGGGGACTTTGGGCTGTAGGATGTTAAGGTTAAATGTAATGTTATTCCTCCAGTATATTTCAGGTCATCTGTTAAATTTATACCATTTGAGGACCACAATGGAAAAATGATTAGAGTCACATTTTCACGTTGTGGAGAAATGATGAATTAAAAATTCGAAACGATCTTAGAAACAAATCACTGAAAAAATATGCAAAAAATATAAATTATATAAAATATAATAATCATGTGTTATATTATTATATATTATTTTAAATATTATAATAATATATAAAATATACTAAAATGCTAAATTTGGACACTGATCGTTTTTCCTTTGTGGTCTTTGTTTATATTTTTTTCTTGTGGTATAAGACTTTGCAGCAATTTAAAATACTATATGTCAGGCCAAGAAGAATATTTTAAATTTGAGATATGAATTTTGAAACATTATGTGACTGCATACAGTTTGCGTAAAAAACAATTGTAGGTGAGGGGCTGACATTGAGAGAAGATAGAGCACATCTCTGTATGTGCACAACTGAGCATGTGTCAGCTCACGTGCGTATGCCAGCGAGAGTGAGTCATAGAATGACATGGGAAACAGAGAAGCAGGTATTAAGATGGAGAAAAGCAGAACTGCGTGTTCACGTAAGCCCCTGCTGAAGAGGAGTGGGCTGAAGGAGAAAAAGTGAGGGAATGTGATGTCATGAAGGGCAGGGGAAAAATTGACAGCTGACAAGAGTGCCACCCACCTTGGTCACAATGACATTAGCCATTAGTCCTGTTGGCAAAACAGAGAGATTGCATAAGTGTTGTCATAGCACTCAGTGCCAAAAAAAAAAAGATTGAACTCATTCCCTACGGAATACTTTTATATTAAATCGTCGCGTTTGTACGGAATAATTTTCCTGAAAATTACATAATATAAAGTATTGAAGTACAGGTGGCCCATGACCGCGATCGTCAACTGATTTCGTGTTTTCATCAGACTGCGAATGGTCATCCACGCCGCTGGCACCGGCTTACCATTGGGAATGGTGGAATTCGCCGTGCCGTTGGCAGCGGCTTGCCGTAGGGAATGAGTTAAAGAACTTCCACCTCACTGATGTTACGTCCCCAAACCCATTCCTACCACAACTGGCTCGGCTGGTTTGAATCTCTTCCTGGAGCCCTTTTTGCTTGCTAATCAACCCTGGCCTATTGATAAAAGTTTAGGGGCCAGTAGAGTGGAAGGAGGGGTCAAGTGAGAGGTGTCTGTGTAATTCAAAATGAGAGGTTGAGGGTGAACAGTGCAGCCACAGGCAGCGTGGTAAGTGGGGATGGGATGGGCATAGGGGGCATTGAGCGATGTTTTGAGTCATCAGAAGACTCATTAGCTTCATTATGTGATGGCAAAATCAATAACAGAGGAGCACAATGAACAAATATGTAATATACTTGTACCCATTCAACAGGGAGGGGGGGGGGTGGGAGCCAGGGTGAAGTAAAAATAACAGTGTGAAGAGTGGCAATATAAGAACAGGAACATGAAAAAGTGTATGGTGTGTGTGTGTGTGTGTGTGTGTGTGTGTTTTCATGCATGCATCTAAAGCTGGCCTGCCTGCGTGTTTATGGAATCCCAGCCAGAAGCACAGATTGACAGGAAATGGTGTCCTTTCAGAAGCTGCTGAGCCGTACCAAATGCACCCAGCTAACGGGGGGTTGTCGGCAGGGGTGCTTTGGCAGAATGCCTGCTCTATCATACCAGTCTGCCTCTCGAAGCACTCAGCTGTTTTCCTCGCAGGAATCCCCTTTCAGTCTCCTCTCAGTGCTGGAGTCCTGGACCGTTATCATCTATTTCAGTTAAACGATGCAATGCTGATGCCAATTACTGTCTGTTTACTCTCATGTGTTTTAGAGACCCCACCACAGACACTGGCACTATGCTGCCACTAATAGAAACCACAGTGATGAATACAATCAATATTTATTCATAAGGGTTTGAGGTATTTACATTGATTCTATTCTACCACACTCACTGATGCTGTTTTGAATGGTGGGAATGTGGAATCTGTAATATCTTGTGTGTGTGCATACATTTATGCGTGTATGTGTGCATGTGTCTGTGTTTGTGTGAGTGTGTGTGTGTGTGTGGGGGGGGTATGGAATGTGGAAGCATTATAGAATTGAAAGGACCTGCACTTGCATGTGCATGTGCTTATTTAAGTGTGTATAATACCAATATTAAAGAGGATAATTATCCCTGTGTTTATTTGCCTGTGTGGGTTTGTACCAGCACGTATGACTGGCTTGCCTTTTTCCTGCCAGCGCACACTGCCTGTTTACCCACCTGCTCTAGCCCTTGGCATTTCCAGGGGTTCCACCGAGAATCCTCATTTCTCTGGATAGGGTGCGCTGAGCTGGACTGATTCACCCACCCATATAATTCATCATATGATCTAGCTTGAATTATGCTGTTTATGCTTTTCAAACAATATTCAATACAACTCTGTGTTTACGCTCAGCATTTGCATCTGCGGGAATGCTGACCGACTTAGCTCTTGCATGATTTCATGTAATATCCCAGAATTATAGGTGGTGCTTTGCTCAACTTTCTGGGGAATTCTGTATCAAGTCATTCTAAACCGAGTGAACAATTGAGCAACATGCTGTCAACAATAGTATATCAACAGTAGATATTTGGTACATGCAATACGTACACTTTTTATCGATTGTGTTCATTTTGGCTTTAAAAAAATCATGAATAGTTGTTCTGGCATATGTGGGGGCGTGTAAGTTTTTCAGCAGTCTAAAATCACAGACTTGAGAATTGTTCCATGTTAGCTGTTAAATGTTTGGCTCGCACTGAGAACTCAACAGGATGCGAGGCTGTAGATGAATTATACAAGCTCGCCGACCAACAACAGTGCGCACAAACTGAGGCTGTGAGCCCTGTATTCATTAGAGCCTTTGCCAGCAATCCTCTGAACAGCTTGCAAGCACGTCATTTTCTGCGTTGGGTTTTGGTCTCCCCCAGAATCAATCACCATAATGTGCACACACCCAAAAACAACAGGCTCCCGGAGCTCTAAACCGGGCACACAAGGTTATCGCTTGTCTGCCATGTGAGCGCGGCAAAGTCGTTCATCACTTTTTTTAGGGACGCCATTTTGCTTCCGGTCTTTAAGCCATCTTCTGGAAACTTCTGGAATTTTGTCTGGAAGTAGTGAATATTTGTTCAGCACTTCAGAAACTACTCGCAGGCAGCACTTAGTTCTGATTAGGGGTGGGACATACGGGATTTTAGAGTTCTGCTTTGGGATAGAGGATTTACTAAGGGTGATAAGAGGAAGGGACGCACATTGGAGAAAGACAGGGAGAGAGAGAAGCAAAGGAAGAGAAATAAAGTGAGAGAAACTGAGAGAAACAGACAGGATGAGAAAGAGAGAGATTGGCAAAGGGAGGGGTTATGTTTGTTCTCATCTCTAAAATATGAAACACAAAGAAGAGGTCAAGGGGACAGGAAGAACGAGAGAAAGTTAGTCCTGTGACCAACTGGTCCCGCCCACAGGCCCTGATTCCCTCCCACACTCGCACTCTCTGTCTCTCTCTTGCTCTCTTTCCCTCTCTCCCTCTCGCTCTCTCTCCTCCCCCTCCCGCCCCCCCTCTCTGGCGACGGCCAGGGCAGTTGGTTTGTTCCGCGGAGGCAGGGAGGAGGAGAGCTCGAAGCTGGGCTGTTATTTAGGTCTCTTACAGCAGACGGGGAGCGAGCTGGCCCAGGGGCAGCAGGAGGCAAGCGCCAGAGCCAGTCAGTAACCAGGAGGCGGAGAGAGACACAGAGAGGAGAGACTAAAGGCCTGGGGACGCGGGCAGAGCCGAGACAGGAGACTCAGTGCAAACCCTCGGCACAAACTGCACCACAGGCTCCTGAGAGACAGAGGGCAGGGGGCTTCTCTTTAGCCATTTTTTTCTCTGCTTTTTTTTTTTCTCACACTTTGCCGGGACGTGACTCTGAGCAGGAAGTGCGGGGAGAAAGCGAGTGGAGCTGTAGCTGGGTTGTTTTGATTGTTGTTTTTGTCAAGGGTTAGAAAGGGGTGCTTGGGTCGGGGAGGTAGCAGAAGAGGACCATGTTTGACTGTGTGGAGGCGCTGGGAGTGGGCCCTCGCCAGCTTTTCGATGTCACTAACCGGGGAGCCTGTATGCTGCGTAAAGCCGGTCCCTACTTCCCAGGACTGGACCCCTTCGCCTGGACCGGGACACCCAGCGTTCAGTGTGAGTGACCAAACAACTCCCTCCCCCCCACCGCCTTGCTCTTCCTTATCTAGCTTGGGAAGGGGGGGGGGGGACGCAGTTATCATAGTGATGTCAGCAGGAAAAGTCAGATTCCCTGTGATTCTGTTTGGTGTTCCTGCTTGGGTGGGTATCTTGGTGTTGTTGTTGTGCTGTGCGGGCATGTGTGTGGGATTACTCTCCCACACACCTCAGCTAGATACCGCCTTTCCCTTTTCTGTGTGTGTGTGTGTGTGTGTGTGTGTGTGTGTGTGTGTGTGTATGTGTTACTGGGCGACCAGAGAAGATTTCTTTGATGGCCAAATGTTGTGCTTGTGAGGAACGGAAGAATGCTGAGGGATGACACTGGTGAAATGGACAGACAGAAAGAGAGAGAGAGAGAGTGAGGGAGAGGATGACAGAAAGAGAGAGGGTGGATTTGACTCAGGTGGTTTCATCCAAACGTGTGGTCACGGTCTCAGGTTCTTTTCTCAGTGGCAGATGACAGCTGCACTCTGATAATGTGGATCACTGTTCTTGTGCTCTTTGTCGCTTTAGATTGAAAATATCCAGGCTTTCCATCTTCTTTCTGTGAAAACAAAAATAACTGTGTTTGCTTACATAACACTCCTGCGAGCGGACATAAAGCACATTCCTTTGGCTCAGGAGAGGGAGAAAGGTTTTCTTTCTATTTTTTCCGAGACTCTGCCACATGGACTCAAATTCCTTTGGAACAAAAAAGCTATAAATAAATAAATAAATATAGTGGAATGTGGAGGCTCTACTTCGTAACAGTAGAAGCTCTGAGAATGCCAGAGGGCCAAGCCAGATCTCTCTTTCACTCTCTGCCTCCCCCTCTCTTTCTTTTTTCCCTCCCTCCCTCGTTCTGACAGTCTCTAAGCTCCAGCGCAACTGTCATAGCACAGGCCAAAGTCGAGGTCTCCCTCCAAAACCTTCACGGGGAGCTTCATTGTCTATGTCATGGGATTGTCTGCATCCCCCTTGCGTGTTTGCCCATGTCCGCGTGCATTTTGGTGTGTCGGTGTTTGTGTGTGTGTGTGTGCCCATCTGTCTGTCTTTGAGCGAAATTGAGTCTGGGGCATTGCACAAGCCGAAAGGCATACCCATGAACATGTGGTTGTAGAAATAGCAAAACTCTCAATGCTCCTGCTCAACAGCCTCTCTAAAAAATTTTTTTTGTCATTTTTAGCTCTGATTTTCTGTTTTGTGCACCTCACCTTCTGCTGCCTGATCTCTGTTTGTCTCTGTGAAAGAGCCATATATCTTCATTAATCGTGAAGACACCAGCATTTCAGTGGTTGTCAGACACACTGTGTTTGCTTTAATGAAGACAGATATCCTGTCAGGGCTCAGAGGGTGAGCCTCAGGGGGTGGAGGGCGGTTGTGGTGAAGGGAGAGGAGATGGGGGGTTTGCACAACTTCAGCCGGCCTCAGCCTGCTAATCACGATTCTTGATAATAGCAAGAAGCGGGGACTCCATTCACTAATCTGCTGAGAGCTGATCCCTTGCAGATCTGTCTGTATTTCTTGCGGCAAAAGTTCTGTCTGTGTTAACTTCTGCGTTCCCAGGAAGCACAGCCAAGTCTCCTGATTTGCAAAGTGAGGGCCCAGCAGGCAGGGAGAAGGGGGGTGTGGGAGGGGGGGGTTACTGAGCACTCTGTGGTTTCCCGTTTCACCCCAGTGCTCCCAATAACCTTTGTAAACAAGGCAGCACAATTGCACGTGAAGGGACGCAATAGGCCTCTTAACTGCGATCAGTTAGCCCCTATTGTTTCTCTCAATGGCTCGGGTGAATTGATGTGCAGGCCAAGCCCCCGGCCTGCCATCGCCAATTGTATAACAGTCTCGGAAAAAAAAAAAAACTGTGATCCTAAACGCCAGGCACAGAGCGCATGCAAAGCTAGCTGCTGGAGTTTGCAGCACGTTTATGTTGGCAAGTCATGACGGCGTCTAATGCCTCTCTGTCTCGATTTCTCCATAAAAAAAAAAAAAAAAACACTGTTGAAAGATAAGGAGGGTTTGCAAGGGAAATAACTTGGTTTAACAATGAAAACATAGTGCATGCTAAAATATGTGTTTGTCAAAAGGCTTTTATTTTTTGGCTTTTTACCAGGCCCTTTTCCCCCATCACTCCCATACTCTCATATTCTGTTCACGTCTTTAGAAAATGCCGTTTTTAGTCATCGTGGATTTGTAGGGCCAATTTTTTTTCGGATGTTTCCTTTTGCCTCATGTTGATTCTGTACCTCAGGACCCTTTACATAAGAGAATGTGTTTTCACAAAACAATGAAAGCCATAGACAGATGAGTGGAGAATGTCTTGCTGGCACTGGTTTCGTATCTGAAATCACTCCCGGTTTGGGTTCAGCGGAGAGGAATTGCTCCTCAGCGACCCGAGGTGTGGTCAGCATTCCCCCTGTCTTTTCTCATCCTTTGTTTTGGGTTCTGTGGTTTATAAGCCTCAGATTCTTAAGCTCCTCAATGTCAGGCGGTGGGCCGAAGCTGCACAGCGGCCAATGTCAGGTCCACCGTGTGTGGTGGTGGTCTGTGCTCGGTGTGGTGGTGGTCTGTGCTCGGGCAATTGTGAGGGAGGTTTCCAAAGGGCTTTTAATGGAGAAGTCAGTGACACTATCGCAGGTCAATCGCCCATTCAAAGAGTGAAACTAAGCTGCGTTTGGACGCACAGCAGAAATATCTTTTGATACCCTGAAGAATTTGCCCTACTTTGAGAAATTTCAATCATTCTTAGAGAAATAGCAAAATTAAAAAAAAAAAAAATCCATTAATTTTTGTGCATTGTTCACTTTATTCTGTAAATTCTTCTTTTTCATGGTACCTTCTCCTGTCAAAAGAACATAAATTATACAATCAAGATAGTGTGTAGTCTTTTACCTTGTTGAATTGTTTGTGTATTTCTTTTTTGAGAAGGATTTATTTAATTCAACCAGTGACAACCAAGAGGGTGACCTGACATTAGCAACATGCAATAGTCTATCTAATTTCCATCACTGTCCCTGACTGGGCAATTACCCATTATCAAAAGATGGCACTGGGCAGAGGGCACTGAATGAAAAACTTACACTGCCCACGCCAGTCCTGTTCCATCTCATTTATTTGCCTTAATGGATATCTTTAATTATTCCATTATAATTACAAAGGACCTAATTAAAAGATTGAAATGCCTTTGGGGACAGGACTGAGTGAAGAGTGGGGGTGGTGTGGGCGGGGGCTAGTCATGGGAGAGGGGGAGAAGGGGAATGATAGGATGGAAAGAATGAAACAGATTTTGCCTGGAGGATTTGATTTTTTTTTTTCTCTTTGCTGTATAGGCCTCAGCCAATTGCCAAATAACACAATAATTTATCTTTTTCTGTCAACCTGCTGTTTTCCCCAGTGTCTGACGCACTGCTCGATGGAAAAAACCACACACGGCCTTTTTGTAATCAGGGCTGCACAGCGTACGTGAGAGGACAGCAGTGGGTCCACAGCCAAATGGCATAATTCAGCAGGGAAGCAGATACTGGGCTGGAGGAAGTAAAGCGAGTGTATCTATGATCCCAGGGCCTTATATCTGAAGGGCCCTGTATTCCCTCAATGCGATTCTATTCAAGCTTAATACTGCCCTGCGTTTCCTCAGTCCATGTCCCTCAACATTAGAAGAATAATAATACTAACTCCTCTGGTTTATTAACGAAAATGCATAATCTGATTGTATATATATTCAGTAATTAAAATCTGTAATGGCAATCATGGACAAGCTACGTAACCCTCTTATTCATTTTTGTTGATATTCTGGGGGTTTGTATATTATACTATACATGTTTCAGTTTGAAAAAAAAAAAATTACAGTAAGGGAACATGAGGCCCTGGGAACAAAGGGTGGACCCTGACATAAGCCTTCATAAGTGTGGGATTACTTTGAGGCAATCTGCAAAAGGGCGGATCGGTCTTGGAGCACTGAGAGGCTTCAGCTCAGCTCGCTGCCAAACACAGGACCCTGTCAGGAAGCTCTGCCTTGTACATGCAATTAGGATAGCACCATCCCTATTGGATGAGGGGAGAGAGAGAGACAGTCAATGAATGAGGAAGAGTGAGAGAAACTACAGCCTTACAGGACAGTTCTGGAAACAACTGTGACACCAGTGTGCTTTGCACACATCATTTGAAATTACTTACTTCGTCTAAATGATCTTATATTGCAGTTCATCTATTTCGTTCGCATCTGAAGTATGTACACCTTTGTTGTTCATAGTCTTAACGAGTTATATACTGTAATTTACTGTATATACTATGATGAAAAATGATTCTATTACACGCATTACTTCAGAGGAACTTTTCTAGTACATTCACAGCTATGCTGATAAAGTTATTTTGTGCTGAAAAACAGAGACAGACGGCAGAAAGGCGGGCACTCACTGTGCATGGTGGTGAGATTTCACAGTTCACTGATGGAATTTGGGCCTGAGCTGTAATGGGAGTTTATAGCTCCCCTCCCGCAAGTGAGAGAACTGTAAATACAATCGGAAGGCTCCTCAGAAAGCCCCGACGCCCTGCGCAATGACACCCTGTCGCCATCACCACCTCGATCAGCTAGCGTGACGGGGAAAAATTCGTCCTCACAGTGGGAATTATTTTTACGGACCTGGTTAAGACGGTCCTGGTTAAATTGAGCTTCTATACATAAAA
The DNA here is from genome assembly GCA_029692085.1 of Gymnothorax javanicus. Classification (NCBI taxonomy): domain Eukaryota; kingdom Metazoa; phylum Chordata; class Actinopteri; order Anguilliformes; family Muraenidae; genus Gymnothorax; species Gymnothorax javanicus. The sequence goes on from CM056202.1 coordinate 74,347,600, forward strand.
GCTTTCGGCACAGTCCATATCTAAATCCTTCCATCTTAGCGGGCCATAGATTTATAACTTTTTCATATTCTGTGGCGTGATTCTTTTCGTCTTTTTCCACTGTCTGATTCTGGGACATTTGTTTTTATTTTTAATTTGGCCTTTCTGGTACGCTCTTATACCATTAAAAGTAGAAGTCCTTTTGTCTTCAGTGAGGAGGCTTTCAGTTCCTTCAGCTAGTTTTGGCTTTTTAATGGCACCTGTCTGCTTCTCTAATAACTGAAGCTGAGTTAAACCTGCGCCCCTTCCACAGAAAGGCTAAGGGACATAATCTCACTTTACCTTGTTAAACTTATGTAACTAGTCTCACAGAATATCTATTGTGTTAAGGAATATGACAAGAATGTTTTTAATGACTGCAGGTGATTGAAAGCAAGGGAGTTCTAGAGTACAAACTTGGAATAAAAAAGCCTTCTGTTCAGATGTCTAAAGGAATGAATTGATATTGCTTGGGTCATACTTTGAAAACCTTGTTTAAAACTGCCACCGCTCAGTAGCCTATAATGTGTACTCCTTGTGCCATATGGGATCAGAACAGGGAAGGAGTTCAGTCTGTTTTTCCTGGAGGAGAATAGAAGATGGAAGACTCGAGAGGTCAGGTCTGAGACTGAGGCTTGCATCACTGCTGAACCATGTGGGACAGCAGTGTGAGGTCTAGAATGGAAAGACAGGTCGTCTGACACCTTAGCCTGACGCTAAGCTGTCTTTAGCGAGCATTCTTCGTTTGCTTCGAGAGATAAGTTGGCCTGAACTGAGGTTTTATGAATATTGCTAAGTGTACAAAACTTTTGGAGTTAATTCCATCAATAATTTTGTGATTTAATGGAATTACATAAAATAATTCCCAGAAGTCAAAAATGTCTGTAATTTTCTGAGGATTTGGTTCATGAGATGAATCTCAGTTTATTTTGCAAATTGAAGTATTTGAAAATGCAATTGACAGTATCCCTGCTGGAACACATCTTTACAAGCCTTTGCTGTGTGTAGTCCTCTCCAGGTCAGTGGCCTTTTTTTGTGAGAGGCCAGACTTCAGTGTCTTTCGGCAATATTATTTTGTCCTAAGTTTGAGTTGCTATCACTTCTCTGTTTACAGGGAAAGACGATCTTCAGACACATTTACACATTTACAATTACACATATGGAGTCCAGATATTATGCCTTAATTGGATTTTTTTTTTTTTTTTTGCAATTTTTATATAAAGTTGTACAAGGCTCGCATCAAATGACAAAAATGCAATCAAATAATAAAAAACTGAAGGTCACCATCTATCCATCCCTCAAAAGTTTAGCCAATGACAGTCCGAAGACAGTGATGTCGAAGAACCCAAGCTTATCCAAAGTTGTTGTAGGCTTAAATCATTGTTGTACTAAATTTGTGAGATCATTAAATTATCTGTGTGTTCAACTGTTGGGTGTCTCACGAGAAAGCAGACACTTAAGGTCAGCGGGAGCTATTATTTACTTCTTGCCAAAAGAGCTATAGGACGTCTGATGTCATGGATAATGGGAAAATGGTGGATTCAGTGAGCGTTTTGTTCTGGATGTTTATATATTTATTATTCAGTTCAACTTTGTCTTAAAATGTCCAAAAACATATTTTGTAAAGCCTAGGGGGCAGTTCTTTCGTTTGCAGTTTACACGATGGTTGTCTATCCCTTTAATATTGAGAGGGGGTTGCCAGGTCTTTAACAAGATGGTTGTCTATCCCTTTAATATTGAGAGGGGGTTGTCCGGTCTTTAACAAGAACTCGACGTAGGTAAAATTGCATGGAACGGAAACCTAAAAGCCTGTGATGCAAACTCTCGTCAAATACCAGTGAAAAAAAAAATGACTAATTATTTCCTTCTCCTTTTTGAGTACCCGTTTCATTGCCTGTTGACAATGCCATGCCAAGACACCCTATTACAGAGGAAAACCCTGGATTCCCCAATGATGCATAGGTCTTGGGCTGAATTTACCCCTGTGGTTAGTGTTTTTTTTTTCCTACAGGTCATATGTCTATTTAGCCAGGCTGTTCAGGAACAACCATGACACTCAGGACCTCAACCACAAATCCGCATGATAGGCATGATAGGCGAAAACAGGAAGCGTTACTCTGCTGTGGCTTTGGGGGGTGAGATAGCTAAAGGGTGGGACCTGTGAACACACAGCTTCTGAATTCAGCAATTGGTTGACACTGCCTTTTTATTTACCCTATTGTAAATAGGCAGCTTGATGATGCACGTGAGGGATTAGTGACTTGGTGTACAGGGGCTGTAGCGTAGCTGCTGGGCCGGTGCCCATGAGACACAGAGGAGGGGAAATGAAAGCGGAAATAAGTGATGGAGCGAAGTAGGTAGCACTGCCACTCAGGGGAGACGCCTTTGTGACTGTGAGAGAGCCCTACAGCTCAGGGAAATGTGCTGTCACTGCTACTGTTCACTTATGTTGTGGAGAGGGCAAGTGTTCACTGTTAGTTTGACTGCCTACTTCTGCGGTAGTCGCTGGTTTGAGGTTTCTTTTTTCTGAGGGATGACACGATATTGGAGACACAGACAGCGAGAGAGAGGCTCAAAATTTGAGAGGGAAAGAGAGAGTTCAAGTAAAAGCAAGCCACAGATAAAAATCTTTTGTTGCTGGGTTGTCAAGAGCCTCCTCTGCATTGGGTGGTAGATGCACAACAGGAAGCAGGTAAGCAGTTTCATGGCCGGATCATTATGAATTGTGTGACTATCTCCAGGCAAGCTGGCACGTGCTGGCACATGCTTCGCACTGCTGCGGTGCGCTGCTGCGCTGATAAAGTCATGGCAGCATGCCCCGCGGGATTCTGGGTACCTGCTGCCAGCCTCTGTGTGACCAGATGTCACTTGAATCCATTACATTGCAGCATTTTGGGCATGGATCTTATTAAGATCTCATTTAGTCAGATTCCTCCGGCGAATGTTCCCAATCCTTTTAATTCGCTATCCTGTTCAGTTCCTTTTGTCTCCCCCCACACACAAGCCTTGCACAGGCTTTTTACTTCAGTGCATCTGGGGGGAGGCCTAATTCCAATGCGGAAAAGGAGATTGTGGCAGAGATACTGGTAGGCCTAACACTTGGCCTATGGCTCTAGCTGGGGCTTATGTTGGTGCTATGGATTGAGCAAGGGGTAATTTTATGGCTATGGCTAGAGCTAGGTCGCCTGGCATTGCCAAACCAATTCGCAAATGCGAATTAGTCTGGAATCTCTATGTTCATTTTCGATTACCAAGGCTTGTTATCTACGAGGTTAGACCAAAATGACTCTTGACGCAGTTGGATAGCTCAACAACCAGTCAAAGCAATGAAATGTGAGCAACTCAGTACAGATGAAATGTTAGCTTTTTAGCACACTCTGAATTGTAGTTTACTTAAGCTAGCTACTGCATAAATTAATACAAAGAGCAGGATAAGTCGCCACTTGCTGCTTTGTTTGTATTATTTTTCACAAAGTTGTCAACTCAACACTTTGACAAATGTTATTAGGTTAGTTTCTGTATCTACCTGTTGACTACAAGGCTAGGGAGGTAGTTCCAACATCTAGTTCATATACTAGCTTCTAGTTCAACATAATACACACGTGTTCAGTAGCCAGCCTATTGATTTAGTAGCCAGCACTTACATTACCATTCGTAGTTATGTAACAAAGGTTTTCAGTGTGGCTATTGTTCTTGTTCTGTCTGGCAATGAGCAGGGCCTGTTAGTAAATTTAACTTTTACCCAATTTTGTTTCAAACGCATAGCAAACACATCTTTTTTTTTCAACTATAGCTTTAACTGCAGTTGTTCATCTTCTTTTGGAGAAAAAAGAACATCAACCTCAGTCACATTGATTATTTCCAAACATACCTCAATGTCATCATATCAAACCTGCCCAATATTAGATAAACAGCTGTGATTGGTCCGACCAGACCTTGGTTGCACGGAAATCTGCCTGAATGGAAAGGGGGCCAGACATACCTGCCAGAGCGAATAAAAGAGCTCGCAGATATGTCTGGTTCCCAGGCTAGGCGCTAGAGCTATCGTCAGGGCTATGGGTTCAGCTAGGGCTAATGTTTGGGCTACAGCAAGTGCGCGTGCTAACTCTATGACTATGGCTAGTAGTAAAGCTAAAATGAGGGTAAGGCAAGAGTAAAGAGTAAGGGGCAATTTGTTTCAGGATATTATGGCAACTTTTGCTCAAACTTATGAATCAAATTAGAACATATCTTGACATTCGTATAAGTATGAGCTGCAGACTGCAAGTGTGCCGTTCAGATTTTACTCTCTTCTTACAGGAGTCAACCAACATAGTTTATTGGTTACAGAACTATAAAAATAAGGTGAATGATTGAAATAAAACCCAGTCGGCATAACCAGAACTTGAAATGTGCTCCCCAGGGCGAGGACCAGTATTATAGTTCTCGGGTGAAGGCTTGTGCTAGGGCGATAGGCCTTGCTCTACTGACTGTGCAGGCGTAGGGCAAGGGTAACCAGCCCTGTTCCTGGAGATACACCATCCTGTAGATTTTAATTTCATTTCAAACTTGATTATACCAGTTAGTGACCATCTCTAGATGTTGAATGAAATGTGTTTTTCAGGGTTTGAGTGAAAGCCTGCCAGATTACTGATCTCCATGGTTATAGCGATAGGACTCATTCTGGAGCTCCTACTAGGACGAATACACGCTGTAATCTCAGCATCATGACTCTCCTTTGGGCAAGAGCTAGGAATGTGGCTCAGGTATGGTGTAGTTAGGCAGGAAGGCTTTTGGTAGGGATGGTGTAGTGCAGACAGTGGAGAGAGGAGGTGGGGTGGGGGTGTAACAGAAGCCAAATGTTGACTCTCCTTCATCAAAAAAGGAAGGGTGTTTATGAGGCACTGTAAAGAAAAAAGACTGCTTTGTATGCATTCTGACAAATGAGGGGGCAATTTTGATTTTAACAACCTGTCTTTAAGAGAGAATCCCCTCTCTCTCTCCTTCCTGTCCCATATAGCAAAGACCAGCATGGGTATAGCTTTTACGAAGAACTGGGTATTATGAGGCTGTCTCATTCTGCAATATTCCACCAAATAAAAGTAGAACTTCAGTCAATGCCTTCCCCTTCTATACAATTACTCCAGCATTTAAATGAAATTCTTGTCTGGAGGTTTCTATGTTTTTCATTATTCAGTGAAGGTTATAGTCATGAATCAAACAGGTCACTCCCATCTTGCTTGCAACATTCATTCAAATACTCAAAAAAGAAAGAGATAAATGCATGAATATATTGTGCTTTGCAGTTTATCTCCATTAGATCAAAATCATTGCTTGGCACTGGTGTCCAATCAGGGTTTGGATCAGTCTGGTACAAATTCTGTTATTGGTTTATTGGATGGCTTGTTTCTTGGGAACCATTGACACTACGCTTTCATATCACCCCCCTCACTATGCTTGTCTATTAGTTGACTGCGTGGGCAACAAAATCTTGTGGAAACTTCTCGTGGCAGGTAGTGCATTCAGAACTATAAACATGTTGGTGTGAGTGGTGAGTGGCAGTACGCAGCTGTGGAAAGAGGTTGTCCAGTTGCTGTTAGGACCTGTAAGTGTCTTAGCAGTTTGTGTGGTTGGTTCGGCAAGCATCTCGACAGGTTAAATCCTTCACAGGCTCAGAGTGTGTGTACGTGTCTGGGTTTATGTGTCTGTGATTTTTACTGTGTCTTTGACCATCTTTTACAATCTACAAATGTTTCCCCGTGAATGTGTGTCTGTAGGTGATAGTTTGGTTGATGTGGCTGTGTGTGGGTGGGTCACGTTTGTCTGTGACGAGGTGTAGTTGTGGGGGTGAGGGGCCGATTTCCTCAGTGTGGATTGCCTTTGCCTGTTTGGTGTTTCTTTTATTGAGCCATATCCTGGGACTGGAGTCTGTTTTATCACAGTCTTTTCAAAGGGAAAGCTGAGAGTGACAGGAAGAGCTCCTCCTCTTTATGGTTTGGGCCGAGGGATGAGGGGGGATGTGTGTGTGAAGGGGGGGCTCAGGTAATGAGCTCACACACTGCTGTCAAAAGGAGCTTCTGAGGCCCATAACAACTTCAGGCCTTCTCGCTTCCCTCCAGAGTAATTCACTGAAGCTATTTGAAAAAATTAAATAAAAAACAAAGATATGCTCCTGGTACTTAATCTATCAGCATATCACAATTAAGTCATTGGATTTATTTCTATTGTTGTCCTGAGCACTTGGCTAGAAAAAATTCAGGAAAGGGGAGTAGCATGTAGCTAGCTAAGTTACGCAATGCATATTTTCAGATTGACACAAAATCAACAGATACACTCATTAAATATTAATCTTAAACAGAAAATCCCCTCAACACTCAGAAGTTAATTTTTACTTGTTTCTGAATATTATGAGAAGGTTAAATTCAAAATTTTCCCCTAAATAATCTAACATGCTGCGTAGTCCTGCTAATCTGAAGGAATGGCCCGTCAGAACTGCAACAGGTGGTGAAAGTGCAAGCCGCTGAGTCCCATTAACACGTCCATCCAGCCTCAGACCTGGGGACTCTACAGACACTTTTAGGAGTTTAAGTCATCAGGGCTTTGGCGGTCTTGTGCTACAAAGCACAATGGGACTCAAAACGTACCATGTTTAGCAGGCACTACGGGACATGGTTAAGTTATCGTCAGTGTGCACTGCTGATAGAGCCCTCTACGCTACATATTCCTCGGGGCTGATGTGGCCATATTCAGGTACCGTAAGGATGGGGTGGCTCTGAGGGGGAACTGACTGATAAAACAGGGAAGAGAAGCAGAGCGTATGAAATAGGCCAGCTGCACGCCAGCCTAGGACGATGCACCCACTATGGGAGAGACTGGCCTGTGGGGAAGTGCCTTGCCCGGCTCGTCCTTTATGAGTGTGGCACAGGAAATGCGTAGGCTGGTCACTGCATCACCCAACTGTCAGCCAGAGGCTCGATTGTCGTAGTGGACTCTTGCATTCCAAGCATTCCTATTCACATAATGTGGCTCAAGCAAAATGTGAAACCTGTGTCAGCAAGCTCAACAGGAACCACCGCAGTTTTCTGGTGCTCTTATAAAACATGAGCCCTTTGTTATTTCAACTTGTTTTAACCTGTCAATTCAAGCCTTTTCTCCACAAAGAGAATTTGAAGATGACTTTAATTTGACACGCTTAATCAGAACATAATGAAAAAGCAAAAGGCATGATCTATTTCTGTTAATGGATGACATTTAAGCGTAAAAGTATGTTTTGCTCATATGTAGAAAAACTATTCATGAAATAAGGTTATTTGTGTATCTATATCTATACCTGTCTATATGTTACTGTATGAAGCCATGTACAAACAGGTTTGTGAGAAGGATTTTACAGTCGCTGCCAAGTGTAATTTCTACTAATTGATGTAAACATATGCAATTATTGCTCAACACACGTCTTGACCTTTGATGAACTCTGTTAGTTAAGCTAGCACTTAACATGTGCAAACATGTTCACTCTAAAGAATTAGAAGCGCTTACTCACATGCCATGCACAAAACCACCCCTGGAAGCACACACACAAATTCTTAAACCTAAAGTACTAACTTCTGAAGAGTAAGAATGTATGGGGATTCTTGGAGGGTCTGTTGACCAAAGTGTGACCATTACAGGACCGCACAGTTTCAATTTGACGGCCACGGTCTGCTGGCATATCCGACACACCTACGGTTGCGCGGGGAAGACAAAGAAAGGAACTTCATTGTGAAGAAATAGTTGCTACTCCAGAGCGCACTGTCACACTATTGCAACATAGCCACGAGCAAATTACAAAGAGACGCATTCACCTGTAGAAGGGCTCACAAAGCAGTCTGTGAACTTCAAGTCTTTAAAAAGCACTCACACTTGCTCAATTGACAGGCTAGGGTATAAGTGTAATGGATCAAGAACCATGGAAACGACACAAAAGATTTGTTTTCCAGGTATTGATGTTGTGTGTTCAAGCAAAGCGCTGAGCTTGTATTGTTCCAGAATATCTTAATCTGTATAAATCAATTATGTGGCATATTTTAGAGCAATGAGAGTCTGCCAAGCTAATAGTTATGATAAAGTACTGTAAATAAAGTATTTGACCCAGCAGATATTTGAAAATCACAAAAGTACTCAGACCACCCTTTTGGTCATGTGATTTGATTGCTCTACTGGATTCCAAGACTTTCAAAGTATTTCAACCATTTGAAGTGCTACTGTATTTTTTCCCATGCAAATCTACAATGAATTCCAAGCTTTTTGATAGAAGTGAGGATTAAGTGCAGGCGGTTTCTGTTGAGGACCTGTTGGTGACTTTGCGCAACTGTATGTTTAAATAATCTTTGAAATTAGTGAAGTAGCAATGCCTTATAACTCACCCACCTGTTAAAAATGCATTTGTGGCACCGTAGAGAATTTAAAATATCCAGTGAGAGCAACATGCACGTTTTTAGTTGAGTCAATTTTGCCTGAACTTGACAAAATGGCAAGTTCAAAAATAATTGTTTTCAGAAATATTTTATCTTCATCTTTTCATTTCAAGGCAGAGTTGGCCTTCATTTTGGCTTTTTTGCCAAATAGTTGACATCTTAGCAGAGAGATGCAAACACATCTCTACATACAGTTAAAACAAGCTTTTTACCCAGTTCTGATTAACCAGGCCAAGAGTAACGCCTGTTTTTTGGGGTATTCGAGATCTCCATTGGGAGGCTATAAAATGTATTAAATAAAAAAGGCTATTAAACTGCTGGTATGGTAAACCTATCAGGGAGAGAGTCATTAGCGATTAGCGGCTGGTTGCCGTGGGTAAGCTGCAGCCTTTGGCCCCGCTCTCAGGCGGAGGGTAAGGAGAGACCGAGGGTCAGAGCCAAGCTGTGGAGAGAAGTGTCCTTACTGTGTGTGTGTGAGGGGATTAGCACAGGCTAGGCTGTAATCACACCACTTGTGTACAGAGGCCATTGAAAGAGGGAATTAAGAGTAAAATGATACTTAGCGGCAGGGAGAAATGAGCAGGGGCCTCGGATAGAACACACTTTGTGGGCCTCCTTCACCCCCAGGCTTAAACACCCCCCCCCCCACACACACACACACACTCATCCTCCTGACTCCATTACTCTCCACTTTCAGCTCCAGGGCTGCAGGATTGTCATGCAAATCAAGTCCCAGGCATCAGCTGATAAGAAGGCCTCAGGTTTCGGAGAGCTTTATTTTCCAAACAGTGTGGAGCCTATTGGAGAAGCTGCAGGATGGGTTGATGGGGGGGATGAATGAAGGGCATTGAATTACAAACCTCATTCGGCCGTCAGGTGTGGACTGATCCTCGGTAAGAGGCTGTAAGTGCACTGTTTGTGCAAGAGGAGCATTGTTTAAAGGCAGGCTTTAACTGGAGCCATCGACAGATCCTGATGGATGCTGAGTTCCTGTCCCATCCTATTTGCCATACCTCTCCCTCCCTCTGTCCGTCTGTCTACCCCCTCTTCCCATCCTCCATCTCTCTCTATCTGCCTCTTCCACGACAGTCCATTGACATGGGTTTTGCTAGTATGTTGTGAATAAACAAAAATTCCCAAAGCCTGCAAAAGATACAACAGACCTGGGGTTTGTTTCCCAAAAGCACAGATACAAACTTATGTTGTTGGAACCACAGACAGTGAATTGACAAACTATGTTTGTTGCTAACTTAGTTGGCAACTATGCTTTTGGGAAACGCAGTCCTGGTGTAAATGTACAAAGGAATACAAATAATGTTGGTTTTTTTTTTGGTATTTGTATATGTTAGCTTGTGTAATTCCATGTCATGGAAATTAGGAGCAAAACAGAGCAAAACATTGAATAAGACTTATAAAAAGAAACCTATCATCACCTCTCTCTTTGGCTGTTTGGACAGTATCATCATCCTGGCGCCAGATACAGTTGCTTCATTCAGTAGGCTTTCAACATGCCCCCCCACCCCACCCCTTTTTCAGAGCGCAAACACCTGGCTCCCGTTCCGCTTTTTCTCCGTCTCCTGAAACCTACTCACCAGCATAAGCCCAGGACAGGCTCTGTTTCAGCTCTCTTAACGCATGTCTCCCAGCCGTGCAAATGTGACTGGTGACCGGGCATGCAGCTGCGCTAAACTCCAGCTCTCCAGGCCACAATGTTTGTTCCAACCACGCACCACATCTCTATAATTCACCAATAGTTGTATCCCCTGACGAAGAGTCAGGGATATTGTGGATCAGTGATCGCCTCACGGCGTCCACCGCCACTTTTGCTGCATCCATAGAGATTTACTTGTGAGCGCTCTACAGGCCACAAATTTCATGTGATTGGTTTCATATTTGGTGTGGGCCTTGTGTGTGGTAACGTCATGAAGCCTATTGATTTTGGGAGTGATTGCTTCGGGGGGTCCGGGGATACACGTCATCCAGCGGGCGACCGACTGTCTAGTTAATTACTGAACAAGAAGGTGAAGTAGTCACACTCTTGTGGACGGATAAGACTTACACTTTACGTCTCCCTTTTGAGGGCGGATGTGCAATGTCTGTGATGCATTTGATAATGTGACCATTTTTTAAAGTAAGTTTACGTTTAGACACATTATGATTCACTGAGATGCGTTAATAACTCTTTGGACAACTGACTTGCATTGCGAGAAAGTCAGTGTATTTTTTTTTCCAACAAAAGTATTATAATGTTATATAAATTAAAAGTGCACTGACGTGCAAAAATGTTGGACAAGCTTTATGATGAGAACAATATTGTGCAGTCTACATGAGTTTTGTTGAAAATGAGCATGACTATTTTGAAAAGATTAATTATGACCCTCTATACAGGGATGATTGGATGAGTTCTTTGAGATGGATGATTTGACACTTTCCTGTTGGCACATTAGTCTGCACATTGTTCATCAGGAGGACTATGTACACTGTTTTACACGCTGTATAATTGACAAACAATGCGCTGCACAGTGAAAACAAAATCTTATCAAGTATTTTAATCTTGAATTTAGACTTAAACATTTATTTCTATTACCTTTCTTCATAGAAAAAGAAATTTGCCCACTGATATGAAGTCATTTTGACTCATTTCTAGATTTGAGGAGTTTCTTTCCAAAACACAATGAGCCAAAATTACAAAAATTGAGATAATACCCTAGAGCGATAGCCCTGTGCTTTTTACTCAGGGTTGAAAAAATCTGTTTTTAGAATTTGAAGACCCTAGTGCTAAAAGTACTTAAGTCACAAAATGTTTATTTTGAGGAAATTTAGAAAATCGACTCGGGTAACTATTAAATATGTTTTCCCATGCTTGTCCCACAGTGTGTGAAAATGGGTCTTAAGTGCTTTTAGCAATAGGCTCTTCAATTCATACAATAAGGTGTATTTTTTCATGGTCAAAGTTTGTGTTTTTCTATAAAATGCAATAGGAGCCAACATAGAAAAAGCTTATTTACTCAAAATGAGTAAAATTGATATATTGCATTTTGGAAACAAACTCTTCATTTGTTCATGGCTTAAGTGAAACTATTTATGTTTTTTGTAAGCTGTACTGGCCTTTTGTGAATTTTAGCCTATTGTATTTTGGCACTGTGGACGGATGGTAAGTTTGAGGCTTTATGGAAACTACAGCCCTAAAGAGCCCCCCCTCCCCAACTCTCCCTCCCTCTATTTCTCTCTCTCTCTCTCTCCCTGTTTTTATTAGATTCCTCTCTTTATGCCTTTTTTTCTTTTTGAAGTCTCCCGGTCCTTGTTAAAAAGCAGGCCAGTTGTGTTTTGAGGGGGTTGCAGATGTGCATTTGAGCTCGGCCCTGTGCCATCTATTGAAGCTGGCAGGGGGAGGGGGCCAGTAAAAGTTTGGATTTTCGAGTTTCTGCGTTTATGGTTGTTATTTCTGTTGCATTTGGAGGCTGCAGCTGGTCGTGTCAAAGCTGCCCAAGGTGACCAGGTCCCCATAAAGACATGGCCAGGCAGGCCGTGGCCTCTTTCCCCGTCATGGGACCGTCTTTATAGGCCGGCTTATGAGCCTGGGCCTCTATTAAAACTTGGCAGGGCCGCGTTGAGGAATTTAGGGCCAGGAAACAAGAGGAAAGCGAGGGGGGTGGAGGGTGACTGCGGGTGAAAGTTGAAAAGAGTAACAGGGGGTCTATGTGAGAGCCAAGTTTTATGTGAGCTGGCCAGTGCGGTTCAGTTTGTTTGTCGTTGCATCTGTGATTTCCTTTATGGCTTTTCTCTCACTCTCTGCCGGCACGGTCTGTGTAGTAGAGTGGTGTGAGTGAATGAGGGAGAGTGTGCGCAGGCGGGCACATGGGCATTGTGTTCGTGCGGATCTTGTGCAGCCATTTAGCGATCATGTGTCTGTGTATGTACGGGTATCTGTTGGATGCATTGTGTGTAGGTGGATGCAAATAGCTGTGTGTGTACGATTGTGTTTTAGCATTGATCCTTTTACACTTTGCATGTGTGTCTGTGTGTGTGTGTGTGTGTGTGTGTGTGTGTGTGTATGCTTATTTGTATGTTTAAGTGTCTGGACATTTCTAAGTATGTGTGAGGACATTCGTAAGTACATAAAAGTGCATCTGTGTGTGCACGCATGTACGTATTAGTGTGTGTATGTATGTGGGTTTACATAAGTATGTATAAGTGCATGTATTATGTATGTGTGTTTACATTAGTATGTATAAGTGCGTGTATGTGGATACACATTTCTTCACATGTGGAAGTACATTTAAATGTAAAAGTACAAATGTGTGTGAGCAGATTTGTATGTAAAAGTGCATTAATGTGCACATCTGTATGTATAAGTGCATGTGCACATTTCTATGTATATGTGTGTGAACACTTGTATTCATAAGTGTGTGTGTGTGTGTGTGTGTGTGTGTGAACACTTGTGCTCATAAGCGTGTGTGTGTGTGTGTGTGTGAACACTTGTGTTCATAAGCGTGAGTGTGTTGATGAGTGTTACTGGCCTGAGCTCCGTTGGCAGCTCTCTCACATGGTGGCCGCCACACAGCCGGCAGGCGCAGTGACAGCGGCCTCTCGTAAGCGTTGCCAGGCCCCACCGCATTTGTCCCACCGCGAAAAGAATGCAGCCAAATAAACAGGGCAGCTACAGGATACAATAGCAGGCAGTCAGGTGGCTTGCGCCTGGAACGAGGAAACTGAGGTAACAAAGAGAGAGGAAGGGAGAGAGAGAAAAAGAGGGAAGGAGGGAGACAGGCAGAGGGAGGGAAAGAGAGATAGATGGGGGGCACTGATACCAGCGAGTCTGACGGGTTGCCGGCCTTATCGACTCATCAATCAGTTGTTTGCCTTCTCTCTGTCCCTCTCTTCGCTCTGTCACTCAGCAGCCCCTCCCTCCCTGATCTCTCCAAATATTTGCCTCTCAGCCCTCGTCCTGGGGGCCTTCAGCCAGAGAGAGGACGGTCCGCCGTGTGTCCATCGTCTTCTCATGATGGCATGTGACTCAGTACTCAGTACCTCCTCTACTCAAAGCAGTTCTCTCCTCACACCTTCCTGGGTCAGCCCCCAACCCCCCCGCCCCCACTCTCCTCAACATTATACAGCAAAAAATATACATTTCTGGCATATATCTCTATTATCTGACTATAAATTTAGCACCTGATACACTTTCAAGTTTTCTTTCAAAACATACGGTGCCGCCCATGGTTTCTTTTCATGCCTCGAATTATGCATTGGAAAAGTTCATTTAGATGATGTCTTCAACAATTAACCACACATGCCAAAATTATCAAGATTTATTGTACCAATCATGATTGTTTGTCAAAGAAGTGGTTTTATGAGAAAGCTGTTGTTTGTATCTGAGTTGGTCATCTGCAGATGTAAAGCCCCGCTTAAACCAAAACAGAGAGAAGTGGAAAGTATTGATAGCTGTACTTTGCTGAATATAATAACCATGTAAAATGACTATTTTACTATGTCTATGTAAAAAATAAATAAATAAATAAATAAATAAATAAAAATTCTGTGAATAAGGCAACCTTGGTTGCTCTTATTCCATTATGCTAAATCTGAAGATAGCTAAGATTATGTATTTCTAGGCATGGTGCTAATCGTGGGATATGTTTGGAATGCCACCATCAGTCACTATTCAATGTGTTGCAACTTGCAAGATATGTATATTTTAAATTATGATGATATTTTTTTTTTCTTTTACAGACTATTACAGTCCATCTTTGGTGACTTTTGTAAATCTGTAGTGCTGATTATGAGATTGTGGACTGAGTAGTTCTTGCTTTGATGTGTTTCTCAAGCAGTGTGTTGTGTTTCTGATTAACTGATACATTCCTGTGGAGCAGTAGAGTTTGACAGTCACTCCCTCCTTCTCAGATAAAAATTACTTTTACATTTTCTTCAGGTATTTTAACAAAAAATAGGTTATTCCTGATTTTTTCCTCCTCTTGGTTTCTTTCCCTCATATTCAAATCAGTCTCTTTCCTTCATCCCCCCTTTTTACAACCCCATCCAATCTCTCTCTCTCCCCCCACCTCCCTCCCTCTTTCATTCAAATTCAAAATCAAGTTCAAATGTGCTTTATTTCCACCATTGAATCACCATTTGCGATTCAAATTCCAATGCACTTGTGCTGTGAAGTCAGCTTTAGGCCCCAGAGCAGAACACTGGCCCCCATACACATGCACTGTGGGCCTTGATCACTGAGAGAGAAAGTGTTGGTCAAATGAAAAGAAAAATATCATGACTGTATCCAAGCCTTCAACAGCCATGACAACATATCTCCTACAGAAAAGTAGCATAAAATAATCAACGTTTGTGTGTATGCATATTTCACTAATGCACATTCTCTATATCTATATGAATTCCTCCTGTTCATACATTGCTTCATACTTCATAAAAAGGCTAGTGTATGAAAAATATTCTTTAGGAATGCATTGTTTTTCATGAAAAGCCTAGTTTATGAAAGATTATTCATTGTGTTTAAGAGGAATCTGATGACAGTTGAAGACCCCTGACACAGTTGAGGACATTGATTTGAAATAACTCCCTCCCCCCCTCCCCCCCACAGCGGTGGAGACTCAGAGCACGAGCTCGGAGGAGATGGTGCCCAGCTCTCCCTCTCCGCCACCACCACCCCGCGTCTACAAACCTTGCTTCGTCTGTCAGGACAAGTCCTCTGGCTACCACTACGGGGTCAGCTCCTGCGAAGGCTGCAAGGTAACAAACCGGAAGAACGTGGTGGTGCCGCACCTGGCCTTGCCCGATTACAGAGCCCCGATTACTCTCCTCACAGCTTATTCCCAGCTGCTATCAGTGAATGGGCTACAGGAGCACCTGAGACTGTTTTCATGAAAAACAACGTCCTCTGGAAAGAAGTTCCAATTTTTCATTATGAGATCACAATTTTATGTCTGCGTTAGCAAAAGTTGCTGTCTCAGTTAGTGATGCCTTAAGCAGTTATTACAACTCATCTGGAAAGAAAATCTGAAAATGTGTCTAGGCTTTTGCTGCACTGAACATTGATCCAAAAGTACCTAACATAATGTGACATTGTGAGCATCAATTTATAATGGAGTTCGATGGGGGGAATTATTTCTGAGGGACGGCTTATTTTCACGACACTATAGATGGCTGTTAGCTTTGCTGCCAAACAAACAAACAAACAGCCCACCACCCCCACTCAGGTTGAGAGATGTAATGCACTGTCTCATTGATAATCGTTAGCTACGCACTGTGTACAATGCAAGGGATTGATTGTGAATGGATTTGTGGATTAAATTAGATCAACAGTCATTTTTTTTGTCTTTGTGCCCCCTCTCCCTCTCCTGCTCGCTGCCATCTGGGCAAACCTCAGGGCTTCTTCCGCCGCAGCATCCAGAAAAACATGGTGTACACCTGTCACCGCGACAAGAACTGCCAGATCAACAAGGTGACCCGCAACCGGTGCCAGTACTGCCGGCTGCAGAAGTGCTTCGAGGTCGGCATGTCCAAGGAAGGTGAGCGAGGCGGGGCGTTGGGAACATGTGTGTGCAAGTAGTGATATTTTTCACCAAACACTGGTCGCCCCACTCTGTTACTAGAGGAGGTCCTCCTTTCCGAACACCAACCCCATCTAAGTTAGACAACAGTCAGCCTTCATTGACCACACCCAGGGAGGAAGGGTGCCGGTTGGCTGCTTGTCTGTGCCACCTCCAGTGCACTCGTGAGCTGGACTGTAGGGCTGCAGGAGTCATGATAAAATAAGAATCGCTGTTTTTATTTCTTTTGCTTACCAATATTGCAGCCAAATTACACTCCTTTTGAACCACTGAACTACAGTCCTAATTATGCAACTTGCGCTTTATTTTTCTTCGGATGAAAGAGCATTCAAAGGAATTTCTTGGATGTCACTTACCCGAAACAGAGTGGTCATGCTTTTTAAAGTGGTAAATAACAGTAAATCACTGTATTTACGGTACACCACAGCAGACCATTCAGCTTTGAGAATCACTTTATTTTTTGAGGCAAGATGAGTCAAAGAAGCTTTTCCTGAAAATAGAAGCATGGTCCACAGTCACAAAACATTTCTGTGGTTTTGGACACCCATAGCTATTTATTTTAAATACCTAAATACTTTTTGAAGTTCACGTGGAGGGAACAAACTGTGAATGTCCTATTTGCCAGAATAAGTAATAATAAAAGCTGTTCAAAAATGCGTTTCAGACATTTTTAAAGGTTATGTTATTATTCAGACATAACGCTTACGTATTTTGTTCTTGGATTGGAAGCCTTCTGGGTTGAGCCCACAAGAGTGTCTCTATGTTGAATGGGTCCAGTGGCACAGCATGCATGTTTTTGGCGAGATGTGCGAATGCTCTGGCATCGCTTTGTGACTCGGCTATTACTGGATATCCTGCGAGGAAGGAAGGAGGGGAGGAGGGATGTTATTTGGGGAGGGGCTGGGGGAAAGGGGGTCCCATGGCAGTCTAGTTCACACAACAGTAACTGAGGGAACAGCAAGATTCAGGGGAAGGGAACAGAGGGGCGATGAATGATGATAAAAGCAGAACCCGATTCAGCAATTCAATTTCAGGCTGGAAAAAAAAAAAATGTAATGTTTTAGTAGGGTTAGTGATCACTTGCATGTTGTTGTGAGAAGTAGAGAAAAGAACAGTCAATATGCACCTCAAGCGACTCTGGGCTGGGTTTGCATTGGTTATGAATGGCTTTGGGTTGCAATCCTTACACAGCCAACCTCCAGTCACTTGCTGTCTGGGATAATTGTTCCAAAATAGCATTGCAGAAGTGTTCCAACCACCACACACAGTTCACAGTTCTTCTACATACAGCAAAACTGAATAAGGCCATTATATGCAGCATTCATGACAAAAATTGCAATCACATTCCAAAACCTTGTCAAATGCATGTGTCAAGGATTGATACATTACTGTATGTCCCATATCTCTAGAGTTTAAATTTAGAACACTGAGTAAATCACTGACATACATTTCCATTTCAGCTATTTTTGGTCGGTGTTAATTCTTGGGTTAAGGTTTAGATAACTTGAAGTTTCCAGATTTCAAACACCTGTGGGCCAGATCCATGGAGATTACAGCCCTGATTTAGCTGGAATCAGTGGAGCTACAGCTCAGATTACTAGTTAGCATGACTAAACAGTTACTGTTTATTTGCTGGATTATTAGCTTGTATGACTTTCCTGCAAGAAATAAACAAATAGAACCAATTTATCCCAAAAAAATAACACATAAAACATCATCTCGTAGCATTTCCAATGCTGGTAAGGAAGCCTTCTACCCCACTTGTATTGTGTCCCCCACCTTCCTCCCTCCGACTTCCTCTTTCCTGTATGAGACGGTTTAATGAGCTCCCACTGTTTCCCTGCCTCTCAGCCGTGCGGAATGACCGGAACAAGAAGAAGAAGGAGGTGAAGGAGGAGGTGATTCCCCCAGAGAGCTACGAGCTGAGCAGTGAGCTGGAGGAGCTGGTCAGTAAAGTGAGCAAAGCGCACCAGGAAACCTGTCCGTCACTGTGTCAGCTGGGAAAATACACCACCGTGAGTCTCAGGCTCCACCCACAACTCGCTTTCACGAATATACATGAAAAAAAAAACACCTAATATAAGTATCGTTCCATGTTTTTCAGGTTTCATTTTGTGTTTTTAGTTTGTTTGTTTGCTTTTTGCTCAGTGGGATGGTATGTGTATGTATCGCCCCCTTTCTCAGAACTCCAGTGCAGACCACCGTGTGCAGCTGGACCTGGGTCTCTGGGATAAGTTCAGTGAGCTCTCTACCAAGTGCATTATCAAGATTGTTGAATTCGCCAAGCGCCTCCCAGGATTCACCTCACTCACTATTGCCGACCAGATCACCCTGCTGAAGTCTGCCTGTTTGGACATTCTGGTACCTTTGCCCCCTTTCCCTCTAGCTTTGTCCGTCAGACACCCCGTAGTCAATGGACTTGCTTATTTTTCACCTCCTTTCTTGCTTTCCTTGCTCTTAGCTCCACCAGTCTGGGGGCCAAAGAACAGCTTCTCATTCCTCAGGGCACTGCTGGTGCCTCATCTGAAACAACACTGACACCCTCTGGAGAGTACTGATAATACAAGCGTGTTTCTGAAATTGTAAATTTCTGCTGCTCCCGTGCATTTACTTGTTGCCGCGTGAATCAGTCAACTTCCTCCAGTACTCGCCCTAGTGCCTTAGTATGACAACCTACGCCTGCGTAATCTAAGAGTTCTTGCCTCAGAAATCTGCAGGGAAGCGAAATTAGCTCAGTTTAATTAAATTCGCTTCATTTTATTTCCTTGGCATGACAGGAACACCCACGCGTTCACTAAGTGTGCGCTGAGGCAGGATCATAAACCAGTAACAAATAGCTCAAATAGGAGCTGAATTAATTATGAAACGAATACAGTTTCACACTCGCTTGAAATATATGTGAAAACCGCCACGGGTCATAAATTGTCTTTATTTTGCTTTTGTGTTATGGCAACATCCACACATATGGTGTTGTTAAAGCCGGAGGGGACCCGCATTCACTCTCTCAAGAGAAATTGAGCTCCTCGCGCCGTCAAGACGGCGAAGTCAGATTGTGTTTTACGGAGGCAATTTTATTGCACTGCGGGAAATGTTTTACAACCGTTTTAATATTTTGATATTTGTGCTTACGGACTCACACACTAAATTTATTTCTGTGGTAAAAAGAAATCAAGATTTTACAGCAATTTATAAAAATGCAAAATAACAAGATTCACACTCTTAAAAAGCCAGTAAATATCAATAAACTTCAGAAAGTTACAGCATAACTGCTAACAAGGCTGACAACACAATATTGATACAAGTAATACTTGTAGAACAAATTGTGTCACACAATGGAAAAAAATAACTACATTTTTTTTTCTTTGCGCACTGGGCTCGCACCTTGAAGATTTCCAGGGGTAGGCTATCCGTCATGAAAATGAAAACTGGACTTAGAAAAAATGTTCCCAACAATATTTGTCTGCAGTTCCACACGTTTTTTGCTAATCTGTTTGTCACAGCACATTGGTCAAAAAACAAAATCGTAACGGGGGAGGGTCAAAACAAACTAGTTCGTAATCATTGAATGTTGCTGGCATAACTGGGATAACAAATCTCTAGTGTGGATCAAGCACCCTATGCATGTCTGGGCTTTTGTTTCAACCCATTATGCTGTCTTCATTCTCCAGACCGCTTGCACCAGTATTACTCTACTCTGATTCCAGATTACAGTAAATGGTTTTCACCAAGAATGCATGTGCAGACTGGATATGAAGCTCACTGTTTTCTCAGAGATGTCAGGTTGAATAAGATGCTCTACTTAAAGGATTAAGAGCGGAAGCAGGAATGTAGATACTGATACCAATCAGCCCATCTTGCCGAAAAATGGTAATAGCCCATTGTATATGCTAAACAGAAAATGTCCGCATTGTTATATTTCCCTCTTTGTTCTGAACGCGTTTAATCACAAATTTTTCTTTGTGATGTAGTGTATGCATTTTACTTCTTAGACTTCCCTAACACATAAACTGTATGCATTTTTTGATGTAATGATGGTTAAGTTCAAAGTTGCATTTTTGTCCAAAGCCAACAACATTTTTAGAGCTTCTAGAAGTAAAAAAAAAAAAAAAAAAAAAATCAGTCACAAATGTGACCAGTGGAATCAAACGGGGTAATTCAGTTCAGTTCAATATGCTTTTACCAGTAGGATTAACAAACGTGCTGACAAAGTTTCGCAAAATACCTTGCAATTGTTATGAATAATAAACCACAATGCAGAGCCTCTCTCTCTCTCTCTGCCATGCTTCCTGTGCCATAGCGACCAAATGATGATAAAGAGTGTGCCACAAGCTTGGCCAGGTCTCATCCACCCTCACTATCCCCCCCATCCAGATGTTGCGGATCTGCACTCGTTACACACCAGAGCAGGACACAATGACATTTTCGGACGGCCTGACCCTGAACCGCACACAGATGCACAACGCCGGCTTTGGCCCACTCACAGACCTGGTCTTCGCTTTCGCGGGACAGCTGCTTCCCCTGGAGATGGACGACACAGAGACGGGGCTCCTCAGCGCCATCTGTCTCATCTGTGGAGGTACTGCCACCTGCACCTCCTTCTGCTGCAGGGCACCACAGAGGTGGAAAGGCCTGAAGCCCATCTTGTAGCAGGATTACTGAATCACAGTTTAAGGATTTTTCTACTTACTGACAGTTTTTACCGCAATGGCCATGTCGGGGGAACAGGCTAAGCTCTGCCCACTTTTACTCATCAAAGCATCTTTGTGAGAGTCCATCTGTGAAAAGCACTATCCAAATAAAATTGAATTAAATTGAACTGGATAACTGCACTGAGTTAAACCCATAGACCCTACAATTCTGTAACATGGACCAAAGTAAAGATGACGGAGGTGGGATTTATGCTGTGCTGTTATCAGGTTTACATTTGCTTTGAGATATGCCTTCCACCTCAAGTCATCGGCAAAATTATTGCAAGGCAATATATTTGAGTTAGTGGCACTGGTACTGACGTTCATTTGGCTCTTTGACTTTTATTAATCATTATTTATTGATTATTAAGCTTGTATGGGAAGGTGTGCCCCTCCCATGTTCGATCTTTCTGGATATATGTGTACGAGAGATGAATGTCATCACTGAATTTATACCTGTGGTCATTCTTTTTTCGGTTATTGTAAATAGAGAATATCATATGGGCATTTTCATATCACACGCTGTATCAACTCAAGACCCCAGTATCAGCCCGAGAGCTTTAGCTCGAGGGCTGATACTCGGCGTGATATGAAAATGCGCATGTGATGTTCTATTTATCATATACTCATTTTGACCATAATTAACGATGCATTTTATCCAAAGCATTTATTTCAGGTTATTATTGCCATCATAACAGGCCAGTAGCGCTAGCATTTGCTTTTAGTCAGCGGTGTATTCAAGTCAATGGAAAGGCTAATTAGCTTGCAGGCACACAAACTTGATTTTCTCCATAAAGGTAAAACATTTGCGTTTCTACGATAAGTTACGCATGAAATGTTTTACCGCAGCCCTTCGCATGAATATTGCTGCAAAACGCGGCATTACACACTGTTTACAAATAATTATGGATCAAGTTTCTTTTCTTTGAAATAGTCCAGTTCAGAAATTTCAGCTGCTAAGGAATTCATGAGTCTCTCTGCCATCACAGCGTCTAATCAGCCTCTGCAGCGATGCATTGCCAACAACGCTCATGGCTGTTGCTATGGCAATGGTTGCTGCCACTGATATGGGATTTTGCTCGGCGGGCAGATACGGGTGATACAGGATTTTTGCCCGGTGGGCTGATACAGCCCTGTGCCTCGCGCTCGTATCACATGGGCAGATTCCCCGTATTTATAAGGAAGTATATGATAAATGTTGGTCTTTTGTGCTTTGCCATTTACTCCCTAGCTTTGTAAGTTAATAGGTCCATCTTCCCATGACTGCCTGTACTTGGAAACTGATCTTGCAAGGATTTTTACCTCTAACAAGGAGGTTATGTTTCTGCCCATGTTGGTTTGTCTGTCTGTCTGATGGTGTACAAGATAACTCAAAAAGTAATGAACGGATATCTCTGAAATTTTGTGGGTGGGATGCTATTACATCAGGGATGGACCTTATTGATTTTGACCACGATCGGCCAAACAATATGGCCACCACAGCAACCATCTTGAAATCCTATGTTGCAGACACCTTAAAGGTAACCAATTTGTTCCTTATCCTCACTTTTTTTTCGCATAATTTGCCAGGCTGTTCCAATAAAAATATTTGTGTGTAAGTTTTAATGTGGTGCTCGACCCCTAACAAGGACAAATTCCGAAGGAAAGCAATCACTCGACCGTTACGATCAGCCATTGTGGCTGCTGGACCGCGGCCATTTCGACGTGCCTACTACTTAATATGCATGAGCGATTTGCATTAAAAGTCACATCAGATCAGTCATCAGATTCGACTGCTAGTAAATAAATTAAATTTAGAAATTCATTGCAATAAATATGTCTAGTTACAAATATGGGACGATTTCAAGTACATTAACGATCTGAAAGTGCTGGGAACCGGGGAAATCGGGCATTTTGCACCAGGCATCAAGTTCACTTACGTATCCAGCAAAAGTTTGGCCACATCTTCATCGGAAATATCTCCAAACCTGGCTTTAAAAGTTTGCCAGCGATCACTTTGGCCTTTTATAGTTATCCTGGTCTTCAAACGATCTTCTTCCTGGCCTTTTCTAGCACTTTTACGGGCCGGATCAGACAGATATTTCTTTGGCCGCGGCATTTTACTGTTGGCCACCCTCTCTTCATTTTTGCGTCCACCGCGCACATCCGCTTTCGCGTGACATCATTTTTGCATACTCATGAATATTAAATGAGGTATTTCAAATGATGCAGGCAGTTTTTGCGGGTCGTAAAAACTATTTTCACATTCAATATTCGGGGGATTGCAAGCGTTCTCGGAGAAAACATTTATTTATTCCCGTTTGTTTTGGTCATATCTATTAAATTATATATAAAAAAGAACAGATTGGTTACCTTTAAATTTCTTATGAGCCATTTTCACTCAGCAAGATTTTGACTGTGCTGCCTTGGTGGAGGTTTGCACTCTCGGAGTGCCCCTAGTTTTTCGTCATTTGGTTGAGGTGATGATTGTCAGACTTTTCATTCTATAACCCTGTGCAGTTGATTGGTTTCCACTGCTGACAGTGTCGTCCTAACCATGTCCTCCTCAGACCGTATGGACCTGGAGGAGCCACAGCGTGTGGACCGACTGCAGGAGCCACTCCTGGAGGCCCTGAAAATCTATGCCAGGCGCCGCCGCCCCAACAAGCCTCACATGTTCCCCCGCATGCTGATGAAGGTCACTGACCTCCGCGGCATCAGCACCAAGGGTCAGTGTTCTCACACATTCACTCGCTGGCTGAAAGGGAGGATTTTGAGTCATGGCGAGCTGGTTCAGATGGAGAGAAAAAGTAGACTCTGTTTTTGGTGGGGCTACTCACTGTTTGGTTTTTTATCACGAATGCATTTATTACTTGGAACAGGCTTGATTGGCAAATCCTGTTTGTATAGTGGTGACAGTGTGGTCAGCGGAGAGTATGACTGCCATACTGCCAGCTGCAAAAAACTGAGAAAGCAATACTGTAACTGAACTCACTCATGGCTTTGCAACCTTGAGAATGGTGCATGTCTTCTGTTAGACCTGCCAAATGGATGGAGGAAATGAAAAAGTGGACAATACTAGAGGTGAAAATGATGCACAGTTCATATTGTCTCTGCAGCACTCTGGAGAAAGATATTCATTACATTTAATGCTTGGTTTTGAATTAAAAATGAGCAATGGCCATACCATGTGTTCAGCATTCATTTAATAAATAATAATAATAATAATAATAATAATAATAATTACTTTTATTATTATTATTATTGTGGTTGTTTTTTTGTTCTTGTGTTTTTTATGCTGTTTTCCCCAGAGTTTGTTTTGACTTTGCTGTTGGGCTGTTGTAGTTGTTTCTATTGTGGCTGTGCTGATGCAGTGTTTTGGCTGTGTCTGTAGGGGC
Source organism: Gymnothorax javanicus (assembly GCA_029692085.1). NCBI lineage: Eukaryota > Metazoa > Chordata > Actinopteri > Anguilliformes > Muraenidae > Gymnothorax > Gymnothorax javanicus. Next base: position 74,371,680 of record CM056202.1, read on the forward strand.
TGAGAGGGCCATCACCTTGAAGATGGAGATCCCGGGCCCCATGCCACCTCTCATCCGCGAGATGCTGGAGAACCCGGAGGCCTTCGACGAGAAACCCGAGCCTAGGGAGACTGCCGCGGCGGCAGCTCCACCCGTCCCCGCTCCCCCTGAGACGGAGGAGGAGGGTGGGGCCCTGGAGAGCGGCGGGGAGCCTAACCTGGAGGACGATGAGGACGACGACGATGATGAGGGAGAGGAGGACAGAGGGGCAGACAGCGACGGGGAGGCCTGGGGGGCTGTGCAGAACCAGGCCAGCCAGACGCAGTGATCAGCGCAGATAAACAGGATTTCCTGTTTAAGCCCCGCCCTCACCCTCCCTCCCCTTAAAGGAGCCCTGCACTGCTTAGTCCTGGTGCCTGTCTCTCTGCGCCTCATTCTCCTGCCTCAATCTGTTTCTCATTCTGCCGTAGACTCATCCCCCCAAAACGGGACTGAGGAAGAGCTAGAACAGATGTCTGGCAGACATTGGGCCGAGAAACCCACGATAGGACACTAAACAAAAGCAACAAAAAAAAAAAAAAATCACAAACTCATGACTACAGGGCAAGAGAGGACAAATGCAGGCATTTTAAGACAAAAAAGTGCTCTTTTATGCATTTGCTGACTTGTTTGCATTATGAAAGAAAAGACCAGAAATGCCAAAGCGGAGAAGCGTCAGCTTTGAGTCAAGGACTCCCGCTGAAGCACTCGCTCACCACCTCGTATGGCCTCTCTAAGGTGCATTTTTTCAGGGAGCCACTAGGGGGTGAAAAAAACAACTTTTATGGAAAAAAAAAAACATGCCTGAACTTAAAATAATAACCATTATGATGTTGATGCTTCTGACAATTGATTTACTTGGCTTTTTGTTAGATACCTTTTTATCTTTTTTTTTTTTTGGTTTAATTATGGCATATGTACATGCCCATATATATCTGTATACCTATTATATATGTCTATTTTTTTGCATATTCTTGCTTTAGTTATGTTTGTATCTGAAGAGATTTCCAGAACCAAGACAAAAGGAACTTATGAATCAAATCTCCTGTACCTTCCAACCCCTAACTGTGGTTTTTGGGTACCTTGGATAGTAGCAGGTTGACATGACAGCCAAACTCAGCAACAAGCAGTCAGCAATCTCCACAAGGAACAAATGCACATAACATAGGAAACTGGTTTGAGTGTACTTCTTCTCATTGGCTGAACTGTGACAGAATAGGCAGCCAGTCAGATGTTGCTGTTGCACCTACAAGCAATGTTTTTTATTACTCCTTCATTATCAGATGCCGGGTGGAAAGGCCTGTTGCCATACCTGCATCAGAGTAGCAGCAGGCTCTGCCATTTTGGGGGAGCCCACAGTTGTGCACCCAAGTATACTCCTCTCTACAATATTTCCCCTTAATTAACCTCAATTTCCCTCCTCTGCCCACTAGTTTCCCGCTCTTTTCTGAAAACGTCCTTTCACTGCAACCATATTAAGTTTTAGCAATTGTTTATTGCTTCACACCTTTTGTTGGACAGCATAGAAAACCCCAAGTACAACATGAATACAGTAGCATGCAGGAAACCACATGCCAACAAGAGTATGCTGGCTGCTATTGTATTAAGCGCTGATTTACTCTAGATTCACACACGCTCTAAGTCATTGTGCGGACTAGAGCGGGGACATTGAGTAACCTTGTGTAGAGTATGTTTCTTATTTTTAAAAACTACATCAGTGTTCTGGAACTTCTCTGCTTTCAGTTGCCAGTAGTCATTGTTACATAAACATTGGAATGTTGAGTGAAGAACGCTGTAATCACTTATTTTTGATCTCACTCATGAAGGGGTTCAGTTAGTTGGTTGTTTTTCTGTTTACCACCTATTTAGACCAGGGCACTCTTGCGAATCACAAGCTCAGGGCTACTCAGTAAGGACCAAACTGCCGCGCCATAAAGTCTTGATAGGGAGAGAAATAACCTCACCTGCTCAGGCAGGTTTCTCTGCCTGTGTCGCCAGGCAAATCTGCTAAAGGAGACAGCCATCTGAAGTTCTCTGTCTGACTGGGCGACACTGATATATGCACGGTTTTGTGTGTGCATGCGTTGTGTGTGTGTGTGTGTGTGTGTGTGTCAGAACTCATGCTTATGGGAACATGGATCTTATGACTGTGTGCATGAGTGTGCTTATGCATTTACATGTGAGGCTGAGTGTCCTTTTGTTGATGGGTTTTTTACCATGAAGTAAAACAGTAATGGCTTTGTTATTCTGAAAGCTCCAAAATTACAAAAAACACAAATGAATAATACAGGACTGATAATCTGGATAATCAGTGGTTTCCTTTGCAATAAAAACAATAGAGATTTGTCTTATTAGTATAAAGATTCAGGTTTCATCCTATCCAATTTTACACTTTTTGCATTTTATCCAGAGAACTGGGTAAACCGAACTGTTCATCCTCTTTCCTGTGACAGCAGTCTGTCAGTGCTGAACAATTACCACACAGGGGAAAAAAACATTTTCATCTCAATGCATCAAAGCAGTCACGACAGTGGACAGATGGTTAAAATAATTTTGTGGACATGGGAGGGAAAAGTTCTGTAGATTAAGTATAAATCATAATGATAATCAGTTCTTGATAAGAGAATCCCAGGATAAATTGCCTGGTCTTGAAGGAGCGCCGTTTCCTTCATTTCAGTCGCAAATGGAATATATCAGCACTGCTCCTCTGTGTGTGTGTGTGTTTGTGTGTGTGTGTGTGTGTGTGTGCGCGTGTACTTTTGAATGTGTGTTTGATGCCTTTCAGTTTTGCAACAATATTTATTTAGAAGCAAGGCCATATTTCATGCTTGTACTGGCACTCTGAGTAATTGGGAGCATTATAGCAATATTAACGTTTGCAGTGACATGAGAATGCAGTGATAATTTGGAAGCGTTGAGAGATATGCTAATGTAGCCATGTAGCACAGTGCTGGAAAGCTCAGGAAGTCGATGGAATCAAAGATTTTACAGGATAAAACAAACATATTTGAGGTCTAGATGCACTCTGTAAACCATAATTTGATAATGAATTTGCTTATACAATTTATTTTAAAACAGGGATTTTTTTTGAATGAGCTCTTATTGGTCTTTAAAATACTGATGATGTCCCAGTGTTAGTGAGAGCTGCATAGTAATGATCAAACTGAATGATTCACAGTCTAGCAGCCTACAGATTTGTATTATCCATATTGCTGTTCTCAAAAGACCTTAATTTGACAACTCAAAATGTGTGTTTTGTCTTTTGTTTTGCATTGTATACGCTTTCATTGCCATTATTGCCGATAGCCTATTCTTTCAGTTTTACAAAAGCTTTGTGAAATTTTGGGGGGGTCTTTCTCAAAGGGTTGAACTTGCTTTTGCGAATGTACCAGGCTTACCTTTAAAGATGTATTTGTTTATGTTGGCGTTTTTATATAATACACCGATGAGCCAAAACATAATGACCACCTGCTTAAAATGCTGTTGGTCCCTCATGTGCCATAAGAACAGCTCCATACAGCTGAGACATAGACTCCATACAACCTCTGAAGGTGTCCAGTGGTATCTGACACCAAGATATTTGCAACAGGTCCTTTAATTCCCAAAAGTTACAAGGTAGAGCCATCAAGGATCAGACTTCTTCTTCCAGGGCATCATACTGATGCTTGATGGGTTTGAGATCTGGGGAATGTGGAAGTCAGGAGGACACCTTTAACTCTCTGTCATGTTCAAGCCATTTCTGAACAGTCTGTGTCATGCAGCTGGGCACATTACCCTGCTGAAATAGGTCATTGCCATTAGAGTTTTACCATTGCCATGAATGGGTGTACGAGGTCTGCAGTGATGTTTAGGTTGGCTACACATGTCAAAATGACAACCACATGAATGGGCCCAGGGTTTCCCAGCAAGACATTGCTCAGAGCATCACACTCCCTCCATCTGCTTGTCTTCTTCCCGCAGTACATCCTGCTGCATCTCTTCCCCAGGTAAACAGTGCACTCATACCTGGCCACGCACATGATGTGAAAGAAAATGGGACTTTATGGACCTGGTAATCTTCCTCCATTGCTCCTGAATTAAGTTCTGATGTTCGCGTGCTCATTGTAGATGCTTTGGAAGGTGGACTGGCTGGGGTTAGCATGTGAATTCAAACTGGTCAGTGTCTGACCCAGTCTTCTGCCCATGATGATTTGACCAATGTCACAATTCCTCAGGTCATTACACTCACCCATTTCTCCCACATCCTACACTTTGACTGAGAGAACCGACTGCTTACCATCTAATATATCCTAGACTGTGACCCATTATTATCAGGTAACATTATTCACTTCATCTGTTGTGGTCAGAAAGTCTCAGCTCATCTGTGTATTTGACTGTACTATTATAATTATTATTGTTGTTAATGTTATTTTTGTAACTACTTTTGCATTAAAGTCAGATTAATTACAACTACAAATTCAGGGGTTTCAAAACAAGGGTTTTTTTTTTTTGTTTGTTTGTTCGCCTCTTTGAAAACCTGAAATCCCTAGTTTGTTGGTTTATCCATAAATTCGTACTGTGCTGTTGCTTGTGTTAAGGTTTTTTTCCGCTTGTTTTTTTTTTTTTTTTTTTTTTTATACTTTACTTATGTGCCTTTGTATTCTTTGGCGGCATTCGAAGGCTCTGGGGTTTTTCAGAGCTCAGAGCTGATGTGTGCCAACAATGAACTGATGCTTTCATTCACAGCAATCACATTCAAAATATGCAATTTTTTAAATGCTACTGTTCTATTTTCATTTTTTTCTCCTCGTCATTCTCAACAAGCCAAATGACCCGACCGTTGTCTTATTTCTGGAAGCTGTTGTCCCTCATCCTTTCCCCCTGGTCATTTTACAAATGTTATTATTTTATAAAATAATGTTTTACCTAAATATGTGTCATCTTATTTTGTTTTCTCGCCGACGCTTGTACACGCAGATACAATATGCGCTCAATTAACATATCAGAGTTGAATGAAATATTTAAACGATTCATGTTTGCAGTGCTCGAGTTGCGAGCTGCATTTGCGAAGCGTTGCTCGCTACCTTTCCGCGCACACACTCGTGGATCAATACCTTCGCACAGGCTTCAGAGCCGGTGAACCACGCGGCAGTAAAATCTTTCCCTAAAGCAGCATTTCTCTATGCTTTGCACTCTACTCTCACAGAAATACAGTGTAGGAATGTGTTTATTTTCTTTCGTTTTCCCGATGGCGTTTGTACACGCAAATTGTTGACTGATCGGAGTTAAATCAAGGCAAAATTTAGATATATTTATTACATGAAAAGTGAATTTTTATTGTAACATGAAAATAGTTTGGAAAGTGAGCAATATCATAATATGAGTCATAGGAAGACAAAATAGATTAAAATGTAAACGTAATCCGGGCGATTATTTCCATTAATAAGTACCTCTTCATGCAGAAAGTATAGCCTGCCTCTAGAGGGCGACATTGTAACGTGGACGGGGTAAGTAATTGCGGCACATCGGAGGCGCTGCCGTTATATGCTGAGAATCACTGTATAAGATTGATTGCCTCATTTACCTGATCCTGAAGTATTCACAGATCTGCTTATCGCGGACTGCAGAGCTGTTCCAAATTGATATTATCGAACCATATGAGCAAAGCTCCCATAATGAGAGTAATTTTACATCCAAATGTTTATATTATTAGATTAGCATCCCAGAATGAATTGTGAATCTAAATTAGTGTGGGCCAGGGACTGAGAAAATGGTTTGAGAGGCAGACAGCACTTCCTCCGCCATGGCTGGAAGAAAGAGAATGACGTGAGGTCAAAGAATCCCGAACGAACGATGAAATCACATTTGGGCCATTCCACAGTATTTTGGACAAAACGCGTCGTCTCCGCCACAGAACCTCTCTGATTCCTTTTAAAGTTTTCCAAAGGCAGGACGCGGTGTTTCCCTGTTGACAGCCACAATCATTAAAAAGGTTCACTATTCCACTGCAAGAGTAACAAAGAGGCCAAATTCAGAGAGATCTCGAAACAAACATGGTGTACCAAAAGCATGCAATTTTCTGCTGTTTTCCCAACGATGGTATTGTTGTCGATATCATTCAAATCAGATTTAAATGTGTTCAAATCAGCATTGTGCATCAACCTTAGGAGAAAGTTTCACCTGACATAAACCCTTTTAGGTGTTAACAGATATCTTTTAATTCATGCCCTCCTTAAGATTCTAAATGTCATCTCTGCAACATGCAATATACTCTGGAATGACCGATTAGTCTCTTTTAGTGGCCCCTCTGACCCTGAACTGTGATTGTTACTCATTAAACCTTCACATTATGAGTAATTAATCTCTCAAAAAGCTCTCTGAAAGCATATTTACAGTCTTGACCAACATGATTTGGCGTCTTTATAAATCATTCATAGGGAAATGCCATGTTTTATGAAGAAGGCATGAGGTATGTGAAATGTCACTCGCAAATGTAGCATAACAGATAGGTCACATGATGAAAGGTCAACACTATGACTAAAATTTCAGAGAACCTGCAAACAAATAATTTATGAAGCTGTTAGCATGCAGTAACAAATGTGTCATACCTGCTTCACAAAGTACGGCAAGATGTAATGGGTTTTAACAATTTATGTTGCGGTCAAAACACTGGGATCTAAAATGGTCACAATTTCAGCTAAAAATACTTCTGTGGGAGGGAGAATTGTGAGAATTTGCTTGGATACAGAAAAAACTACCATGAGTGCGAGGGTGAGAAGATGCATCTGCTGGTGTATAATAGAGCTGTACCCATTAGCATGAGAGTGTCACGGGTCGGGTGAAAGATGGTGAGGATTCTGGGAGCCCACACCATGGGTGGTGGGGGCAGGGTTGAAACTGGAGAATGTTTGGAGAAATTTTCTTTCACAGGGTCCAGAATCCTTTGCGATTTCACTGATTAGCAATTCCCAGCCAGGTTTTCTCACCTTGATGATTCTCATCAGCATTGTTTACTCCCTGAATAATGTTTCTATGTATTTGCGATTGTAAATCACCCTAAATAAAAGTGTCTGACAAATGGTAAATTGTGAAATTTTGAATACTAATCAGCCCAATAAATCACCTTCGATTGCCAACTCATTTTAAATAATAATAAAAAATAAATAAATAAAAATATCAGCCTTTTTAATTTCACATTTTACCATTTAAATACATAATGGAGTCTGTGATATCTGGAGAAGGGAAAGTGACATAATATTATCAACATCTGGGTCATTAAACCTGGTTATAATTCCAGAAAACGTAACCATAAAAAATAAAGTGTTCCTTCTGCATTGTAAATACTGAACAGAGTTTTTTGTGTATGGGTAGCATGACTAGTTTACTACATCACCTGCAAGTAAAGCTAACCTGCACAAAGGAATGGCTAATGGCATATAGTCCACTCCTGCTTTCCTCTCTGCAGCCAGTGAGGGAGTGTGGAGACAAGCATACACTTTTCTCCAAAATATGTGATGTCACCAGATGCTTCATAATACACAACAGCTCAAACTCAAGCTAATTACACAGACGTGAGTCAGAAAATGACAATTCTTGCACAGTTTGTAGTAAACATACGGGGAGCACCTCTTCAGACAGAAAGGGGAGTATCTAGACAGAAATCAGATACCGATACCTGCAAATAAACCATCCAAAACGGCAGTTGTTGCTGCAGAGAATTGGGCTGATACATAATCCTTCAGGTTTACCTGAAATCATTGGTACTAACATCGGCAGAGTTCAATTATAAGCTATGGGAACTATCTACTAAGACACACAAAGCTTTAAGCCACATATCCTCATACCTAAACAGCAGAATAGGTCATTCGCCAATGACGCCCAATGCAACCTATAGCAGTGTTGCTTTTCAAACAACCTAGATGCAGACACACAAGCAATTTGTTACCTGGACACTGCTAATGAATATCGTTCCTTTGAGCGTGGGAGAGGTGTAAAACGTAAATTACGAGTGATGGTTATACTGCAGACTAACATGAGCATAATTAGTAAGATTTATCAGTGTATTTCAGAACTGCATTGACCTCACAAAATAACCATAAAGATGATGTTAAATCTGAAGTAACCCTCCATCATCAATGATCCACCATCATGGGCTGCAGGGAGGCACATTCAGTTAATGAACTACAAGGGTCCTGGACCTGGACCTAATCTAAACTGTGCCAGACTAGTGCCTAATGTCATTGAAGGCCCCAAATATTGGCAGGCATGATAATTTCTGGTCAATGGTGTCCCTGAGGATGGAAAAAATGGTAATCTATCCCTGACATCTCTGTTGTCTGCCACTAAAGGAGCAAATCACTAAAGCTCCGTTCCCACCTTCACGATTTTTTACGCTGATTCACGCCGATGTCAGATCGTGGCAAGTCATGGGGGTGTCGTAGTTATAATGGGGGGAGTCCTGAACAGTCGCAAAAGTTTGCAACGAAGTCGTCGTCTCGTTTTCGTTGTGGCGCAAGTTTCAAAATGTTCAAAAAAATCATGGTGGTTCGCGAGCTCGTCACGGATTGTCACGTCTTAGCAATGTGGTAGTGGTGTCATAATGGTGTCCTGACAGGTCGTGTTAGTGTCGTGATGGTTCGTAAATATTCCTATGCAATCGTCTTGTGGAAAATGGCCACGATTGTGGAAGATGTAGTCACGATATGCTACGAATGCCCATGACATAACACGATGTGAACACGAACGGAATGAGACAGACCCACGATGAACAAAGATAATGTGATGTCAAACGGCTTGGATGCGAATAGACACGACGCCACCACGACTCCACCACGAATGTGCCACGAAGTCAACATCGTGGCTGTGACAGAATTTTGTGCTTTTTCAGGCGGACGGATCAAGACTCACTACGATAATAGGTCTTGGTACATCGGCATGAATCGGCGTAGGAATTGTGAAGGTGGAAACGGGGCTTAAGGCCACCACAATATTTTTGAGTTTGATTGCAGATAAGCTGTGGGCATTTCTTAAGGCATTTTCAGCCCTACTTGATGTCCAGAATTTCTAAAAAGTCTAAAATTCTGGCAAAAGGGGGGGAAAGTCCAAAAATGACAAAAGAAATAAGCTTTGATGGTCTTTTCAACAAATTATTGGCCAGAAAATTAGCAAGGATGTGCCACGTGCCAAAATGTACATGCCAACTTTTGCTGCGTGAAGCACTTGGGGGGGACAACTGAAAAGTTGTTTTCTAAAGAAGAACAATCAGATGTAACTTTTCAACTCTTCTTTCATTAACCCTCGTCCAACCAAGGGTTTTTCTACTACAACCCCGACCAAGGGGGGGTGTGGTTACCACCCCCCCGATAATTTTATTTTATTTTATTTTTTTTAATATCCCGCCACCACCCCCTCCCCGCTTTGGAGGACAACTTTATTAATTCAGTCAGTTATATAATTGTGTACGAGTCCTCCTACATCACCCAACAAAACAAAACAAAACTCACACAAAAAAACAAAACTGATTATTTCGAAATTAAGCGATAAACATCATCTTGTTTGGTATCAGTGTACAGCTACAGATGTCTTCTCTTCAAATCAAGTACAAATAAAGCACATTTCAACATTATGACATCATAGTGACGTCATAACTAACACCATATTAGGAAAAAACATCAAAATGACAAAAATCCATGTTTTTTAATATTTTTATTAGTTTTAGCTGAAAATAAGTAACTTTCTGTAACCTCTAGAACTACTGATACTACAACTAATATTTTAGTATTATTATAAATGTTATAAACTCATGAGTAACATAAATTTGACATTACTATGATGTCATAAATAACTCATTTTGGGAAAAACACACCCAAAAGGAAAATAAATAGTTTTCTGAACATTTTTCACATTTTCTTTACTTTGTTTTTCCCTATGATAGAACACACTTGCATAAAATGTTTATCTATGAATTATGAGAAACAACTTTATGAACAATTCTATGAACTTGTATAATAGTAGGCCTATAGCACATTATAAAAATAGTATACAGTACAGTAACCAGTCAAACACACAAGTAAAAGTATGTCGGTCATGCACTTCTAATATTATTAGGTGAACATCACTTCAAGGTTACTGGTCACTACTGGTCATTGTAATTCCAAGATTTACCAATACAAGGACAAGCTACATCAATAAATCAATAAGGATGACAATCAGTGTGGTCTACAAAGTTCATTGAGCATGAAACATAATAATAGCATACTATTTGCAACTAATTTGTAAGCATATTTTGTATCAAAAACAGGCAAAAATTGACGCTGGTGGAACCACCCCCCCTACCCTTCGACTTTGATGGACTACCCAACCCCCGGGGGGTGAGGTACCCTCATCATTTTTTCATGAAAATGAGCGCAAAGGATGAATAAACAATTACCTGGAAGCATTAGATCATACATGTTAACGTTTTTGTGCTACAGGAAAAAATCTGTTGGGGGGGGGGGTGGTAACCACCCCCCCCCCATTGGTTGGACGAGGGTTAAGAAGCTTTGACTTCTTATACCGGGGACCTTCACTGACTTGCCATCGGTGGTTTAAAAATTCTAGAGTAACGCTCAATCACTCCGAGGTGGTTCTCACTTACTTTTCCTAATAATCAACCACACATTAATTTTCCTGCATCCGAAGACGAATTGGTAGAATTAAAGGCCAATTCATTTTTAAGGGCGTTATTGTACATTGCATCATACAGGTTAGTTATCTGGCATTTTCCTATCTGCATTAATGATGACATAAAACAGAAATATTCCTTTTGGAAATTCAGAATTTCTTTTGCGCCGATTGTCCATAGGTCTAGGGTTTAATGAGCTGAAGAGGACGTTTCTCTCTTTAAATGGATTCATTTTTTACCAGATAGAAGACAGCTGCAACGCACCCCGAAGTTGGAGAGTTGATGACTACAGTAAAATTACAAATGTGAAAAAGGACAGACACACACTTATAGCCACTATGCGATCATAATCAATTAACTAAATTATTGAATTATCAATGCCCTGGCATGAAAATTGGGAAAAAAATTTAATAAATTACCATTGCATCGCAGCAATTATTGTGCAACCGCGCTTCCCGTAAATACAGCTTTTTCTTTTGAACACTGAAACCACTTTAACAAAGTGCAATCTTAAAATTCACTAGGATACACGGCTGAAAAAATGCTAATACGGGAGATTAAATTCAGAGCAAATTTCGGATTAGTTAATTATTAGTATTATCGTTATCCTTCCAATATCACTATTAAGTCTACGTTGTCAATATAGCCCTACAGTGATCTTTCTGTCATTTCTTAATAATTTCTTAATCATTATAGGCTTATATACTGGTCTTGATTATTAGGTAAATATATTATTTGATTATAATTGCTATGTGAAACAGGAACATGTTGAAAGTAATTATGTGGTTAAGGGTCAGAGATTGATAGCAGGTCACTGAAAATCCCATAGTGTCGACGCTGCCGCTAGCAGACATTCAGGTTAAAGAGGTTAATGCTTCATATTTTGCCATTTTTGGCTTGGCCCAGAAGTATAGTGAGGTCCATTAGTATCTGGACAGTGGCACAGTTTAAATCAGTTTGACCGTTGTCCGTATACGTTCAGCTTTAATTTATGGGTTTTGTTAAAAAAAGTTATGTCAATTGAGAGGAAATTGCCCCCAATTTCAGGGGCTCAAAAGGAATCAGCCAAACTAACACAATCATGGCTGCCTGAATTCTGGCACCCAAAGACACCACCAGATGCTAACTTTCCTTCCTGGTGATGCTCTGCCAGGCCATCACTGCGGCTGTCCAACTTGTTCTAAAGGCAATTAGTCAACATTTTTCCCTTTAGCTAGTAAAATGCAAGCACAATTCATTTCAGGCCAGGTGATTGACTTGAACATGCAGAACATTCTTTGTCTTAAAGTCTTTGACTAGCTTTCTCAGTATGCTTCAAAACATGCTGACTTGGCTTTGAGATCTTTGACTTCAATGATGGCAGCACATAAGACATTTGGAATACATACATAGGCTGAGAATGACCAATGGCCCAGATGTTCAAGGGAAGCTGCTGATAGATTTAAGTGCACTAAGAAGTTACTGTATTTTTAATAAAGTATTATCTGAATTATGAAAAAGGTCATTTCAAAGCAAAATCATGAGATTTAAGGGTAGCGGCCATGATAGCACAGGTAGAACCTGGCAGGCTTGCAGTATAACTGCAGGAAAAATGGATTAGAGGAATGCCAATGATTCTAGAGGGGGAACCACTAAAGGTGTTAGACTGCCTTCTGGGTGGGGACTTTAGAACACCTGAAAATAAAAACAGCAATGGAAAAGATATTGCTCAGTGCCACCTTGGAATGATTTTGAGATTGAAAACATTTGATAACAATATCATGATTACTTTGATGATGAACAGAATGGCAATGCATATGTGATGACAAAAATTAACTCCCACCATGTGCAAAGCTACTGCAATTGGGCCATTTACTGGTGAACCAGTAACATTTTTGTGAATGTTTTCAATGTCATACAAGCCAAAGAATTTTACTAATCCCTGCTTTCAGTTTTATTTATTTAATAAATTAATTCATTATATTATTTTATAATTTTATTTACTTACTTATGTATTTATTTATTTATGTATTTTTTTATTTGTCTGTTGATTGATTGATTGATTGCAATTAGAGAGATGACCCAAATCATCATGCAGAAGGAGTACAAATTAAACCTGGGAAGCCATTTGCATTGCGAATTTAAGGCAAAGGAGAAAGCAAGTTCCACTGATGCCTTCATGGCGTACATCTGAGTAGCTTCCAGTTTCACCCAGGATTTCTGAGGGAGAGGCTGGCCCAAGTTTGGACTCAATTTTTAAATCTAAAAATGAAAAGACTGCTCCTACATCCAACTGTCAGATGCAGAGAATCTGTTTAGATCACTTGCAACCAAAAAAGAAAAAATGCCATTCGCAAAGGATGGAACTTTTTTTAGAGAAACTGGAAGTCAGTTTGAAGCCACTGCCCTGAAACCTTTTTAATTAGTGCATGTAATTGCCCTGTTGACCGCTGAGGAAAAAGAAAGAAGTTAATGCTTGAAAATGACTCTGAGCAAGCATGGATAAGTGGCTTGCATTTCTGGTTTCAAAAGTAATTCAGTGCGCCTTGCAGCTTGAGCTAAATTGCAAAGCTTTCATAGCTATAAAACATTTGCCATACAGGAGTTACGCTGGTCAGGGCTGATTAGTTGACCGGTGTTATATATGCTTTGCATAAGCAGTACAGCAGGGGCAGAGATGACAGCATTTACATATGGCTTCAGGGCTGCTGCAGGCTGACTTATACGAAAATGCTTTGTTTGCACTGTCAAGGGCTGAGAGAGCTTGTGAACTGGAGCCAGTGAGATGCCATAAACACATAGGAACTCCTTAATTTATGAACAAGAGTATCCTCAGTGTGCCCCAATCATAGCACTGCACCAAAATGCCAGACATACAAGTGGATACCGGTAAGACAGCATTGATCACCGCATCCGATATAATTATCCCAGGATGAGCAGCAAACCAAAACAAATTGCCATAACGACCTGGATGGTGACTCACACATAACAGCAGCATGAACTTACAAAAAGCAGAGAGAACCATATTTCAAAAGACAGCAGTGAGATGATTACGGATGTACAGTAAGTGTGTTGCAGTGGTGTAGGGTAGATGTGATCAGTCCCACGTAATGACAGCTGGAATGATGAGTGAGAATGCATGAGGAGAGAAAAAGCAGATTGGACGAAAATAAATTACTGGCCAGGGCCTCCTGACAGAACTTTTACTAGCGTTTCATTTTGTCATCAAGCACAGTGGTTATCCATAGTTTCCCTGGCCTTATGGGGTTCCTGAGCTAGCCAGTGTTTTTTTTTTTTAAAGAATGAACCTTAAGACCTGGAATATACTTGCTGCTCACGACGCGTGCGCTTACGCATCATGGCTGCCACGCGTATTCTATGTTCGTATGCTTAGAGGTCGCTCATCTCAACGCGAGGTAACGTGACGCGTGCGCGAGATGCAGTATGGACATAATCGCTAGAGGCGCTCGTGCGAATGAATACACTGTGACAGTGAATGCGATATCTGGGCAATACCGCCCTTTTCGCGATTTCCGGGTCCAATCTGCTGCTGTCTGCCCCCCTAGTGGAGACCTCCAGTGTCATGCGTTTTGGACGCGTTGTGCTGCAGCAAGTATGTGCGCTCACGAAGCGCACTGTGTACGCGACCGTTAGGTCACGCAGCAAGTATATTTCTACCTCAATAGTTCACTTAGCTACCCCTAATGTTTTTGCTACAGAATGTCTCTGATGGGTTTGTTCAGATTTTTCAGCCGACTGATTGGTTGCATCACTAGCAATTGCAGCTACCTGGACTTCATCTTGAGAGTTTGTAGCGAATGCAAATGCCACTCATGATATCAATTCTAGACCATTAATCTGCTTAATTATAAATGAAATACACATCTCCCAATGGAGCAGCTTAGGAGCTTATTGTCTCATTGCTTGCGGTCCCCTAAAAAGGGGGAGAACTTATGTAGAATGATCTGTATCCCCTACATCTTCCGCTCAATTTGTACACTCGATCGTAAGTATGTACATGTTCGCATATCTAACTCCAACTCCACAGTCAGGTAAAATAACAACTCTGTCAATGTTCAAATATTTATAAACCTAACTGCATATTTTCAGAAAAAAAAAAAAAAAATTTTTAACAAAAATTAAGCCAGAGAAATGGCCTTTGCATTGAGTAATATTCATTTCCCATTTCAACCAGGGGTGACCTGTTCAAGCCGGATGGGCTACACCTGAACCGGAGGGGTACCTTTGCACTGGGTCAGCGTATGTTGAGGGTAGCAGAGAGTTATTTAAACTAGGGACTTGGGGGGCAGGGAGGTTAAAGAGTGTTACACAGAGGGAAATGCAGACTGCCCTGATGGAAGCTGACAGCGTTACATGCACTATTGATGATATATTTTTAAAGCAAAAAAGCATGGTGAGGGGCTTTGAGCAGCAGGCGATGGGAAATCGAAGGGGAAGAGCTGTTCATGATAACCTGAAATGTTTTTATCTAAATGCAAGAAGCATTAAAAATAAATTTCAAGAACTTGAGGCCGTTATGATTAGTGAAGGCTATGACATAGTTGGGATTACAGAGACATGGCTTAGTGAAGAGGATGGAGATGAATATAATGTAGAAGGTTATAAGCTCTTTAGGAAGGATAGATGTAATAGGCGAGGAGGGGTGTAGCACTCTTATGTGAACGAAAAACATAAATGTGCAGGAAATTCCTGAAATTGAATATTCCGTGCCTTGTGAAGATATCTTCAGGCTCACTGGCAAACACGAGACTGGTTTAAACATAGGTGTATGCTATCGACCACCAGCTTTGGACAGTACAGTCAATGAAATGCTCCTTAAGAGGATTACGCAAGCTTGTAGAGGAGGAGGGACTATTATTATGGGAGACTTAAATTATCCTGGTATTGATTGGGAAATTTTGTCATAAATGATAATTTTTGGTGCAGTATGTTAATAAACCTACAAGAGAGAAGGCAATTTTAGATTTGCTGCTCTGTAATGACCCAGATAGAATTAGCAATGTTGAGGTTGGAGCCACTTAGGACAAGTGATCACTCTACTATTAATTTTGAGGTTTCATGGGAAGTTAAAAAGGTGTCTCCAAAAACAAAAATTTTTAATTTTAGGCGAGCAAACTTTGACAGGATGCGGTCATATCTAAGTGAAACAAAATGGGAGACACTCCTGGACTGTGAGTCTGTAAATGAGATGTGGGAAAGATTTAAGGGGTTTTGCTTGATTCACAATGTAAATTCATTCCAAAGGTGTCCAAAAGTAAGCTGAAAAGCAGAATCCTCAGTGGATGACAGCAGCTATTCAATTCTTGAGGGAAAAGAGGAATCTTTATAAGATGTACATAGAGGATAACAATGAGATTACTAAGGCCGAATTCTGTAAAATGCGGGCTGTGGTCAAAAAGAGCTGAGGAATGCTAGAAGACTGTATGAAAGACAAATTGCAGAGGGGGCAAAAACTAACCCTAAGCGGAGTACTGTAGCAGAAAAAAGAAAGTCAAAGAGCAGGTTATGTGCATAAAGAATAAAAATGGATCGCTTATGATAATAAGGATATTGCGGACACCTTAAACGGTTACTTTGTTGAGAATTCTACCTTAGAGCGGGTCTTTATTCGCCAGAGGGCTTGTACAATGCTCAAGATTATTTAGCGGAAATTGAGGTGAGGGATAACGTCAGATCAAGTTGCATCAACTAAAGGCAGATAAGGCGGGGGTCCTGATGGCTTATATCCTAGAGTGCTCAGGGAAGTTAGTGAGATCATCTTTAAGCCGCTATCTGCCATCTTTAGACGGTCTTTAGAAACTGGAGAAATACCAAATGATTGGAAACAGGGCAATATAATACCAATATATAAAAAAGGGGGGACCGTACTGAGCCAGGTAATTACAGGCCAGTCAGTTTAACTTGCATTATGTAAAAATATTGGAATCATCATAAAAGATGAGCTGGACTTATTTCTTGAACGTAACAATATCTTGAGGGATAGCCAACATGGTTTTTCAGAAGGAAGGTCATGCCTGACAAACCTTCTGGAATTTTTTTGAAGAGGCCACCAAGACTTATGACCAGAGCAGGGCTTATGACATCATATATTTTGGATTTTCAGAAAGCATTTGACACAGTACCGCATAAGAGACTAATTTTAAAATGAGCTCCATTGGAGTTACAGGTGGTATTCTGAAGTGGATTCATAACTGGTTGCAGGACAGAACACAAAGAGTGGTGGTCAGTGGTATATCATCTGAGCTAGGTAGGGTGGGGAGTGGCGCCCCCAGGGATCGGTGTTGGGACCCCTGCTGTTCCTCATCTACATTAATGACCTTGATAGGAATATTGAGAGCAGATTAGTGAAATTTGCAGATGATACTAAATTGGGGGGGGGCTGGCAAATAGTTTAGAGTCCACTAAAGTGATTCAGGATGATTTGGATAGAATTCAGAATTGGGAAGAAATGTGGCAAATGAAATTTAATGTAGCAAATGTAAAGTAGTACATGTAGGTAATAAAAACATTAGACGGGATTACTTCATGGGAGGTTTTAAACTGAATGTGCTCCACAAGAGAAAGACCTGGGAGTGATTGTTGACCAAACCCTCACAGGCTCTAGCCATTGTGCCGTAGCTGTTAAAAAAGCCAATCGGATGCTGGGATACATTGCCAAAAGTATTGAGTTCAAATCCAAGGAGGTGATGCTTCTTTTGTACAACACATTAAATTCCACATCTAGAGTATTGTGTACAGTTCTGGGGACCATACTTTAAGAAAGACATAGAGGCTTTAGAGAAAGTTCAGAGAAGAGCCACGTAATTCCGGGTATTAAAGATGAAAGCTATGAGAAAAGGCTGAAGATCCTTAATCTCTTTAGTCTTAGGAAAAGGAGACTAAGGGGTGATTTGATTGAGGTCTTTAAATATGTTAAAGGGATTAACAAAGTGAATTATGTAGGATTCCTTCAACCAAGTGTTGTTAGCAGAACTCGGGGTCACAAATGGAAGCTGACTAAAGGTAAATTTAGCACTGATATTCGAAATATTTCTTCACCCAAAGAGTAATTTCAGTGTGGAACAGCTTGCCTGACCATATTGTTGAAGCAGAGACCAGTTTTCAAGAGCAGGCTTGACTTAAAGCTAGATACCATTGAGTCATTGAGTATCTGAAGTGATATATTCACGATGGTACAAAGAAACTGGCGAGCCTAGTTGGGCTGAACGGCCTGTTCTCGCCATTCATGTTATGTTATGTTATGTTATGTTATGTTAACCATACAGTAGCCCATGGGTCACAAACTCTCGTTAAACACTCTTTGTTGAGCCCAATCAATGATTCAAATTATTCTTAATGTTATTATTGGCCTATCTGCACTATAAATAAGTGAATTCATATATTTTATTCTTAAATTCGGACTTCTACCCAATTTTACCCCCTTTCCTAGCCCTCTTGGAAGCATTCATTCAGCTCATGGTTTTACTTCAAATCCAGCAACATCCCCTTGCGAGGAGCACCATGACTAAAGTGTCAGCCCCCTAATATTGCACAGACAACAGTCTCCATATCTCTGCAACACTCGCGGCAAAAGCAAACACCACATCATGACAGGTAGGTTACGTCTTTCATCACTGATAAAAATGAGTCGCCTGCAGACATATATCAATAGTCTGTGGTCTTTACACGTTACACACTCATGCATACTTCTGCCTGTCACCCTGAGCACAAAATGGATATTTTTATGTTTCCATGGGATGTTTTACAACAAGTACAGGCAGCTGTTCAGACCTCTGGACAGAATGACAAGACTCCTAAATCTTCCCTCTCTTGCTATGTTAGCCTTGAAAAATTTCAAAGCTATTTTGACAGACTTGACATTAATAAGCAAATGTTCAATAAAAGAAATAATAACTGTGTTGGTTCAGCTTTACCTCTGGTCAAAATATGCAAAGAAAAATACATTATTTCTTCATTGCACTTGGTATTTAATGCCTTAACATACATATCCAGAGTATATATTGCACACTTCGTCATTTTTTGTAAATTGTGAGGAAGAAAATGAAATAAAAGTTGACAGGATGTTGCAAATTAAATGATTGCAGTAATTAACTTTCATTAAATAGAGATCGATAAAGTGTGGCGAAGATTAAAAGGACGCCCATATATTATATGGCTTTTTACAGGATGGCATTAAATTGTGGTTTCAACCTGAGAAAGATGTTGCCATGGCAACACATGTGCCTGCACGCTGGTTGGGAGGTCTTAAAGTGGCTGCCTGGAATTTTTATCCTTACATTTCTTGCATTAATGTTTCGATATTTGATCTCAGCAGAGAGAAAAAAATTATTTATTATAACACTATCATGCCGTATCTCCCTATTCCTCTCTATGGATCTTCACTGGTATTCATTGTATACTGGACAAGTTTAGCAAATGCCCCATTGTTGAGGAAATGCCTCTTCCTGTGAGTCACTACCTGTTTATTCATTCACTCAGAAATGTTGCTGTCTTGAAGTCTGCATTTGCACCGAGGCAGGTAACAAATAATGCTCAGAGTACTCTTATCATTTCACATCTGATCCCAAATCAGATTTTGGATGTGTCCTTCCTAGTGCATTACAAGGAGAGATATTAGCAGCCTTAGTACATTTGGAGTTCATGAATGCTTGATGGTATTGGAGCACAACAGCGATGGTCTCCTTTTACCCTTGATGCACCTCAGGTGTTGGCCCAACATTAAGAGTGGGCTACTTTAACTGCTGGAGGTTTACACTATCTAACATGCATTACAGTCATTCACAATTAAAGCAACAGTTCACCCAAAACTTAAAAAATACATATTTCCTCTTACCTGCAGTGCCAATGATGCATCTGGATTGTTTTGGTGCGAGTCACTGACTTCTGGAGAAATCAGCCATAGAGATTCTGCCTTCAATCAAATATAATGGAAGTAAATGGCACTTGACTTGTGGTGCTGAGGGCGCCAAAATAAATAAATAAATAAAAATGAATGAATGAATGAATGAATTCAAAATCTCAACTGCAATGTCTCTTTCCAGAAATCATGACTCGCATGAACTCAAAATAATCCACAGACCTTGTTGCGAGCAGTTTTATGTAGGACCTATTTCCTTTCTGCTGAACTACATCTGCCAACCTTATCACAAAAATAGAAGCTTGTGCCCTTATCCAATAGTTGACGCATGCTTCCATCTGTGCAGAGAACAACACCAGCCAACTGCATCAGAGTGTTTTTGGCCACTGACATCAGAGTGTGGGCCGTATTCCCTTAGTATACATGTGAGGCAATCTCGTGCATTGGTAGACGTGGACAAAATATTGGTGATTTTAACCATCCTAACAAGACTCCTTACATGTTGACACATAAATGTACACTTAATTAATCACTATATTGATGAGCAGTTGCTTCAGAATGCCCTACGATGGTCACTGATACATAATCCAACACTCTCACGAAACAGACCCCTTCAACTATGCATTACGTTATTTATAACATCAAGTTGTGAGGTTGAGTCAGGTAGCCTCGGCCATCGGTTAAAGGAATGTTTTAAAGCTTATGATTGGCCGACATGGTCTTACATTAAATTATATCATCACCACCTGTTGGTTTGGCATACTGTAGACAGCAATTGAGCTTCACCATGGGACTTAGGGATAAGGATAAGGATCACAACTCTTGAACAAACAACTCAGAAGTTATATGCAAACAAGTACAACTTGTACATTTGGCACGTTGATCCCACTATGGGGAATGATGGACTAACGCCATATTTGGTATTTGATGGGTCAATACCTTGGACTGTGCTCTCTGAGGATGCTAGATTCCACCAAAATCCACCATGCGCTTCTATGGCTTGCCATAGAAAACTATTGGAAATATGATGATACCAAGATGGCCGAAATACAAAATGTCCAACACTGAGGTTCATAATTTCCTAGTTAGGCTCCTTTACTGTGATGAAGCTCAAGAAATTTATTTGAAACATCTGCTTTTGTTCCAAAGTAATAGGCTTTTATTTCCTGGATTTTCTGATGTAGCACCTCCATGTGGCCAGATTTCATAAAACTTATTGTATACACAATATTCTCTCTATCAATAAAGTACACCAAGTTTAGCATGATTCCTACCAAGCACTAACAATATATGGCTCACTTCCTGTTTTGGTGTCCTCATCAAATTAATTGGACAACAGCAACCATATAGCTTTCCCAAGCAAAATTCAACAAATAACTTTTGGTCAGAACCATCTGTAGATACAGAAATCATAAATTTGGTGGTGCTAGGATCAATATATCTGGACTAGCTTGCAAAAGGTTTTTCAAAAATAAAAAACAGTGGGGAAGTAAGGCAGAGGTCATAAGTGCAAGAGGCAATTTTGTTTCCCTCAACGCATTAGTTATAACAAGCAAAAATAATGTCCCTTTATGTAACATAGCTTTGAATGTCAAAATTGACATCATAGCCACTGTCATTATGTAATGATGTTAGGGATACTTATGAACTGAAATTGCATGACAAATTGATTCCTTTAATTCTGCAGTGCTACATGCAATCTGGCAGACTGTGTCAACGAAATCTGCCTGGAAAATGTTACCAGCTTGGCCAGATTTAGGTGCTGACAGGAGCTGATTTTTAAAACTGGCCAAGGATCAGCAGTCCTGGCTATTGCAATGCAGGGAAACTGAATGTCTGGAAGAAGGCCTGATCTAGGAACTGCACAATTACATCAGTAGCTATCAGTAGCTTTAACCAATGGCCCCTAAGTGAGTTCTGGTCCAAGACAATCAAATTAGCAGTTTTTTCAGGCAAAAAATGTTTTGAAGCGCAACCCGAAAGACTTTCAGAGTTAACCCCTCGTAGTAGGTCAATATAGCAAGTTTCTTATCAGACTGCTGAAAATACTGGAAGGGACAATTTTACTATCTGTCAACACTGGTAGAGATATGTTGCGACCATACCAAGCAAAAACTATGCTAATGTGCTGTTTATTGACAGTTCACCAGACGAATCAAACAGTTTTAAAAGACAAACTGACATTTTTGTTGCTTATCATGCCGCCCCCAGTCAGAAAGACACCAACATTGGCAATCATGCATGGAATATTTAACTGCATAAATAAATAGAATTTTCTCAAGTTTGGCTGAAGAAGTTATACCGGTTTAAAAACATTGGCCTCACCCACCTGATTTTATTGATGTGTGTGGCTGTCATTTTGTTCTGAAAGGTCAACATTTTATTTGATAATTATTTAGGTTTAGTGTACCACTTCTTTAAAACCTATTTTCATTAAAATGTGCCAAAAATCCAGGGAATAGTTTGCCAACGGTTCTTATAAAAAATTCAAAATGGTTGGAACGTCAAAAGGAATACCAATATTAGTTCTAGAGGCAAAGTTGTTTATCAGCAACAGCCTGATCTTTTGACGCATGTGGTATCATTTTGCATCACCCACAGCCCATGGCGCATGCATTGAAATATGCAAATTTTTTATAGCACTCCTGATGGCCAATTCACCAAATATTTTGTATGGTATTGACTAATCAAGATACTATATGCCCATAAAGTTTCAAGTTGATTGGTCACTGCTAAGCCTGTCACATTGCAGCTGCAACTTGATTGGCTAATATAGGCAATGTTTTAAATGATACCTTTAGTTCATGGGAAGGACTACTAGACGCATACTCAGAGAAACTGTATGCAAAATCAGAACCATTTGTGTCAAGTGGTTAATGAGATACAGGCATTTTCACAGTATTGCTTTTAACAGTGCCACCTGCCTCTAAAATGGGGCAATAGTTTGCATCCTGACACAGAGTCAAAGTGTCCACGTGCACAAAATTTTTATACATTTTAACAATGCTTTCACGAGTTATACAGTATCTAGCTAAAAAAATTGACCACTCCCATAAAAAATGTATTAATGTGTGGCAGGCATTTTGTTTTCAAAAATCATTTTTTTTAAATATATTCAGTAAGATTGAGTATACCCTGATTGTAACTAGCCTGACTTGGTGAAGCTGTGCCAAAATCCAAGGAGTCGTCCACATAAGTAGGATTCACAAAAAATTTTAAAAAAAAAAAAAAAAAAACTTTGTCTGAAGCAAAAGAAATTGGGAATATACATTCTCCTTCCTCTGGCATAAAAAAAAAAGTTTCTTGGCCACGATGTAAATGCATGTGCTATAGCGCCACCACGTGGCCAATACGTGGAACTGTGATAACCTGAGTAAGGGTGGTTGGGGGTTGGTCAAGGAGTCAGGATCACAGTCCAAGCTCTCGTGGGAGGCCTGAAGGGAGGGCTGGCCACCCAGTGTTCACATGTTCCCTTAAAGATGTAATGATGAAAAAAACTGCCTTAAAAAACAGACAGGAAAGTTGTAACAGAAAGAGGGACTCAGAAATGGATGAATACCTTGGATGAAAAGAATGGAACAGGAGCTGAACAACAGGAGAAGGGAGAGATGAAGTGAGGGGGGGTGAAACAGGCAGAGAGTTGTGGCCTCTGGGTGTTCATGTCTTTTACATTTCTAATTAAAAGAGATAAAGAATCGGGGAGTCGTCAAAGCCGAAGCAATTTCTCCGTTAAGGTTTTAAAGGGTACCGTAAAGTAGGCAGCCTGAATACATTGACTTTATAATCAGCCCATCATCCCAGTCCTGCCAAAATGAGAGCGAGGGAGTGAGTGATGGTGATGGGGGAGAAGGCATAGATGCAACAGCAGAATACAGGTGTGCAGAGGCTGAAGAGGGAAATGGGGTAAAACAATTGAGAATGCAAAGGAATAAACTGAATATATAAACAAACAAGTGATAAAGTGGGTAAACTCATGCAATCCAGCTGGATGACACAACTGGAAGAAGAAGAAGAAGAAGACTGAGAAGAAGAAGAAGACAGAAGGAGAAGAAGAAGAAAATGTATTTATAGAGCACATTTCATACAGACCCTATGTGCTTTACAAGAGCACAGCAAATAAAAGATATGAGCATAAAAAAGGCAACAAAAACAAACAAACATAGTCATATGCATAAAAATGAAAGCACACAATGTAGTGGTTCTATTAAAAACAGAAACAGACAAAGCCTATCACCTTGTAAAATACAGAAGTAAAAAGAAATGTTTTAAGTCTGCTTTTAAGAGAATTAAGTGTTGGGGCATTTCTAACATTACTTGGAAGGGCATTCCACCTGTTTGGAGCATAGTGATAGACAGCTGCTTCACCTGCATTAGTTCATATGCGAGGGACAACAAGGAGACCACTGGCTGATGAACTGAGGCTTCTTGTTGACTCATATGGCCATGAGAATGCATTTTTATTTCAATATTATTAACTATATGCTGACATAATACTACAACACCCAAAGTTATTCTTTGATTCTAAATAAATATTTACAATAACCTATGATGCCTATAATTTAGATGTATACAACTAGACATATAGCCAGCTATTTAGTCATTGATGAAGTAATACATGAATTTCGAAACCCTTCCACACAAAGTAACCAAACCTAATCTCTATAGATTATCTACAGCTACATGTTGCAAAATGTATTTATTAATTCATTCTCACCTCAAAAAAATTGTAACTTGTTATTATTTATGTCAAATTCATTTCACTTTTTGCAACCTTGACCGTAACGTAACCAGAATGTGTGTTGAACAACCCGCTGGGGACGTGTGCTTCAAGCAGTTCTCGACTGCAATGCTGCAATTAGTAGATAATGGCCAGCGGCTAAGAAATTGTTCTTGTGCCACTTTTCAGACTGATAGATATAATGACTTAGTTACTCATCTGTTCTTGAATTTCTTAAGATCGCTGCACCATGTGCTGCTTTTTTCCTACTTCACACCACCAGATAGGTTCTATTTCAGTGATGTTTTGATTCAACAGGGTAGGCAGTAAACATGCCTGAATGTGTCTAGTGAAACTGAGCTCAATTATCAATTAAATCTGTTTACTTGGTTGATTTAGTGACTGAGGGGGAAATGACGTTTTCCCATATGGCCAGGTAGGGTTGGATAGATTTTTTTGTCTTTCAATAAATGAAATCACCATTCAACAACTGCATTTTGTGTTTACTCCAGTTATCTTTGTCAAATATTGAGTCTGATGATCTGAAACATTTAAGCGTGGAAAAATACAAAAATAAAAGAAATCTAAAAGGGAGTGAGTACTTTTTAACAGCACTCTTCCACCCAACAGACAGAGACTGCAGCTATTATGAAAAGAAAACAGGGTCTGCATGTGCAATACCTTAAAAAATACTAAATGCCACAACATATATTTCAGACCAGTAAAATAGATGCAAAGCAAAAAAAAAAAAAAAATGTTGTGCAAAAAGAGTTGCCGCATAGGACATTTGTAAAATAGCATTTAATGTTCTTACTCATCAACAATTAACTTAATCCTTAAAATCTCTGAACGTGCATTTTCAGTACAGGCTGAAAGCAATGTCAACCAGCATCAAAAGAATTTGATGTACATGCAAAAAACTTTGCAGATCTTACAGTTAAGTGCTCAGTTGTTCTGGGGGTTCTGCTTTTAAAACTATTGAGCAATTACTGATACCCATATGGAAACAGCCATAGGAAAAACAACTCATACATAAACTACAAAATGAAGATCAGACACATGAGCATTCATTTGATCATACAGTGCTGTAGTACAGAAGAATAGCACACCGTAACAGTCCAGACCCTAGTGCAGTGCAGTAGTCCACAGGCAAGAGCACGGTAAAATTTTACAGACTAGTACAGTTCTGTGTATGAGCACAATATGCAGTAACAATACAACAGCACATAACTGATTTCAATAAACAAAAGAACAGACGTGTATGGTAATACACAATGCCAATTCTGAAAAAGTTGGCGTATTATTGAAAATGTAGATAAAATCAAGCAGTGACTTGAAAAGTCTCTTCACCGTGCACCATACTGAAAACACTACAATACATTATTTGATGCTTTAACTTGTGGTTGCAATTTTATATTGAAAATACACAATTATTTCATATCTGATGAATGCAACAGACTCCACAAAAGGGTGCAGGGACAATTTAAAACTAATAATGGCGTGACAAGTTGCAATTATGAGTTGATGTGAAACAGGTGATGGCAAACAGATGCTATAAATGTGTTATAGAAGACAAGGACCCTGAAAAAAGCAGAGTCCCTCAAAAGCAAAAGACAGGTGCAGTCAAGACTCAATTTTTCAACAGATGCGTAAACTTATAATCCACCACTTTCAGAACAAAGTTCCCCAAAAACAAATCGGTATGATTTTTGGTATTTCACCTACTAAAGTACAAAATATAATTAAAAGATGGATGGAATCTGGCCATATCTTGGTGCATAAAGGTCAAGGTCAAAATTCACTTATGAACGCAAGTAATCCCCGACCCCTCAGACATCACTGTCTGAAGAAACATCATGAAAATGTAATGGATATCATGACTTGGACATCAAAAATAATTTGGTAAACCTTTGTCAGTCGACAACATTTGCCGCTGCATAAACAAATGCAACTCAAAGCTTTACTATGCAAAACCAAAGCCACACAGTTGCGTTCAAAAAAAATAGCAGTACGTTAAAAAATATGAATAAAGAGCAAATATCTTTTAATTAGCCTTCAGTTCCATATTTCAAATGTAGTGGAAACATGACACGTTCAATTCCAAGGCATTAAAAGGTTTGATCAAGTCTGTATTATTCTTAAACAGGAAGCAAAGAAAAGGAATATTATTCTGTTAACAAAAATAGCAGTGTCAACAATTTTCTCCTAAAACTCAAACACTAACTTTAACTCAAGATTTAACTTCACTTTAAAACTAATATTTAGTTGCATAACCAGTGTTTTTGATAACTGCTGCGCATCTGCATTGCATCGAGTCAACCATCTTCTGGCACCCAGGATGAACACACTACATTCCACAGTTCCTGTGAATTTTTGGGTTTTGCTTCAGAAACTGCATTTTTATTATCACCCCACAGGTTTTCAATGGGGTTGAGGCCTGGGGGATTGATCTGGCCACTTTATTACGTCAATTCTGTTTGTCTGGAACCAGTATGTTGTTTGTTTACTCATGTGCTTGTGGTCGTTGTCTTACTGAAACGCCCATTTCAGGGGCATTTCCTCTTTGGCATATGGCAGTATAATCTCTACAAGTATTTTGATGGATTCAAACTGATCAATAATCCCTGGTATACAATTGGTAGGCCCAACACCATAGTATGAAAAATATCCCCATACCATGATTTTTGCACCACCATGCCTCACTGTCTTCACAGTGTACTGTGGCTTGAATTCAGTACCTGGGGGTCATCTGACATGCTGCGAACGACCACTAGACCTGAAAAGAACCATTTTATTCTCATCCTCCACAAAATGTTACACCATGGCTGAATTTTTGCCATTCTGACTATTCTTCAATCCGTTTTAACATTATTTGCTTGTTTTGTTCTACATGTTTCCGGTTTTTGTCGCCATTTTAAAGAATTTGAGATCATTTTAGCTGAGGATCCTAAACGTTTTCCCCTCTCCAATCAACTTTTTAATCAAAATACGTTGTTCCTCCGAACAATATTTGGGATGGCCCATTTTACTTTAGAAGGAAGTATATTTTATAACAATGTGTGAAACACTTGATTCCCTTCTTCCTTCATAAAGGACAATTAGTGACACCTGTTTCTCCTCAGAATGAATGAATTCTCTAATTACATAAGATGATTTGATTGAATATGACCAGGAAAACCCAAGCTGTCATCAGCATCAGGTCTAAAAGCCAGCATCTGTCTTGGTTGGGGGTATGTACATAACTTGGATAGCTTGCACATTTGCAAGACACTATTCACGCAGATCGATCTTCGATATTTCAAGATATTCTGAATTTCAGAGCAACATAAATTTCAGTTGCCTGACTTGACCAACTGGAGTCTTTTGCGCCCAAATGCTTAACAAGTGCGAATAAAAGTTATGGTGATGTTAACATAGACTGTATAAAAAGATGGACGAAGCAACCGTGACATCACCCATTGGTTTCAGCATACCATTTAGGAAGCCTCAATTTTGGCAATTTGAACAGCGCCAGTTTGTCACTTTGAAACCGGATGTGATTTCTATAGGACTAGTTCTTATTTACTAACATTGACGTCATATTCAGATATGCGCGTTAGCGTGGTTGGCAAGAACAAGCGTAAATCAATACAACAAAACGGGGAAGTATGGCATCCTGCAGTTGTGGAACCGATTCGGCGGTCTCTGAATATGTAAACCTTGACAGTACCGCGAAGACAAGATATTACTCTTAGCTTAAGGACAACGAAGGTTTGTGAAGGCTTCCGGATCCTAACGAGCTGAAAGGTTGGAGGAACGACCCTTCTTCGGGTCTGGGTCGGCTGGATCATCACTTGATATTCCTTCATCGAACATAAATTCTACATTTGTTAATCATCATTGAGCAGTGAAAGTAATTCACAGTAGTACGTTTACCAGAGCGATTTTAAAAGGGGGCGCCAATATATTTTGGGGGGTTTTATTCGTGATAAGGGGGTTTAGAATATATCATTAATATTTGATATCGCGAATGCATATACTGCCCATTCCCTTGCCAGCTAGGGTGTCATCAGTAACAAGGCTGCCGCCATTACAGCGGCAGTAGACATTAAACTCAAAATTTTCTTGATTGGATGTACGATGAACGTTTTTACACACTCAAATGTTTCTCTGGGTACCCAAAAGTCAAGATAAGCCGAAAGTACTGATCTCAGTTCATACTGATGACGGTTGAAAACGGAATTATTTCCAATACTAATATCCGAACTATCACTTACTCGCTACTGGAAAGCATGAGGAACCAAACGAATTACCCAACACAAAAAGCAAGATAATTCCCTTGCTATGACCGAATAATAAAATGCGAAAACTTAGCAAAATTGTTGGAAATGATGGAAAATAACTTGCGACTTACCCGACAGAAAGTGAATAGTACAAACACGCGAGTGGGTCGACGGCACCCAGTTCTTTCGTCGAATTGAATTGATCCAAGCGGATTTTTAGGTTCTTGTTCAGGAATACGAAGGAAACGTATTCCTGAGCCCTTAACGAATCGGTTTGTGCAGTTAATTACGCTGCAACTGACAAGTATTATTACAGAAAGTGGAAGACAACTGTACTTCGCCTATTAAATCAATTGTAATGTTGATACTTTTTGCCAACCCACGCTAGTCAACAAACCCACGTGACCAGGTTCGTGACATCACGAGAACTACTGCTATTGGACGAAAGTGTGAATTGAAGAACCAGGGAGGAGCGAGGGGTGGATCGACGTGTGGATCTGACCATATCTGACGAGGACCAGAGGATAGCCACGCCCCATAAAGCATATTTGGCTTTATCCTTTATTCTGGTCTATTTGGGACCATAATTTGCAAAAATGAACATCATGACATATCGAAGGAGACTTGAAACTTTGATGGATACCATAAAATAATGTGGAAATCATTATTGAAATAATAAATGAGGTTTGAAAGCAGGGTCATTTTCTCATAGACTTCTACAGCATTTAACTTCTTTCTGCAACCACCGACGTCGCCATCTGCTGGTGGTTAAACAGAATGCAATTTTCAGATTTCCACATGGGCTTCACTTTTCAGACCCGGGTGCTGCACCCATCTTTTTATGCAGTCTATGGATGTTACAGGTAAAGAGTTAACTGTGCAAACATTTTTGGAGTTTGTTGCAGTTATCTCATCGCATATTCTCAATAAGCGATCAAATTCACATTAGAAAATCAAATAATGTTTTGTTTTAGTGTTTTCAATACAGCAGAGGGACTCTTCAAGTCCTTGAATTTTCCATGATGTGCCAACTTTTTCAGAATTTAAGTTGTAGTACAGTTCAAGTTTACAGTACAACAGATCAGACAAACTCTGGACCTGAACCTCTCCCTTGGTTGAGATGGAAGAGGAGTAAACACACATAGCTTCTAACCACTACGTATGTATTTTTAGAGTTTTGTTTTGGCCATTTTTGAGGAAAAGAGGGAAAACAAAGGAGAAGTTGTAAACAGTATTTCAGGATAACTGATAATCCAAACACACTCCCTCATGATTTTTTAAAAATTGTTTTAAATATGTAAACAGTGCTCACCTTAAAGTAAAAATCGGTCAATAAAGCAAGTGGGGAAAATACTTAATGATTTAAATCTATCCTAATGAATTCAATTCATAATTCTGGACACCAGCAGAAACAGGAGGAACAGACTGGACATGCATTGACAAAGCCACTTGCAAAAAGAATTCACTACTGAATGACAGTCTCCTCCCAACTGGTTCATAGAAGTCCAAAAAATCATTCTTCACATTCAGCAAAGTTCCACTGGACCTATATTTTTTAAAATATAAAACTTTGGCTTTTTCACACATTCTCGTGATCATCATCGAATAGCCTAATTATAATGGGCAATAGTGACCATCAGTTCAAATGACACTAGTTTGATACAAGACACCAGAAAGTATTTGTCTGCAGTCAGTGTTCATGACTTATATAGCAGAGAAACCAACTGCGACAGATCAAAACAGAAAAGGAGATTTTTGTAGTTAGAACTACAAAAAACTCATGCCAAAAAAATAATCGCAAAGACATCGACAAACATCCACAACTTTTCACACCCAGTCTCATTATTAAAAAAAATAAAATAAAACGAGCAAACTGACCACTCTAATTGTCTGTCCACCATTAAAAGGCTAAATCATGAAAAAATTAACCTGACTAATTCCACTTTAACCTTATTTTCATTGCTCAAAATAAAACTAAATACCGTCAAAGTACTAACTCGCTCACTGCACTCACTCATAATGGGATGAATACTCTAGGTTATTTAACAGATGTTCTAAGGAGCAGCTGGACGTGAAGTCACATGTAAACTGTGTAAGTTCTACTGTAGTCAAAAGTTAATACATGTAAAAAGAAACACTGCATATCAATATTGCATAAGTCATTCCAGCATAGGTATGCAACAGGCAGAATTCCAGTGCCTTCAGTGATGCACTCTCCCTCCACCACTATGTATCACCATAGGGGGGTGTCTGCGAACTCACTGCAGAA
Organism: Gymnothorax javanicus; assembly: GCA_029692085.1. NCBI lineage: Eukaryota > Metazoa > Chordata > Actinopteri > Anguilliformes > Muraenidae > Gymnothorax > Gymnothorax javanicus. The sequence goes on from CM056202.1 coordinate 74,402,445, forward strand.
GAGAAGACAGAGGAGATAATGATGGGTTGCATGCACATAAAGAGGATAGGGGCAATGGCAATAGGCGCTGAATGATACTTTAATGGGGCTGAAAATTGGTTATGTGCTGTCCAATGGTAAATCACCTCGACAGCTATCGGGGTTTTTTTTTTTTTTTTTTTTCCCAAATGTGTCCTCTGCTGCACGTCGGTAGCAACGCCTATTTTTTTTTCTCTCCTGTACAATGTTCTTCTGAGCTGGGCATATTTTGAGAAATAAACCACTGTTGATAGGTTGCAGAGGAAAGTTTGACCTCTGTTTAGAGTAGACGTGCCTCAAGGCTCAGTGCTTGACCCTTTGACAGTACTCAGTACATCTGCTACCTCTTTGTGATTATAATGCCATTGAAACACAGATGGCGCCAAAATATGCAATTATGTTAATCTTTTGAAAGATAAGACTCTTTCTAACTTCAAAATTCTCAGTAGTTTCTGCCCTGTAATGCTCAGTGTACTTCTGTCGATGTTAATTATATACATCTCTGTCATTTCAAATGTTTCTCACATTCTCCGTTTTCACCATGGGACCCCAGTACCTGATGATATGCATAATTTCAACAGCACACACACCCATAATCATAAATAATTTATTCTTTCAAACTGAAACTGTCTTTTAAACACAATCACTTTTGTTGGCAACATTAATGATCCATATGCAACAGATCATGATCCATCCATCATTTCATTCAATTTGCTTGATATTATTACTTTTCCTCTCATTAAATTTCCATTCAGTTTTGAATCTCTCACAGTACTGTCTCCTTGGATCTGTTTAATACCTGGCACTGCATATCAACTACCACATTTTATTCAGTGACATCTAATTTCCACCCCATCAACCCCCATTTACTGTAAAAGACAAACAGTTGCCAATATATGTAAGACCAATGAGGTTAAAAATTAGCTGGGCTTGGGGTGTAAATCATGGTCATTTTGTTTCTAGCCTGTCCAGCAGAAATGATGATAGCGTGTCCAGGAATGGACCATAAAACACAGGGGGTCACCAATTTTATAAACAGGGGAATAATATATCCAGATCCATCTTGTATGAGCACCCAGGTTTCTAAGGGAGCACCCACTTTATTAATACTGTGAATTATATCTGTTATGGGTGAAAGACAATTTGCTCCATGTTTGATCTTTCTGAATTGATATCTATTCATTCATTTCACTGCCGAGTTTTGTGTCTGAAAAGCACAGGCCATGAACCGTTAAGCCTCTGAGTCTCCAGGTTTTCATTTGTCAAACTACTGAACAGAAAACTGGAAAATCTGGTGAAATAACAGTTAAGAGTTTTAATTGATCAGTTGAGCCCTGTGTAAAAATGAAAATGAGCAGTGTAAAAATGAAAAACAGCAGAATCAGCATCTCTAAAAGACTAGGCTTCAGACTGCTTTTGTTGAAGAAAGCACAAATCTAACTCAATCAAGGGACGGCAGAAGCCATTGGAGCTACCTGAAGGTGGTGTCTTTGTGATCTGGCAGCAGCAGGGCGGTTTCCTCCTCAGAGTTTTGGGCTCCTGATTGGCCGGCGTACTGCTCTTCCCCCTCCTTGATATAAGACAGAGAGACATAGCTTTTACAGAGGACATGGTTCATGTTAGAATTGTATGTACTCCATTAGAGTTGAATTAACACCTCATATTTTACTGAGTAATGACATGAATAGATAATCAGCAAACAAGAAAGTTATGCTGATTTACATGCTTTTCTATTCAAAAGGTTTCCTTTGATTGAAAGTTGAAGTATTGGGCTTACGGATTCTGAGCTATGGTTTAGGGTGTCATCCTCTGGCTGCCGTGGTGAGGAGACAGGAGCCGGCTGGTTCATGACAACTTGTGTTCCTTGGGATGGATCCCGGGAAGATTTGGTGGCATGGAGAAACACCAGCATCTCCGTTTCAGATGGGCTGCAGAGACTGTAGGTGACCAGTTGGCCAGTAGGGCGGGGTCCCTGCAGGGCCTCAGGGTTCTCATCCTCAGAGCTAGCAGAGGGGCTACTGGGGCGAGCTAAATAAACACAGAGAACGTACCACTGTTATTGTGAGAGGTGCACAAACACACCGAGTGTACCACTGCCATTTTAAGGGAGGATACATAAACTTATTTACGGAGATGGAGAAAAAAAAGAGAAAATGCTATATTAGCTTTATACCAGATGTAACAGGACTCATGTCTTCCAAAAAGTTCCACTTTTGGGGTAATCAAGATGTTCTTTTGGCAAATGTGAGATGAGCCTTAAGTTCTTTTCCTTTCAGCTGTGGTTTTTGCCTCGCAGCAGCCAATACCCAACCGCACATACCAGGCTTGACTATCGTCAATGACTAAAATGAAGATTAGTCTAAATTTGAAAATATTAAATTTTATAGATGTAGTGAGTTTGGATTTGACTTGAACTTTGCATTTGAATTGATTACATAAATACCAGTGATACCATATTTAAGATCTGAACGAATGTATTAAAGGTGCTAATGGAGGACTAGCTGCAGAAAAAAAGTTCATTGTTATGATATTTCAAACCTCTTTGAGTGAATCAAAAGTATAGATAAATCAATTTAAAGAAAATGATTAATAAATAAACCATTAAATCTTCTGAAAAAAAGACATATGTCAATTCTGCATTAACTGTACTGTTATCTTGTGTTATTCCTTTGTTGCATGATGTCCTCATATGTGGGCAGTCACAAAACTGTTTGATAAACCCGAATTTTGGAGAAAAGAAAAACGCATATGAATTTATGCACAATTCTGAGACATAAAAAGCACTTTTGAAAAACCAGGAGCTATTTTTCAAATATTCATGCATGAAAGGGCTAAGAGTGGTTTGAGAAGCACTGAGGTAGATGATTGAAATGTTTCATAAAACCTACCATCAGCCTCATCCCAACATTATGCAGATGGCTACTTTCATACTTTTATTTCTAATTAGGGAAAATGATATTGTTTGTCTGAGCTGTCCATAATTATGTAGATTGTGTCACAGTTTTACAAGGGCTAAAGCACCTAAATTATACGGATGTGGCTCAGTCAGTACAGATGTAAAAGCCCTGAAATTATAGCAGACATTTTGACCTTTCATTTCATAGTGCTTATATTCTTATCCGGTAGTAATATCATGGAAGAATTACAACACTTTTACAGCAATATAATGCCACCATCAAAACATTTGCAAACCTCAATGGGCATACCACACATTTTGCAATACACCCGAAAAAGACAAAAACAATGCTTGCAATGGCTTTTATCAAACTTAAAATGGCTTGACTACTTTGACCTGTATCGTTTTCAGGTCTCTTCAGATCTGGCTTTGGAAATATAGTGAAATGGAGAGGGAGAGTCTGGAGCACTAGGCCGTTCGGTACAGATCCACTCACAGCTCGCATTGAGGGCAGCCTCGCTCCACTTCGCATCGGCTACTGCCTCCAGCCTCTGCTCCAGCTGACGAATGTACTCCATCAGGTCCTGCAGGAACCCAAGCAAAATGTCAAGATGCGGGACAGCCAATGAGGAACACCGTACACAGCCACACCCCTACCCCTCGTACGCCATCACCACATGTTCGCGGGCTCCCGCGCTCCGAGATCATCAGTGAAGAGTCATCTAGCAGCCCAGGATTACTTCAGTCTATCTTTTATGGCATGAAGCCTCAGGATTGTACTTTAGATAAGCCCCCCGATTACAGCCAGTGCCAACCACATACTGACACTGACACACCAGCAGTGCAGTGGGATGTAACATGATGTGCATTTATGTATACATGTCAATTGATATAAAAAGGATTATTAATGCATAATTTAATTCGACATAACACCATAGCTTTTCATGAAGTCATGCTTTTATCACATAATCATTCTGAAAATGGAAATTTGGTTTAAAACATGCAAATTCTCTTTCAGTTCTTATAAATCACAGTCACTGTAAAAACATACAAATGTTTCAATGCATCAAAAACTGAACAGAAATTTTATAAACGTTATCAATCAATTCGAATATCTTGCCCGATTAGGATGCAGTCCAGTGTAACAGATGTAGACAGGATGGATTAGACTGTGTGAACATGCCTGTTTCTCCAGAAGGTTCCGTTCCCTCTCTTTCTGCACATCCCGCAGGCGTGCCCTCAGCTCCTGCAGCTCCCTTTTCACCTCGCTCAGCTGAGCCTGCAGGGGGCAGCGTTCCTTCAGTGTCATGCTGCAACATCCCAGCGTCTCCGGCCATGAGAGAAGTAACTGACCGTATCCATGTCAGGTTTATGCGCTCCCTCACACCTTGTTAAACGGTGGATGAGTACGTGTGTGCGTGTGCTGTGAGGTGGGAGTGTAATATGTCTGCGTATTAATGTCTGGGGAGGCGTATGTTAATGCATGTGCTTACATATATGAGCAGGCATGGGGAATATGTATGTAATTGTATGCAAGTGTATGTACGTGTATGTTCTATGTGCGCTTGTTTTCACTCACCCGACTGCAGTCCCTCTCCTTCCCCAGTTCCACCTCCACCTTCTCCCTCTCCATCCTCTCTTCCTGCAGCCACTCCTCCTTTCTCTGCACCTCCCTGCTCAGTTTCTGCACCTTCTCTCTCTCCATCTGCAGGAAGGAGAGGCATTCAGCTTTACACACACCAAAACCTGGGCTGCCATTATGTATGGAGAGCTCACCAGGCAAATCAGTATAAGGCCACTGAGTTTAAAAAAACTTGGCAGCAGCAAACTAAATATAATGAAAAGCACACAACCAATGAGAGATAATGCAAAATCTGAAAACATACTGCACATTGAAGTCTTTGAAACAAGAAGAGGAAGACATTAATATCCCCGGCCACCGCAGAATCCCGTTTTCGAACCCAATGTGAAAATCATGACTAGTAGCATACACATGCAAAATTTCTCACATCGAGGTCTAGTAGTTCCTGAGAAAACTTGACCCCACTTATCTGGAGAGGTGGTCCGGCAGAAGGACAGGCGGACAAGCTCTATTGTAATGTTCCCAGCTCCACTTTGTGTCATGGTGAGGGGTCAATAAATGCCACCGCGGAAACTAAGGGATCAATAAATGGATGCTACAGACACCAAGATTCCTATCATATCCAACTGCTTGACGGTATATGGATGAAGGACCCCTTGGAAGCAGTAATTAAATTTAGTACTAAACTTACTTAAAATATGTTTAAGTACATGCTCTAATGAAACATTTTGATTCAAAAATGAGTTCCAGCTCGGTCAAAATATGGAATGTGCAGATAATACACAATTAATTAATGCTGCCTAATTGCTTATTTCACTTTTCTCTTTTCAGCGTAATAAATTAGCAAATAAAAGTCAACTGTGCTTGAAATCTGTGTAATACTGAAACTGTGATCGCTGCCAAATCACAAAATTATGACTTGCGATAATGTTCAAAGGTCATTGAGCACTAGAGAAATATTATGCCGCTCATTTAATTTTCATTCTTAAAAAAACAACTGATGTTAAGAAGAATTAATTTCACGTTTCAGTGGAGCCGATGGTGCCCCCGTGTGGGCGATTCCTGAGGCCAAAATTAACATTATGCAGTGCGCGTGTCTACTTTAAATTTACAGTCGTAAATAAAATAGAAAAACAAGTGTATTTATAGTGCAGTCAACTATTTGGTCATTAACACTGTATAAACAAGGGCTACAATTCCAGCTGGCTCACACCATATGATTGTATTGTAAATACTTCCAAATCAAAGGCCAAGCACTCATGGACTGTACTGTAAATATTCATAGATTTCTGAAGACACATAAAAGTATTTGTATACTGCATATGTGTATTTATTGTGCAACCCACCAGTGGGAATATTTATTATACATCTCAAGTAGGTTAAGAATATACACCGTTAATTATATGAAGATGTGACATGCAGGGGGGTAGTTGAATTGTGTCCCATTGTATTCTGTGAGACCCACAGCCCCCCTCACCTCGGCACTGTTTCGGAGGGCCTCTCTCTCCTGGGCCCAGCTGGCACGCCCCTCCCTCAGGGCGAGGCCTGCGTCGGCCAGCTGCAGCGTGAGCTGGGCGGCCTGGAGGCGGGCCTGGTGGAGCTCCGCCTGCCCATGGTCCCGCTGTGCCGCTGCGTCACAAAGTTCTGCCCTCAGGCTCTCCACTGTGTGCTCACTGGCATCCAGGCGCTCTCGGACGCAGCGCAGCTCGCCCACGGCCGTCTCTGCCTCCATCTGAGGGGTGCAGGGCCGGGAGAATGGGGTAGACAGGAAGGGGGAGAGGCCGTTATGGGTCTCTAACTCCTCTGCTGCAGCAAAGTGTCACAGATTTCATTTGAATGCAGATGCGTTTGCTGCTTCCATTCGCTTGTAAATGGAGCAGTTGTAATGTTGCCGGAATACATTCCTTGTGCGGTAAATGCAGGCAGAGTGCAGCCATAGGATAAAACAGTGGATTTGCTTCAGCTCGATGAGATTGGGGCAAACCTACTGACAAAATGCCTGGATAAATCTTGTGTTATGGGAGAACCTCATAAGTCTAATATTGGTTGAAACTGTGTTAAAACCATTTTTGTACAGACTAGGCTTTCCCTCATCACATACAGTAAGATTCATAAAATTAATCCCAGATTCCTTAGGTTTCGCTAAGACAAAACCTAGCAGGTCATCGTTATTTAATCGTTTATGAAGCAAAAACCAAGCAAGTGGATCTTCCTGGGTTTTTCAATAATAAATTTTTTGTTATTTGCTATGGCAAAACCTACCAAATTGAATTAGCCACTCAAGAAGCAGCATATCTATTAGATGATTGGTCAGGTCAGTCCCCATACAGAGCACTGGATGTGCAGGACATTCATGGTCAGAATTCATAATTCACATAATTCATGTGCTAATAACAACTTAAAAATGGCCTCAAGAGGGAAACAGATAGTGGAGTCAGCACTGAAAAACTGTCAAATGCCACTAAAACTACATTTAATTGCCAGGTTTTTGTCCATCATTCTGATTATTCATATTTTACATGTTTGGATGGAAAAACCTCTTAAGTCATGTTGCCATAAATAATGAAAAAAAGAGAAAAATTCCTCCTTAAACATTTCTTATCATGGAGTGAACAAATAACTGCCAAGTCAGTTAAATTGTCAGACAAGAGCTTAACCCCAGAGGCATACAGTTTTCTGTCTTTTTCTCAAAATCAGTTTACTTACTTGGTTTTTCCCTAACACTCAAGAAATCTGTCGCATAATCAAATGCCTCAGGTGTACAATCACAAATATGTTACTGGAATGCAAATAAGATCTAGAAAAGCATGAAGTTACCTAACTAGCGACCTCAGTTTCTGTGTAACCAAACATCCAAGCTCCCTCATAGACAACCATTTTAGCTCTTAGCGAGATTTTTTTTTTTTAAGAAGAACCCAAATTTGTCATTTTCAATCTCATTCCAGTTCAATAAGTAAAACTCTTATCATTTCATGCATTTTTATGAATCTGAAATCTCCAATTCAGCATCCTCTTCAACTTTGTACAAAAATTGGGTAGTAGGTAGCTAGGTACCTACAAACAGTACCCGACTGTCTTTAGTAGGCTGAATTCTTGAGCTGGGAATAATAAACCAGAGGAATCTGAAAAAGACTGACGCTAGGGTGAGAGCAGGATTGGAGTCAGCTGCAAATTGCACTAAAAGACAAAAACATACATAATTTAGGCAATTTTATCCTTGCCTCCTCCTCTTCTCCACTGTCTTCTTCCGCTCCCATTCCAGTGTTTGTTCTTTAAATTGATGCTTCCGCTTTCAGTGAAGTCGCTATGACAGGCTAACTAATCAAAATAGCCTACTTGGACATTTGATTGATCATCATATTCCCCATAAATTTTCATAAAAGGATCTTCAGAGATCTTCACAGCAAGAAGGATATTTTCCATAATATTAACAGAAAATATGCAGCCTAACCACTTCAATTTCAATGAAAAAAAAAAAAAAATCAGTCCAACAAATCCCTACAAATTTAAATGAGCATTTAACATAGATTGATTAAGACTATAACAATACGTTACCATTAAAGACATTTTTTCGGCTTTGGGGCTTTATAAAACGAGAATTGTTCTGTCATCAATTAGGGAAACATAAAGGTAGATCATGAACATGACTATACACTTCCTGTTTGTACAATTGTTGTCTATTTTCATTTGGCCTTTTCTGATTAACACAATTTATTGTTGAGAATTTCAAGATTCTCTAATTCAAGTAATTTGTACTGTCTATTAAGGATTTTATAAGGGTTTTGATTGATGTGAGGAAGCGTGTCATTTTTTATTGTCATCATAATAAAGATGCTTTGTGAAAACTTAAATCTTACTTTCTATTTTCTTAATAGCTGTAGCCAGTGCATCTCATATTATTTGAAATTCAGGCCTTTACAGTACCGCCTCCCAGAAAATAATTCAAACGTCCCTGGCTGAAGGTTGAAGATTTGAATCAGCAAATCTTGAGTAACTGGTGCTAAAGGTGAAGGACTTGTATGAGTGGAGAGTGAATATGGTGTATGTGCTGTGGGCTGTGAGAGGAGAATTATACCTGCAGGCTCCTTCGCTCCTCCTCCTCCTCCTTTCTTTGTAAGGACATCTTTCGCACTCTCTCTTTCATCCTACAGAGAGAGAAAAAATATTCACAACTGACACAACTACCATTGCAAGTCAAAAATATCTGAACTCTTTACTCAGGTTTTTGTTCCATGTTTTAGTCTATCATAAGCAGTTTGAAGTCATATAAATAACCTCAATGGGCATCATAGAATTCGTGAATAGGGAGAAGTCAAAAATAATCTGCATATTTTGTATAGTAACCAACATTTTGGAATTGATAAAAAATTTCCCAAAATAAACAAGGAAACAAATTATTTCCATTTTCTAATAAAGGGAGTAAAATTAACCTAAATTAGTAGAGATTGGACCAAAAAAAATGGAAGCAAACCACGACTGCAGAGCATCCATGGGAACTTTCAAAGTAGTGTTAGGTATAAACTATTAGAACAACACAACTGTCCTTAAAAAAAAAAATGCCTAGAATCTACTTAGCAATTTTCAACGGAAATAGGTGCCCACTTTGCTCACTCTAGCATTTTGACAGTTTCTGGTAAAACAAAAAAAAATCCAATTTTTTTTTTTTTTTTTTTTTTCCATTTCTGACTGCTTGGAAATTTTTGTTGTATGCAAAACTTTCAGCTAGTAGTGTTCAAACTCATGGACGAAGTTTAAGGACTACAAACCAAATGAGAAAGAAACATGAAGAGATGAACAGATACAGACAAAGAAACACAGACAAACTGATAAGATTTAACCCTTAAACTAATTTTTCACTGAAGTTTTCCAGTTTTTCAGAGTGAGAAAAATAATATTTTTTTTTTCATATCGAAGGCCACTGTCACACACATATTCTGTATCTGCTGGCAGCAGCACTTCACTGAAGCTATATCACTCTTACATTGAGAGAAAAATTCAAACCCAGAATGCCATGTTTTTATGGCCCCAGCATTACATCAAATGGAGAATATCTGTATCTTGTACATCATTTTATACACATTACCCTGTAATTCAGCAGGACATATTTAGGATTGTTGGAAAGCTTGGAATCTCCACAAGAATTTAAAACAGGCCTGAAGAGACACAGGTTTGAATACAGCAGCTGCATTTTACGGACCAAGGTTTTATGGGGTTAAACTATCAGAGTACCACAGGGACAGACAGAAGAGACACCCGCAAACCCACTTCTCCAGTTCACTCTCCTTCTCCTCCCCTCTCTGCCTCAAGGCTTTGATGTCATCTTCCAGCTCTCTGACATTCTGCTGACTTAGGGCTCCCTCCGCTGACAGACTATCCCTCTCTGCAGTCATGGCCTCCAGTAACGACTGGCCCTTCTGTCATTGGAGAAACAAGGAGTACTTACGAGGAGCGTGCTTATTTGTATCACTGCTAGGCTCAATACTGAGTCAACAGAGAAAGAGAACACAGCCAATCAGATCTTGTAAAGTGCATGCCACTTCCTGAATCACAAACCATTCACCAGCGTGAGCTATGTCACTCATATCTCCGCACACTGCATTAACTGATTTACAAATCAGAACTGCACAAGAAGAGCTCCTTCACAGATGGCTTCATCTGATGTCAGCTCTTCTGAGTTACTTTAATGCTCTACTCAAAAACCTGCAAGTTTTCAGTGCCCCGAGATTGTTCTGAAATGTTTTGGACTTAGTCCATCCCAGGGGGTCCCCACTGTGGGTACTCAGAGGCATTTTAGCCTTTTTTCCTCCAGTTGTTGAGGAACTGGGACACAGTCCATACCTGCAGTTTGCTCTCCAAGTGCTCCATCTCCTCTTTGTTCTGTCTCAGTTCCTCTTTCAGCTCGGTGACTTTGTTCTCCAGCTCACTACGCATCTTCTCCCAAACCTTCTCTGCCCTCTCTCTCATCTCCTGCTCTCTCTTCATCATCTTCTCCTCTATCTCCCTGACCTGGAGGAACTCGGCCCTCTCCCGCAGGCACTCCTCTAAACGATTCTGAGAGAGACAGAGTGAGAGACATGGGGATAGAAATGAATATGAAACATCAAAATAAATGTGTTTTCAAATATAATTACACAATTTATCTTAATTTTCAATGCTAATACACAACTTTCAAGCTGGCTACCTCTGCCTAGTAACGAAAACTAGGTCATCATCAAATCTCTAGCAGGATAGCTATCCAAAACATAGGTCCAGATCAACACAAAATGGGTAAGTGAACACAAAATAAAGCTTCTGCCATGGCCATCTCAGTCTTTTGAGCTAAGCCCCAAAGGAAACCACAGGCCAGAGCTAAAGAGGAGAGAGCTCAAGAGAGGACCTCGGACCCTGGATGATCTGGAGAGATTCTTTTAAAGAGGAACGGTCTCAAATTGCCTACTCCACATTATAGGATGAAGGAGTGGAGTGGAGTGCAGTTTTATTGACATGTTATAAATGCAGGGGTTCCAATAATTGTATGAAATGAACTTGTATAGAAATAATTATTTCTTGCTGAGGGATTTTGTTCTCCTCAGAAAGTATTTACTCCAATCGAAGGTTGGATTTTTCAGATTTCTTTTCTCAGTGAGATTAAGCTAATGACCAATTTTTACTCCTCTTTACCAGGGTTACCAATAATTTTTGAGAGGATGTATGTAGCAATGTCAATGCAGCACCTATACATTAAAGCCGACAGTTTTCGCTTGAACTTGACATGCACTGTGTCACTATCCAAACACGTATGGACTGCATTAAATGTCCAGTAAAAAAGGAGAGAGAAGTAGTATAATTTTTTTCTTTCTCTTCTTCCCCATTTTATAAATCTGAAAGAGACAGTTGCCAACCTGAAGAAGTTCGGCTCTGGGGACAACCAGCAGAATGTCCTCCCCCTCTTCGCCTCCATCTCGCACCTGTTCCAGGGTCACCAGATCATCCAGAGGTTTGGGAGCACAGAAGGAGAATGGGGAACTGCGGGCGCACACCTCGTCTGCCGCATCCACATACACAAACTGGTACTCAGCTGAGCCAGGCTTGGGCAGGTATGAGGCTGGGATGGGGGAGGGCAGGGTGGGGGCCTGTGAGGTGATCAGAACCTATGGCAACGCATACAGTCATGCATCCACTCCCAGTGATCTATCTGCAATCATACTACTGCAAATGCACCTCTAAAGTTCCAGGTTTGAATCCAGGTCTGGGACTTTGTCTGTGCATGTTGTCCAGTTCCCCACTTTATTCCACAATCCACTGTGCCCAAGCCAGAAATAAGCCAGCTAGATAATGGATGGTGATGGATGGATGAATGGATGGATGGATGGATGGATGGACTGATGAATGGATGGATGGATGGACTGATGGATGGATGTATGGATGGATGGATTGATTGATGGATGGATGGATGCTGGATGGATGGATGGATGGATGGACAGACGGATGGATGGATGGACCTCTATGGTATCTTCTTTGCACTCCCATCTCTGTAACTTGTGGCACGCACACTGATCTGTGTAGCAAGCTCCCTGGGGTCTTAAAACTGTCAATCAGCAGGACTACAATCAGCACAGGCCCACTATTGGCTCGCCTTGGCTGACCCCCCGCAACCTTTCCACCACACCGCCTCCTTTCTCCAGTACTGTGTCCCACCGTGATTTCTCTCTCCTTTCTAGCAGTTAGGCCTGCCCATTCTAAACTCATCGATCCGGTTCGGGATTCTAATTTACACACAGAGGACTGAAACAATGGGCACCCTGTCAAACCAGTCAGGGCAGCCTACAGTCCTTTCAACACATAACTTGATCATTTCCCCCAGGAAACTCTCTTTATATCAAAATCCATATTAATGACCTCTCCTTTTGCTCGTAGTTTATGATTCTCTTTCTCGATAGCCTATTCTGATATACTGTGCAATTACACATCTGGCCCGGGTGGCTGGCAGTCATAAGTCTTTACACACTACCTGCAACTGTTACTCTGGCTTAGCACAATAGGAGCCTGATGCTCACACAACGAGACGCTAATAGGATCTATAACTCAGTAAATTCGCACCCCATATGTGGAGGACCAAAAATGTACTTGTGGGCATTCTGTATGATTACTTTCTATAAACAAAATCACAGTCTTTTACAATGAGGCAGTATATTTGAGATGGCAAGAAAAAAACAAGAGTGAATAGAGCAAAATGTAAAGGCATTATTTACAATAGGGCAGAAATTGAGCTCCATGAAGTATATTTTTAAAAATAATGTATTCTTGGGTAAATTGTGTGGCCTTTTCAGAAAGGGGCAGCACTGCCACTGCACAAGTGCCATGCATTATGATTTGGTGATGAAATTCAGAATTTGGATGTTCATTTCCTCCATCTGAGGGCATGCAGGCTAAATTGGCTGGTAGGACAATGCACTTGTACTTTTCCTGAAGAGTTTCAGTAATTTATGGCAATATAAGTGAATTCTACATGTAAGTGAAAATAAACCACCAATAATAAAAAGATAATAGGGCTTTAAAGTCTTTTTGAGCTGCTGACTTATTGTTCAGAAAATGGGTTCCCTATCACATTTTTGTGATTGGGTCAGGAATCTGCACATTTCTAAACACAGCATGTAAGTCTCTGTCAATGCGACTGCAAAATTAACTTCCTTCCAGTAAAAATAGCCATTTCTAAAATGAAGGATGAATTACAAACTAAATGTAACAACAGCCGCAATAACATAAAACTCAGTTCACTCTACCCACCACCAGTCAGGTGACAAGATTCTAGTAGAAAAAAACTCTCCATCTACTTACTTTTGAGTTAAATATTGATTGAAAACAGACACCCTTCCTGGGTAACACATTTCGATTTTAATTTTCACACTGTGTATTTATGAACAAATGTAGTATTTCTAACTGTGATAAAAAAGCAATGCATCATTTTAATCCTTAGACTGCAAGGCTCCAACCCACAGACAGAAAGCCCCAAGACATGACCGTAAAATCCTTAAATCAAAATACTGAAACCCTCACATTCAAAGTGTCTATATCAAGTAAACAATCTGCAGACTTTATGGGGGCTATAAATGATTGTATCGAGGACTTGTCACTCAAACACTGCTCAGACGCAATGAAACTGAAAAATGTGAGGTGGGCGGGCTTGAGAATCTGGATGATTTCCAGTCAGTACAGACAAAAACAAGATTCTGATTATTCACTCTTGTGAGCTCACATTCCCACCCCTTTCAACGCCAGGGGAGACCAGTGCGCAGGGTACCTTGAAAATGCACGCAGCAGTTGACGCTGGTTCCCTCTGTGTAGTTTGCTGGAGCACGAGACCAAACAAAGGTGTGGTATTCCCTTAATGAAGACCAACCAACCTGTTAAAACAGCCATAATTACACCAGCATTAAGAAAGGTCGCCATACAGTATGTCCTGCCACATCTTCTAAAAGACATGTTGAGAGGGACAGAGAGAGAGAGACAGCAGGCCAGACATATTAAATGCCCTAGATTTCATTATCAATATTGCTTACAACTGAGAAGCCTGTTTTTACCATTTTCCTCAAATGGTGTAAGTTACACAACCTATGTAATGAGTAAAACAACTCCTGAATCATACCAATATAGCACAGAAAGTTTGAGACAAATGCCACATGTTATGACTTGAAAATCACAATAAAGAAAACCAGCAATGACAACTTCAACAAATTTATTCTTCATTGTTTAGGTCCAAAAATCTTAACAAATAATCCATTGTGCAATCTTACAATAACACTCTAATGCCACTACTTAACACTGATGCAAAGAAAAAACTCTCTAACTGAGCAAAATCACAGCATTTATAAAGACTAGGATTATTCTGGAAAGATCTACAGGAGTCCTGGGTGATCCGGCCCCCTCCAGGCAAGAAGAAGCCAGAAACTTCTAGAAAGCAATAGTCTATTTCATCACACACAAGTGGTATTGCATCAGATCATGTTTTGCTACAGACATACCACCAGAGGGTGCTAAATGATGAACAAAATAAACAAATAGCTGACCAGTAAGGCAGCACAACAAATCTCCATTTATAAATGATATACAGTGCTTTACATAAAACACTCATACATAACACCTCCCCTCTTTAAGAAAAGAAAGGTTTGCTAAAAGCTTTCTTTTGTTAAAATTAACACAGTTTTATAATCAGTAAAATCTTGAACTTTACACAAAAGGTATCATTGATCATTATAACAATCATATACCTAACAACCAGTGCAATTTTCACAATCAAATAGAGAAATAAAATTTACATTTTTCACAATCAAATAGAGAAGTAAAATTTACATGTGAAAAGTGCATCTGGAATAACATTATCTTTTCCCCAGATGTGAGAAATATCTAAATCATACTCTTGCAAGAGTAAACTCCATCTCAGTAATCTTTGATTCTTGTTTTTGATCTTATGCAAGAATGTGAGGGGATTGTGATCACTGAAGACCTTGATGGAAGAAGCTGAACAAATCAAATAGACTTCAAAATGTTGTAAAGCCAAAACAAGTGCCATTCTTTTTCAATTGTTGAATAGTTTTTCTGATGTTTATCAAACTTTTTGGAAAAGTAACAAAAAGGATGATCTACTCCATCAGTGTCCTCTTGCAGTAAAACTGCGCCAGCACCAATATCACTGGCATCAACAGCCAACTTGAACTCCTTTTTGAAATTAGGAGATAAGAGAGCTGGTGCATTTTTGAGGATAGCTTTCAGTTGGTCAAATGAATTTTGACATTTTTCATCCCAAACAAATATTGCATTTTTCTTCAGTAAATTTGTCAAAGGTTCAGAAATGATAGAGAAATTTTAACAGAATTTTCTGTAGTAGCCAGCCATCCCTAGAAATCTCATTAGTTGTCCTTAGTTGTAGGCTCAGGAAATTCAGTGATAACTTTTACTCCTGCATCAATTGGTTTGACTTGACCCTGTCCTACAATATGACCTAAGTTAACAACTGTAGCTTTACAAAAGTCACTTTTAACAAGGTTGATAACAGGCTTGGCATTATCTTGTAGGATGACATCATGGTAAACCATATCAGTCCTTGATGGAACGTCAGGGAACATGTGACTATATTCAAATATGAGCTGCTTTAGCTGTTGTTGTTTAAAAGGGTCCAGGTGGGACAACTTGCTGTCAATATTTTGAAGAATGTCTGAATTTTCAAGTTTGGCTGGACCAGGTTCATTTTTCATGGGGCAGTCACAATCTTCTTCAGAATTTTCCAGTTCAATTGTATTTACCACATTGACTGGCTTATGCTGAGGGTCTCTGTCAATGTATTCTTTCAGCATGTTGATGTGACACATTTGTTTTGGTTTCCTCCTTCCAGGGGTTAAAATGACGTAATTTAGATCACTGACCTTTTTGAGGACAGTGTAAGGGCCAAAATATCGGGCTCTTAGAGGGTTTCCAGGAACTGGCAAAAGTGCAAGGACTTTGTCACCAGCTTTAAAACTTCTATCTTGGGAATGAAGGTCATATCTGGCTTTCATTTTGCCTTGAGCCTCTTTGAGATTAGACTTAGCAAAGTCACAAGCCTTAGAGAGACGATTACGGAAGTCAGAGACATACTGAAGCAAGTTCATTGGGACATCATCTTCGGCCAGCAACTTTTCCTTCAGAAGCTTCAGAGGTCCAAGGACTGCATGCCCAAAAACAAGCACAAAAGGACTAAACCCAAGAGACTCCTGAACAGCTTCATGGGCAGCAAACAGAAGAAGATGGACACCTTCATCCCAGTCTTTCTCTGTGTCAAGGCAGTAGGTCCTTATCCTGTTCTTCTGGGCTTGATGGAACCTCTCCAAAGCACCTTGACTCTCAGGATGGTAAGCTGATGACCTGTATTGTTTAATACCAAGCTCATGCATAACTTGTTGAAATATGCCAGACATGAAATTTGACCCTTGATCAGACTGAATAGACTTAGGAAGACCAATAAAGCAGAAAAACATGGTAAGAGCCTTGATGATAGTCTTCGCCTTGATGTTACGAAGTGGAATTGCCTCAGGAAACCGAGTGGAAGCACACATGATAGTCAGTAGGTACTCACAACCAGACCTAGTCTTCGGCAATGGTCCAACACAGTCAATGATGATCCGACTGAAAGATTCTTCAAAAGCGGGAATGGGCTTGAGTCGAGCCTTTGGAATATTCAGGTTCGGCTTCCCATCCGTTTGACAAGTATGACAGGATTTGCAGTACTCCTGTACATTGAACCTCATGGAAGGCCAGAAGAAATGATTCCTAACATGTTGAAGGGTCTTCTTGATACCCAAATGACCTGACATAGGATTGTCATGGGCCAGACTAAGAGTTTCTTGATGATAAGACTTTGGAAGAACAATTTGATGGGTGATCATCCACTCTTCATCTGCAGAAACATCAGGTGGATGCCACTTTCTCATAAGCACATCACTTTTTGTAGTAAAAACAGACAGGAACTTGAGTAGCCTCTTGTTCACTTGCAGCCTGTGGTAGAAGATGCGCTAGATCACGAGCTTGTTGTTGCTCCTGAATAAGTTGTCTCCGAGGCAGAATGTCATTAGAATGACCTGACAAGGACAAGTCTGAAGATTTCCCAGACATCTCAGGACTGGAAGGTTCCTGATGAAAAGACTGCCCAATGAAGGTGTCAGCCAGATTGAAGTCCAGGTCAGCATCATCTTGAATAGCCTATTTGGCCATAGAACGAGTAACTGCACATGAAGGATAGAGGTCTGGAATTTCCTCCTCTATAGAGTCATATTCTTGATCGATCAAAGGAGTGTCAGTCACAACAGGGTAGGGCACAACCTTATCCCCAGCAAGATCATTACCAAGAAGCAAATGAACACCTTTGAAAGGAAGAGAAGACCTAACACCAACAGTACCAGGCCCAGAGACCAAGTCTGATTTGAGATGAACATTATGGAGAGGTACACTTGTAAAACCACATTCTACTCCTTGAATGAGGACATTAGCCTGAGTCTCCAACCTTCTTTCTTCCAGTTCTAGTTGTTTCTGGCGTAGCTGCATCTCAAGTCTTTGCAGCTCTGTTGCAGGCACTTCGACATCTTTAATCAATTCTGCTGCTTCTTCCCCAAAGATATCTTCATCGATGAAATGTTGCACCAAAATGTTGAATATTTCTTGTTTCTTCATTGATGACTTCACATCAGATAATCCAAGGGTTGAGGCTATTTGCAGCAAGTCCTTCTTTGCCAGCACAATTGATTCCTGGGTTGGAGTCTTCAGAAAACTTTCAAAATCAAAAGTCATGATTGCTGGTTTTTTCAAATAGTCACAAGATTTAAAATAATAGTTCAGCATTAATCTTTGATGAATTCAATGGTTGATCCAATGAATGGTTTATCTCGGAAGAACCTCCAATTTGTTATGACTTAAAAATCACAACAAAGAAAACCAGCAATGACAACTTTAACAAATTTATTCTTCACTGATTAGGTTCAAAAATGCAATCTTATAATAACACTCTGATGCCACTAATTAACTCTGATGCAAAGAAAAAAACTCTCTAACTGAGCAAAATCACAGCATTTATAAAGACTAGGATTATTCTGGAAAGATCTACAGGAGTCCTGGGTGATCCGGCCCCCTCCAGGCAAGAAGAAGCCAGAAACTTCTAGAAAGCACTAGTCTATTTCATCACACACAAGTGGTACTGCATCAGATCATGTTTTGCTACAGACATACCACCAGAGGGTGTTAAATGATGAACAAAATAAACAAATAGCTGACCAGTAAGGCAGCACAACAAATCTCCATTTATAAAGGATATACAGAGCTTTACATAAAACACTCATACATAACACACAGAGCCTAATGAAGAAGTCTAAAAATGGCGTCTCTTCACCTTAAGCTGAATGAATGACATTCAGAAAACAGTGTGCAATGGTTCAAGTGCACAATGTCAATGCCACAACCTTTTCTTCTGAAGTCATTGATTGAGGGTAGTGCCCTAAGTGCTGACATAACATTGGGAATGACTGAATTCACAGCAGTAGTTTTAATTGTAGTCACAGACATGAACACTATTATAAACGCAGCAAGGCGTGGCATATGCCCCCGACTGAAACAGTTGAAGAGCATGTACAGAAAGCGAGTGTTAGGCATCATGTGCTACGTATGACCGTTCAGGTCACCAAAAAGCAAAAACCTCCGGCGAGTGCGCTAAAGGATTTCAAGATGGCTGCCGTGGCGGCCATACTGGTTGGTGGAGCGAGCTCAAAATCGATAGGCATCATCCCCTATGTATGACCATTCACCCCACTGAAAATCATAAACTTCAGTCGAGCAGTGTTCACGTTAGAGCGCGACAAAGGAAAAGTTTACGACAGGACACCCAGACGGACGGACGGACGGACGGACGGAAGGGGTGAAAACATAATGCCCTCGACCGTCTCTTTCGAGGTGGGGAGCATAAAAAGCACACCTGCAAAGATTTCATGAGCTTTCACCCCTCCCTCTTCTGGCTGTGATAACTGACAGCTCCTGTCCTGCAAGTCAAGAGTCCTGCTGTGGTTAGTCCATGAAAGTGGGAGCCCCCCGAGCATCTACCACAAGCTGGATCCCAGAGAAGCAGTAGCAAAACATTTTCATTCTTACTTCTCTAGGTGTGTCCATTAAACTGTATTCTGAATGAATGAAAGTTTGTTTAAAATTGAGGTAGGTTTCCATAAAACTCATTGTTGGTCTTACAATCCTTCCAGCTTATATCCAGTGCTGCTTGTAGGAGTCTAATATAACAACCATCTAGTCATTTCTCCAAAGTTGCTGTCAGCATCCAACTCTCCAACCCAGACAGTAGAAAAGTTTCTGCAACAAGGTCTGAAAAATCGCTAACTTCAGGTCTTGGCTGAGGTCAGATTTCCATGTTGTTGTCAGCTTTTTGGATCTGGCCCATGCCTTTATTTTTTTAATTCCAAGATCTTTCTTTGGTTTATCTATCCCAGAACGAAGACATTGGAAATCTTACCCTACTTAAACATGGAATTATCTGAGGTCGTGGTGCCTCCTTTTTTCAAAGGATATAAACCATGTTTTCAGTCTTGCTACTCTTGATGTGTAGACAAACCTCCTTGACAGCAGTTTCATCCTGCTCAAGCAATGCCTGGGCTTTGCCCAGTTATCCGAAATCAATGCAATGTCATCGGCAAGGAAGAAGAGTATAGGAAGAAGAGCTGAAAAACATCTGATTGTTCCACAAAACAACTTTTCAAATGTGGGAAGCAAGCCAGTGTGCGATATTCTCTGGTACTCCAAAGAATTAATTGACTTTTCACAGTGAAGCAGCTCAGCTTCCTAATGAAACAGTTTCTAGCTTTTCCCAAACAGTGCAGGGCAGAAACGCTGTAATAAATTTCAAACTGGTTAAACTTAGAAAGGAAAATTCTCTGCCTGCCTTAAAATGTGAATTAACTGTACTAAATTTGAGTTAAGTTAACTTGAAGAAAAGGTGTCTTTCCACTCACAATTAGTCGAGACAATGGATAACTTTGACTTTTGAAAGCAAATCTAAACCTTGTGTTGACAAGTAGAGTCAAAGACAACAAATAGGTTCACATAAATTAATGAGACTATCATGAATTACGGTGAAAAGTTCACAAGCAATTGGTGGCGGAGAAAGTACCAGGAGAGCACCTGTTTAACCCTGGAAAGTTTTCAGATCAAACAGCTCAAAAATTTAAACTTGGCCCATCCTTTTTTGCCCAGCAGTATAGAGGGATTATTTGTTTATCATCACGGCGGATGTGCGCACAACTTGACTGCAGAAAGAGCAGCCCCTTTAAACTGTTTGACAGGTTGTCATGGTTATCTTGCAGTTGCGATGTTGGCTAGCTAGCGATGTTGTCAGCGTAGCCTACTACAACAGTTTCTCGCCGAGTGATAAAACAAGTTATGCTGCTAAATAAACATTAGTGAATGAGATACGTCTTAACACGTTGACTGCCTACTACGAGATAACTCGTAATGGCGGGTCAGGGCCAGCGCTAGAGCTGAAAATTCGGGGGCAATTATCCATCTCTTTAATTATTGGCAACAATTAGTCCTGGCAAATTCTAGATGGTTTTCCGATATTAACACCTTTTCCAATTCAATCAAGTGGTGATTGAAGACACGGCTTATCTCCCCCATGCGATCCAACAGCAAATAATGGGCTACATTCAGTACAGAAAAATAATTTAATATTAATTAGGTCTAGGCCTATGCACTGGCACTCAGCAACGGTTTTTTTTTTTTTTTTTTTTTTCCAGCGAGAGCGGCATTTCAGAACTCTTCAGCGAATGCAGGTAATTCTGGTGACAAGTATATGTGGTTTCCTCCGTTTACATTTTCCGGTCTGACACCTGTCTATTTTTTACAGCAAGTTGCTTGACCGTGCTGCAAAAACAGGTGTGGGTACTTGCCGAAATTACCTTCATTCGCAAATGAGTTCTGAAATGCCGCTCTCGCTGGAAAAAAAAATAACGTTGCTGAGTGCCAGTGCATAGATCTAATTATAATTAAAAAAAATTTTCTGTTCTAAATGTAGCCCATTATTTGCAGTTAGATCGCATGGGGGAGAGAAGCCGTGTCTTCAATTGCCACTTGATTATTGTTGAATTGGAAAACGTGTTTATAAAGGAAAACCATCGACTAATTGTTGTCAATAAAGGGATGGATAATTTCCCCCGAACTTTCAAGTCTAGCGCTGGCCCTGACCCGCCATTACGAGTTATCTCGTAGTTGGCAGTCAACGTGTTAATGACCCATACGCTTTTGGTGCAGGTGAGTGGATAAATGACGAGAAAGATGTAGAAAGTCTGGGTCATTGTGAACGACAAAAACAACTGCATCCTGACCGCGAACTGCACCTGCATGTAATTTAGAAAAATATAACGTTTTTGAGCTGCTGTAATGATGAAATTTCCCCACTGTGGGATCAATAAAAATTTATCTTATCTTTCCATTGCTATGTAACCTCGTCTTCAGTCACTGTCGTTATTGTAGTAAACATTTCACAACTCATTTGCTGCAATAATACAGCTGTGCCTGCGGGCATATCAAGCTTTATCACCATTCAACCCAATGAGTCTAACATATTATACTGCTCGAAATTAATACCAATGTTCTTTTTTCTCTCAGCTTGCGGTCATGCTCTAGGCATGCTGCCGCACTGATGCTCAAAGTCTGTAAAACTTGCGCGTTTTGTTATTCTTATCGAAACGGTTTGTGCAACCAACAGCACAACAAGACATGGTCGCGGCTCTTCCTGCTCTCTTTCTGCAGTCGACATACGCAGTAGAGCGGGGTGACGTATGTAGTGACGTAGTCTGATAATCCCTCTATACAATAATACATTTTTTATTTGAAAATCTGCTGCCTTTTAGTGGGACTGCAATAACAGAGAATGTGCTCAAATTTTCTTGGCAGCAGCCGAAAATAGAGTCAGGATTTTCAAAAAGTACAGTTTATTAATTAGTACAGATTGAAAATCACAGTGCACTGCACCATTCCAGTGCACTCCATTCTCCATTTTTTTTTTCTCCACTTCAAAAAGTATTTTGTATATTGTGACTATTTCTCCCAGTTTTATCATGGCCAATTAAATTTTCAGCCCTGTGTCACTTCTGCAATGCTATTCCCATTTTGGAGATGGAAGACACATTCACCCTTGTCACGCCATAATAGTAACCTTAATTGTTTCCTTTTTTTACCCATTTTCCATTGGCCAGCTCCAGTATTTTGACTTCCTTTTGTCTGTCTGTCTGTCTGTCCGCCTGTCTGTCCACTATCCTTGTAGGCACTTGTGTATATTTGAGTTTGTAATTTGCTGTAGGAACCTCAAATTTGCACAAAACATCAGTCTTGGTAGAATATTCTCGTGATATTCAGTTCGAAATGGGTCATGTTGACCTGCTTTTTGGGTCACAGGGGTCACAAACGCCGCTCAAAAATGGCTTGTAGGCACAATAGCTCGAAAAGCTAATTGTTGTAGGAACCTCAAATTTGCACAAAACATCAGAATTGGAGAAGTTGTCAGACGAAATTCGAAATGGGTCATGTTGACCTACTTTTGGGGTCACAAACGTTTAGCTCAAAATGGCTTGTAGGCACAATAGCTCGAAAAGTGCTAATTGTTGTAGGAACCTCAAATTTGCACAAAACATGAGTCTTGAGAAGTTCTCGGAAAAGAATGGTGTCCAAAATGGGCCACATTGACCTACTTTTTGGGGTCAGATCTTGGGTCCATAAACGTCCCTCAAAATGAAAAGGATTGTAGGCACAATAACTACAGTTCTAATGGCTCTAGGGGCATGGAATCTACACAAAACATTAGTCTTGAGATGATTACAGAGTAGTTTGTAAATGGGTCACGTTGACCTAGTTTTGGGGTCACAGGGGTCAAGAAATTAAACTTCGCTTTCTACTGGCTTTTGGCCTCAATAACTTTACTTCTAATTGACCTAGGAAGGTCAAAATCTCACAAAACATGCACCTGGATACAACTTTTGATGTATTGGAAAATGGGTCATGGTCACCTAGTTTTGAGGTCACAGGGTCAAAATTGTCAATTCGATTGGCTTGTGGGTGCAACAACTTCAGTTCTAATTGATCTAGGAAGTTCAGTTTGGCAGAAAATATACACCTGGACAAGACGTTGAATTAATTTGGAATTAGGGTCATCGTGACCTAGTTTTGATGTCACATAGGCCAAAATAGTCTTTTTTGACAGGCCTGTGGGTGTCAATAACTTCAGTTATAACATGGCCAAAAGTGCCTAGGGACAATTCAGAATCATTTTATGAATGTGACCTACATTTGTGATCGTATTGACCTACATTAGTTCCCCTCAGTGCCAGGAAAGTACCCAGGAACAATTCTATGAGTGACCTATATCTGTGACCTAGTGACCTACATAGCCAATATTGCTGTTTCCAGCAGTCAAAGTGCCTTTCTATAGTATTATCTATTTTATTAATAAAGCCCGATGGGTCCTCAGTGCTTGCACGGTATTTTTTTTAAATTGTTTTCCCTTGCCCAGCAATCCAGCATTTTGACTTCCTTAATTGTTTAATTAGTGTCTCATGTCATCCCCCGTCTCCTCGTTTCCCAGCCCAAATGTTGATTGGATTCTTGTGTATATAAGTTTGTATGTTTGTGTCATTTGTTGCAGGATTGTTCTGCTTGTCTGAATAATCTTTACTGCAAATCAAAGACAGAAGTTGGTACCGTGAATATTTTCTCTCTTCAGTGATATTCAGAAATGTCCAGAAGTATTCTAGGCAGTAACTTTTTTCTCTCATACATATTTGGTTCATGTAGACACAAAAATAGTGGCAAAGCCACTGTGCCCGCTTGGCCAAACGTGGCCAAAATGGAACTCCCCCTATTGGCCAAAGTATCAGTCCACTTGGGCTCAAAATCGACCTTGGTGTGGACCTTATGGCGCTATATACACATATGAAATATGAAAAGGATCTATTTGTTCAGTTATTTGGACAGAGTAAAGACGCACCCAAAATATTATACAATGACTACTGGAATATATTCAAGTGTCATTTCTGTAACATTGTCCCTTGAACAGACCACCAGTAAAGACCCCGAAATGTAGCATAAGCCCCTTTTGGGCCTTTTTATGATGAACAGGCAAAAAAATTTGAGCAGCTTAGTAGAATAAGGGAGCTAGAGCTGTTTGAAGTTTTGCAGAAAAAGCCCCTGGTGTCCAAAACGAGAATCGCAGCATGCACAAAGTCAAACTGGGGCTAGATCTTGGGCCCATATACAAGCATACAAAATATGAAAAGGATCCGTTGAAAACTGAAGGCACTATTGCAGTGAAACAAAATCTGTGCATTTTATGACCTTTGACCTACATAACCTTTAAATTTAGGTCAAATCAAAAACCCATTATATTTATGATGAACCCCTGGCAGAACAACCTACAGTGAAAATTTGAGCATCTTAGCTCGTAGAATAAGGGAGCTAGAGCTGTTTGAAGTTTTGTAGAAAAAGCCGCCTGGTGGCCAAACCGAGAATTGCAGCATGCCCAAAATCAAACTCAGGCTAGATCTTGGGCCCATATACGTGCATATAAAATAGGAAAAGGATCCGTTGAGAACTGAGGGCGCTATGGCGCTGAAATGAAATCGACACATTTTATGACCTTTGACCTATATAACCTTTAAAATCAGATCAAATGAAAAACCCATTATATATATTATGAACCCTCGGCAGAACAACCTACAGTGAAAATTTGAGCATCTTAGCTCGTAGAATAAGGGAGCTAGAGCTGTTTGAAGTTTTGTAGAAAAAGCCGCCTGGTGGCCAAACCGAGAATCGCAGCATGCCCAAAATCAAACTCAGGCTAGATCTTGGGCCCATATCCATGCACATAAAATAGGAAAAGGATCCGTTGAGAACTGAGGGCGCTATGGCGCTGAAACAAAATTGGCAAATTTTATGACCTTTGACCTACATAACCTTTAAAATTAGGTGAAATGAAAACCTATTATATATATGATAAACCTTTGGCAGAACAACCTACAGTAAAAATTTGAGCATCTTAGCTCATAGAATAAGGAAGCTAGAGCTGTTTGAAATTTTGCAGAAAAGGCCGGCTGGTGGCCAAACCAAGAATTGCAGCATGCCCTAAATCAAACTTGGGCTAGATCTTTGGGCCCATATACATGCATATAAAATATGAAAAGGATCCGTGGAAAACTGAAAGCTGTATTGCGCTGAAACGACAATTGTGGACGCACGCACGCACGCACGCACGCACGCACAACAGACCACCACTAATGACCCTAAGCACAGCATAAGCCCGATTGGGCCTGTCGGCCAAGTGGGCTAAAAATTCATGCAACTTGTGCACTTTATTAGGGATGCCATCTGTCTGCTCTTCATCAATCTCCACAGCAGAGACAGATCTGTCTCTTGCACAGTCCTGGTACCTCAGTTGATGCCCAGTCCTGCAGGTGCTGAAAATCAGCTTGACCACCTGGCTACTGACCCTTGGACTGTTGATGACCACAGCTTGGAACTGCTCCTCTTACTTGCTAAGCCAATTTCCTGACCCAAACTTCCTGACCACAGTTCCTGCCTGCGGCTTTCTACAAGTTGCTATCCTTAGTTTACCTGCCTTTTGGCTCATTAAAGCACCCTCATAACACCACCTGTTGATCTGCGCCTGGTTCCTTTTGTGAGATTCATAGCACACATTATCCAAAGCATGTAGAACCATTGACTGAGTAACTCCTAGATCTGCCAACCAAACTGCACAAGCATTGGCGGCATTCAGTCGAGCTTTGGATTTAACTTTGTCTCATGAATCCAGCAATGGTATAGAGAAGAGACAAACCACTTATGGCATGTTCAATAGAAAAGTGCTTAATGCTAAAGATGGCAGTTGTATGATATATTCTTCACAACATCTTCAACCCTCAGGGTTTCAAACCAATTTCCATTTAAGTGCAAAAAGCCAATCATCTGTTTATACAGCTGAGCCAGGAAACACACTAAACATTGTGGGTAGAATGTGAAGTATAAACTGTAGGGGGGGGTTTCTTAAATTTTATTTTTTGGGCAAAGTCACCAAACTTTTTAAGTGGCTTTATCAGATTTGACTGGTGACTCCATAAATGCAGTTTCTTTGTCCCAGAGACCATTGAAAGTATAGTTATGGCTCTCTCCCCATTCATTTAGATAGGAGCCAGGTCTTGTTTGCCCAAAATAATAGCCTGAGGGCGTTACCAAGATGGTCGCTGTGTGGCTTACGTATAAAGATTTTGATGAATCTCATAAAGAAATGTCAGTATTATACTTTTCTTTCATAAACTCAGTTTGGCAAAATATAGGACATAGAAAACTGTGTCAATGTTCATAAATACAGTTTTTCCCATAAAAATGTGTTTATGAAAAGAAAACATGTTTGCCAGTCAGAGTTAAAGACAACAAATTTATTCGACCAAGTAAGTGCTTCGGAGTAGCAGTTTGTGTGCAATTTATGCAGACTAACAGCATGAACCCAACAGACCAGAGCAAGTAGGGCATTTTGAGGGCATTTATCCTTTTTGCTCTGGCCTAAAAGGCTTGCCGGAGGCCATAGGTTAATTGATCATCCCTTCTGCAATCATAAACTTTTTTAAACCAGTCAGACTATCAATTCAAAATACTAATACAATTCTCCAGATAATGACATTTGGTGTGCTGTGTCACATGCCATGGAATCACTATACCTTGAAGAGTCCAATCCAGTCACTGCTAGCCCAGCTGTGCCTCACACTTAGGCTGTAGTGACACTCCACACGACTTTGGGGGAAGTAACTCCGCCCCACATTCCGAAACTCCACCCTCCAAGACTTATCCATGATGACAACGCAGGTTGAACGTAACCACTTTTACCAAAGGGGAGATGGGAAGAAGCAAAAAAAAAAAAAAGCACTTTTTGGAATTGATCTCAATAATTACAAACTTGCTGATCCTTATCAAACATTAACTCAGCAGGAAGCGTTAATGCATGTCTCATACAATATTATGGAAAGACAGGCCGCATTTCTGTGAAAAAAAATGAAGGGAATTACACCTATGCAGTGCAATAGAGTGAATGCAAGATGAGGATTAGCACAAGGAAAGGCCGAAGGATGTCTTCCTACAGATGAAAATTAAACTCATACTGCTTCATCCTGTTAATATGTGAATAAATCCATAAGGTTAATTCAGTTCCAATGTCTTCACGTTGAGCATGGTTGGCTATTACCCTGAAGGCTGTCTTGTTTTGTTAAGTCAGGCCTGAGTAAACAAAAAAAATAAGAAAAAACATTCTCAGTCATTTCAACAATATCCATGCCCCCAAAGCATTACTATGAAACACTACAGACTGAGAGGAGCCTTAAATCAATATGGACTACTTTTTACAACATTATTCGGTATGTAAGAGGCTGCTGGTAAATTGTTTGATTAATGTTGCTTAGTATCTGCAGATGAACTTTGGAGTCATACTGATTAATCTTTTTTATCCATTATGTCTCATCAAACAGTTGCAGTGTTTCATTTCAATTCCTTTTTTTTTTTAAGAACACCAACACAGTGAGTCATCTCTCTCAGTCTCTACAACAGCTTAAGACAGGGCACAGACACCTGAACGGAGTCTCACCTTAGTTTATGGAACAGATTAAAAAACTTTCAGCAAATTCTTATCAGCTCTATTAAACAGAATGCGCTATAAATACGTTATTGCAAATGCTCAGAGCAAAACAAGCACGAGAATGTAGATAAAGTTACAGCAAGTTGTGCAATTCTATGAGGGCTATGAGACGGATGTCTTCTTAGAATTTTGTTCTGGGAAACAACTTAGCAAAGAGGTCACTGGAGGACACTTTTTGTGGAAATGTAAGAAAACATAAAGACAGATTAAGGCGGGTCTGTAATAAATACATCAAAATAAGAAGAAAGTCGTCTCTTTGCCACCAATAACAGCTTAAACTGGAAACACACTTAGACTAAGTGTTGCGCTACCAACCGATACAAAACACCAGTTCAGGTCACGCGAACTGCTAAATAAGTAAACACACTCTGAACTAGTGGAAACAGCTGTTCCTGTACTCCAATGATCACAACGCATGGACGGTCCACTTCTCTGCATACTAAAACATATAGGGATACGTAGCCTACAGCTTATTTCATAATGAGCGTTATAGCCCACACTATTCAGAATTTCCCAAAATGTTTCAATAACCTTCATTCCACTAGTCTATCTATTGGCCAGTCTATCTATACCCCTGCATTTACATCAGAATTTATCTTATAAACCCGGCTTAAGAACGGCCCTACAAGCCAGATATCCATTGAATTTAGTTTCAAATAAGCAATATACATTGCTTGAGCTAATGGTGCTAAGCAAGGGGAACGTTCTTTGATCGAAAGCATTCAGTGGAAGACTACCGGAGTCACAGACTAAGCTGATTGCTTGAGAATGGACTTTTAGTACTGAGCGCCCTTGTTCGGCCGATATTGCCGGAGGGATTAAGCGTGATGCTTCGAAATACTTAACGCTTAAAATGGCAACAAGCTACTGACGGGGTGGAAGCAAGAATACTGTTATTTGACCAAAAATGGCACGACAAAAGTCCATATTTCATTAGAATACCTTAAAACATGGTGATAAAAAAAGAAATCAAGAAAACTGTTAACCGTCGGAACCAGCAGCAACAGACACGCTGCAATAATTTTAGTATTAAAAAGTTCAATATCATCTTTATTGAATCAATCTCGTGTTGCAAAAGTATATTTCATCCCAGAAAGAAAAATATATCTAAAAAAAAAAACACAGGCATAATTTAAATAACTGCCGTACTCACCAACTATGCAGCTTCCCAAGCTAATGAAAATGACATAGATCTTGCGTAATCGGGTACTGTCAAATGAAAGGCAGCAAAGTGCACGGGACACACTTGACTTCAATGTGTCAACACTAACTTGCCTCCTTCAATAATAACAAAAACACTGGCATGGAAGCGAGAACTGTTGCGGTGGACTATGGGGAATGGTGTTCTGAGTAGCAATTGAATTTGAGGGAAACCTGGAAATAAACTATTTTCGTTGATCAGAAAACATACCGTGTACGTTTTGGTCGTATGAAAAGTGTTGCATGTAAAGGAATGTTGGTTCCTGTCTTTTTTAAAGACTGATCTAAATGGCTACGCCTGTCACTTAAATGTTTCGAAGACTACAGTCTCCGAATTGCAATCGGAGCAACTCGTTTGCGGAAGGTCAATTTTTCATGCGGTTTACTTTAAGCGCGGTGACAGACTGTGCCGCTATTTCTATTTCTCATGAAGCTGCTTCATTTGGTTTAGTTATGCAGACACAAAATCTCAACACCTCAGTTGAAGTGCAGCTTTCCTGACGTATAAATAGTAACTTTTGGAAGAAAACAGTGAGTCACGTGGTTGTATATTCCGTGAAGTTATTACGAATCCCCACAATGCAAAAATCGTTAAATTGGTCTCTGCGAACAGTTGTCCGAACACACACAGAAATTACTCTTTCCGGACGGAAATCGGCTGGATTTACAGCCAGTAATTGTCGATAATGTGTTTCATTAATTATGCGCGACTCCATTCCGTCGGTTTATTGAGCTTTTTTTCTTTTCTTTGGTCAACTAAGTTGGTTCTAATAAAATCCCCCTCACAGGATCGCTGCCTATTCCGAGAAAGACGAGACTAACGTCCTCAGAAAGAGGGTCAAACATTGCAGATTGTTTTCTGCCGCTGCCATAGCTTGTATTGCAAAAAGTCTTTGACATAAAAATAGATAAAATTTAACCTCATTCATTGAACCAAATGTGAACCCTGCGAGCGAGGAATGGTTACCATTCATAGGCACTGTAAGGTTGTGAAATCAACCGTGTTTGAGCCCTCGTGATTTCCATTTAGGAAGTGGCTATTCGCCCCGCAGCGGGGTGAACTGGGGGAAAGAGATCGGTTATCTGCCCCGCAACACAATCGGCTACACAGCCCCATACACAACAAACTGGGATGCGCTGTGTGTTCTGACACCTTTCTATCAGAACCAGCATGATTTTTTTCAGCAGTTTGAACTACAGTCGCTCCTTTGTTGGTCTGGACCACGCGGGCCAGCCTTTGCTCTCCACGTGCATCAGAGAGCCTTGGCTGCTCATGACCTGTCGCTGTTTCACTGGGTTTCCTTACTAGGACCACTTTTGGTAGGAACTGACCACTGCAGACTGGGAACACCTCGCAAGAGATACAGTTTTGGAGATGCTCTGACCCAGTCATCTAGCAATGACAATTTGGCCCTTTTTAAAGTCCCTCACACCCTGACACTTAGCCATTTTTTCCTGTTTCCAACACAGAAACTCCCAGGGCAAAATATTCACTTGCTGCCTAATGTATCCTACCCACTGACAGGTGCCATTGTAAGGAGATAATCAATGTTATTCACTTCACTTGTCAGTGGTCATAATGTTATGGCTGATCGGTGTATAGTTAACAACTAAGCTTTTAGGAAACATACCACTGACTGGCATGGACGTGTCTCTGCAATTCAGTTGTCTCTCAGGTCATGCCCTGCGCACGACCGAGGAGGAAATATTTATGTTGTGTTGAGCTTAATAGCGCGTGCCTCTGGGGCAGTGACTGGATGTTTAGATGCGATGCACTCCTTGTATTCAAAGTGACAAGATTGGCGATCCTAATTAATTGGGGAATTATGTGTTGTAGCACAGTGTGGCTCAGTGTCGGTCAGTTAATCACAGTGAGCATTAGCCTGATTAATGTCATTGCTTTGGCTAAAGGGCCAAGCTTGCTAAGGTCTGGAGAATTTGTAATTAAATCAAGTAAAATTATTGTCCCGACACAAGGAAATAGGCAATGGCACCACCAAGGGGTGGCCAGGGGGGGGCCGCGACCACCATGCAAAAATGACTGGCCCCCGCATTGGCCCCCCCAACCGACAACACCTGTCAGTTATTCAAATTTTTGCTATAGCATAAAAACCATAGATCATATAACGAGCGGAACAAATGTGGTTTTTTCCACTTCTGTAACCACACATAGTTCCCTCATTTTTGGGGTGGGAGGCAAATTTTTTTTCTGCAGGTTGGTTGGTTCCATTACATACATCAGCCAATTAAAGCCGGCTGTGATAATATTATACGTGTAATCAGCCAATCACAGCTCGACTGTACTCATGTATCAATGAGAATGGCAACGCATTCGACCTCATCACTGTCAGGTGAGTTGTGCATGCAGCAAATTTGTAAATACTCATCCGACAATGACAGTTTAAATGCTCCACAATGCGCTAAATTACAATTAAACTAGCCGGTCTACTGCAGAAGTCCAACAGTCTATTTATTAGGCCTAGGCTTTGGTGACTAATACTGCGGATCGGAGAGCAAATTTCGTGAGATCAGAAAGTGAGGATGATGTCCGACATTATTAGCCCCAAAAACACAGTCTGCTTCATGACCGTAGACTGTTCGTGACACAGGCTCCTATTTGAGGCATTGCGCTGATAAGCATATGGTCGTCACTGGAGTACATTGGCGAGGCGTTACCAGTTAGTTTCTGAACCAGTATTTTGAACATCTGCTGCAGTGGACAAAATACTGTTCAACTGACCGCTGGCTAATTATCGGGACTCCAAAGAAAATAGACTATAAATTTATAAGAACTGCAGCTTTTCTCATCTTTATTGTACTCTATTGAAAATAAATCATTTTGCACCCGGACCAACCAGTCGCCGATTTCATACATGCTGCGTGAATAATCCTCAAAAATGTGGGACTTAAGATGAGAGTGGAAGGGCGCATCCAATCTAATCCATCACGATAGAAGATAAGAGATTGATGTTGATACAAGCTATGGAAGCATGCGTCCAGGGGCAAATGGTTTTATTTGGCTAGCTCGTATCAACATCAGTCGCTAACCTTCTATACTGCTGGATTAGATTTGATGCGCTCTTCCACTCTGATCTGAAGTCCCGCATGTTCATGATTAGCCGCGCAGCATGTAGGAAGTCGGTGACTGGTTGGTCCGGGTGCAAGGTGATTTATTTTCATTAGAGTACGATAAAGATAATTAGGGCTCCGATAATTAGCCAGCAGTCAGTTGAAAAATATTTTGTCGATTGCAGCAGATGTTCAAACTACTGGTTCAGAAACTAACTGGTTACGCCTCCCAATGTACTCCGGTGACGACCATATGCTTGTCAGCTCAATGACTCGAATAGGAGCCTGTGTCACGAGCAGTCAACGGTCACAAAGCAGTCTGTGTTTTTGGGCTAATAGCATCAGACATCGTCCTCACTTTCTGATATCACGAAAGCTCTCCGATCTGCAGTATTAGTCACCGAAGCCAAGGCCTAATGAACAGAGTATTGGACTTCTGCAGCAGACCAGCTGGTTCACTTGCTATTTAGCGTATTGTGGAGCACTTTAATCGTGATTTACTCATTTGTCAAATATTTGGCTATCTATAATCTTGATACTTGAAAAGGTATGATTAATAGTACATACTTGTAAATAATATAAAATACAATGTGCCAAACATAAATATTTTGTCAGCTAATATTTATGATTAAGCAACTCATTGCCTGATTGGAAGTGATGCATTCACAAAGTTATTTGATGGTTCCTGAACTGATCTCATGTGAATATCATAATCTGACATTCATATGATAAGAAAAAACTGTATACAATTTATTATGCAATAAAGTGTCTTTGCATTAATTTGCGTACCGGGAAAATCCTAATATGTATCCTACTTAGTGGGCCACCCCCATGATATTCTCTGGCCCCCCCACTAAATATTTTCTGCAGGCACCACTGGAAATAGGATATATTTACTCTCATAATAAATGTTAAATAATATGACAAGACTACACAATTGTAAGGGAAAAAAGGGAAGTAATTCCATGTTTCCACATTTCACCCCTACCACTACCACTACTCCTACCAATAATAACATCAATCGTAACTGAAATCGTACATGCCTCCAAAAAAAAAAAAAAAATCTTTATTTTCTGTCTGAACAGGTATACACACCAATGAGCCAAAACATTATGAACTATCACTGATGACACGAGTTACCTTGATTATCTTATTAAAACGGCATGTTTCAAGATTTGTAGACAGATCTTCAATGGTAAGGGAGCAGTCGGTTCTCATTGTCGATGTGTTAGATTTGGCCGTAATGGGACTTGAGGCATTTCAACTGAGGTTATATCCTTATGGCCAGATGAATGGTTTGGGGCACATCAAAAGTAGCTAGGCCTATGGGGTGTTTCCAGTCAGCAGAGGTGAGTACCTAAGGAAAGTGGGCAGAGGATTGGCAAATAGTTCAACAGAATTTTTGTTGTTTGGTGCCTGTGACATCAATTTGTGAAGGCCACGAAGGCTAATCCCAACTGGTTCCAACTGACTGAGGAGTCACTGTGTGTAACAAGTGTAGCGGCAGAAGGACACAAGCGCAAACTTTTCCCCAAAGCATCCTTTCTTTTAATGACTTCCAACTTAAAACAATAACTAAGAAGGCCCACTGGCCAAGATACAATAAACCAAGGCAGGTTTTAGCAAACACTCTAGCAGAGCAAACAAAGGCTGTGGTGTCATCAAGAATTCGCACTGAATTCAGGAGAGTTCAAGTTTTTAAGCATGTGCTTGGGGAAAGCGGGTGTGGGCAGGTGCAGGTGATAATTAAAGCAATTCTTACCTTTCTGGCATCTCGCACAGCACTTCCCGGTAGTAAAAATTTGAACATGAACAACTCCGCCTCCCTCCAAAGCCCCACCCTCTTCCCCCCGATTGCCAGACTTCTCCTACGAAAAAAAAAATATAACTAATATTAGTTCGTCAGACTACAAAGGTAACTAAACGTTGCGAGGGCATTTTATTTTATACCACATATAGAATTGAATATTATTTAATTACTGTTGGTTAGTTTTCACTTACCGGTGCCTCTGAATCTGACTCCATTGACCCGTTTCACTTCCTCGCGCCCGCCGCGCAGTATTTTTTTTTTAGAGGGAGAGTGAAACGGGTGAATGGAGTCAGATTCGAGGCACCGGTAAGTGAAAACTAACCAACAGTAATGACATAATATTCCATTCTATATGTGGTATAAAATAAAATGCCCTCGTAACGTTTAGTTACCTTTGTAGTCTGACGAACTACCATTAACGTTATTATCGTAATTATAGCATTTCAACACCCCTTTGTTTACAGTCAAATGCGTCGTTTTTTTTTTTTTTTTTTTTTCTGCCAGAGAGGCGCGTGCCTGGCGGTGACAGTGGTAGGCAACTGGAAGGGCTGCTATGAAAAGCGACGGATGACAGACAGGAAAGCTCGGCAAATCATTTTATTCGGACCGAAGAAAATGATTGGTCAGAGATTAGAAATATATGAGAATTGAATATTGAAGAGTTTCAACACCTGGTGGATTTCTTTTACATTTTAGTGTTCCATACGCTTATTAGGAGCATTTTATGATTACAAAAGAAAAGTGTAAAAATGCCAGAAAGGTAAGAATTGCTTTAAATCAGTATTCTGGTGAGGCTGGTCATTGACTTGATGAGAGAGGTTGAGCTGGTGAGGGTGTTACACTGTGGCACAGGTCTTATAAAATATTAATGACGGTTACCAGAGGAATGTATCACAACACACAGCAGATCGCAGCCTGCTGTATATGGGACTTGGCAGCTGCAGACTGCTCAGAGTGATCATTGCAACCCTTGTCTATTGTCAGCGGCATTTAAAATGGGAACTTAAGTGTTGAACTATACCTTGGCGCCATGAAAAAAGGTTGCTTGATCCGATGAGTCCCATTTTGTTTTACTTCATGCACATCGGCCAGGCACATGTGCACCGTTTACCTATGCGATTGATGGCACCAAGATGCACTATAGGAGGAAGACAAGCTGGTGCCGTTATGCACTGAGAAATATTCAGCTGGGACAGCCCGGGTCTGGGCATTCATGTGGTCAATTTGACAGAGCTGGCAACACAGTGGACAAAACAGCATATTAGGTCGGTGATCATAATGTTTTGGATTATTGGTGTGGACTTCCAGAAATTCCTTTCACTGGGTATGTGTGCATACCAAAGTGTGTGAATGCAGAATAGAATCACTGTGTGCAATTGCATTTATTACCCCGCCCCACCCGAAGGGTGAGGGAAGGGGTATTGTTTTCGGTATGGTTTGTTTCTGTGTTTGTGTGTTTGTGCATTTGTTTGTTTCTGTGTTTGTTTGTTAACACTCTAGCGGCAAAACTAATGGCCAGATTCACCCCAAATTCGATATAGGGATTGCCACTGACCCAGAATAGATCCCTATTGAATTTCATACAAGTAGGTGAAAGTACGTGCAAGGGGCGGGGTTTGTTGTGCCTGGCACCACTTGTTCATTTTTGCATTCATAAATTTATTTCATGAGAAACCCACCAAGAGTCAGGCCCACATTTGAGATATATGAGAATAGGCAATGTCAGTTTGTGCTTGTGACACTTCTCAATATGTCAGGTGTCGTACATACATGTACGTTTCAATAATGCATATGCATTAATAACACTGGAAAAGCCCCAAGGATATGACTTAATTTTCCATTATAGTCGTTTTATTTCTTTTGGATGATGATACAAGATTATTCTTATAGTCATCATAATTCAATCTGTCAGCATGTGGATGTACAGTTGCAAGGACAATTTGATTCATTGAAGCACAAATCTTAAATAAAAATTTCACTCTGTTAAAACTAGCACATTGGGATTTCTAAGAATATGAATAAACCGTGCACTAAGTCTAAGAATTTGAATTTTATTTAATACTTTAGATTTAAAGATTGCCTATAAAATTGCTAAAGTTATGAGAGCAGATGAGGACTCCAACGACTTGAGACATTCAGCGAGCGGATGAGATGAAGAGAACTGCTGATGCAGGTCATTACAGACTGCAGGAAAGTTGGAATTGTCCAAGACAAGACTGTGCTTTAAGTATACGATGCACTGTAATGGTGGAAAGAAACTTTATAGAACTAGGATGGTCTCCCTTTATGACTGTTTTAATCAGAGCATCAAACAAACAGACGCAAAATCCATGTTAATGTCACAAGTGCACACACAGACGCATGCACACACACACACACACACACACACACACACACACAGTTAAGTGAAAAAGATTTGACCTCTGTCTTGATTTCCTCTATTTTTTGCTTATTTGTCATATGTTTCAGATCATCAAACTAATTTTAACATAAGACAAAGACAATGTCAGTAAATACAAAATGCAGCTTTTATAGGTGATCATTTCATTTATTGATGGGAAAAACGTATTCAAAACCTACATTATGCATCTAGAAAAATAATTGCCCAATTGCCGCCACCCCCACCCCCACCCCCCAGAAACGTAATAACTGGTTGTGCCTCTGTTGGTGGCAACAAATGCAATCAAACATTCGCAATAAATGAGTCTTTGACATCGCTGTGGTGGAATTTTGCCCCACTCTTTTTTGCAGAATTGTTTTAACTCAGCCACATTGGAGGATTTTTGAGCATGAACTGACTGTTTAAGGTTATGCCCACAGCATATCAGTGGGATTCAAGTCAGGACTTTGACAAGGCCACTCCAAAATTTTCTTCTTTTTTTTTGTTTTTAGACATGCAGAGGTGGACTTGTTTGTGCGCTTTGGATCATTGTCCTGCTGCATGACACAACAGCGCATGAGTTTAAGATCACAAACTGATGGTCTGACATTCTTCCTCTGGAAATTTTCTGGCAAATTGCAGAATTCATGGTGCCATCAATTACGGCAGGTCGCTCAGCTCCTGAAGCAGCAAAGCAGCCCTGGACCACCACCATTTTGACGACTGGTATGATGTTCACATTGTGGAATGCTGTGTTAGCTCTTTGCCAGATGTAAAACATCCATGTCTTCCAAAAAGTTTCCCTTTTGCCTCATCAGTCCATGGAATTTTAACCCAAAAATTTGAGGGGTCCTGAAGATGTTTTTTTGGCAAATGTGAGATTAACCTTTGTGTTCTTTATGGTCAACAGTGGTTTTCGCTGGGCAGTTCTCTCATGAATGCCATTTTTGCTTTTTTGTCTTTTACTGATTGTTGAATCATGAACACAAACCTAAAAAGGGGAATTTGAGGCCTTCAATACTTTAAATGTTAGTCTTCATTCTTGTGTGACCTCCTGGATGAGTCACTGATGTGCTCTTGGAGGAACTTCGGTTGGCTCGCCACTAGGTTCACCACTGTTACAAGTTTTGTTTATTTGCAGATAATGGCTCTCGCCATGGTTCATTGGGGTCCCAGAGCCTCAGAAATGGCTTTATAACACTTAATCAGTTTTTGGATTTTTTTTTTTTTTTTTTTCAGATCTCTGCATCAGCAGGTACTTTTTGCCTACCTCATGCTGCCGGACAGGTTCTGTTCAATTGATAGCAAAACTCCTTAGCTGGACCATTTACTGAGAGTAGCCGAAATCAGCCACTCCTGTGCTTTAAAGGTGTGTATTTTTCTGAGCTCTGTTTGCTCCAGCTCTTCTGACTTTGGGCTATTCCCAGCTTTTCAGTGCTGCAGTGGAAGCCCAACAGAGCATCACTGGAGAGTGACCCTAGTGTCTGGTGATGTGTATTGGTTCCAGACTACAGGCAGTCATTACCTGCAATGGATTTTCAATCAGTTATTAAAAAATATGTTAATGGTGGAGGGTGGGTGTCCATAACATATTTTGACAAAAAAAGACATATCTACACTTCAAGCACATCTTGATTGTTTTGTCTCAGACTGAATGTGGGGATGTACAGAGCCAAAATGATGAAAATTATATCACTGTCCGAATACTTACGGACTTGGCTGTGTTTTTATTCACAAGCTTTCCCTGAATATTTGCATTGAAATTTGTCAGGGGTTGTATCTGCCAGTGGGGGGCGCCGTTTCCTTGGATGAATATCTCGGTGGCAATGAATTTGTGTTTCAAGTCCTGTGAAAAGGGTGTCAGCATTACTATACATCTGGGTCCTTACTAAATTCCCAATCAGGTTTTTTTTTTTTTTTTTTCAATCAAGGCAACTTCGATTAAAACCGGGTCCTTAAATGTTCAATTTATTCATGGCAAAGTATCTGTGGGGAGTCGTTTAGGAAAAGGCTGCTCTATACAACTTTAAGGGGCGTCAAGTTGACAGTTGAAGTTTCCTTGCTGGGTCAAGGTAAAACTCAGGAAAACAGCAGTGCATTAGACATGTGTGCAAGTCATGTCACTTGTCACTCTTGGAAACA
This sequence comes from Gymnothorax javanicus, assembly GCA_029692085.1. Classification (NCBI taxonomy): domain Eukaryota; kingdom Metazoa; phylum Chordata; class Actinopteri; order Anguilliformes; family Muraenidae; genus Gymnothorax; species Gymnothorax javanicus. The sequence goes on from CM056202.1 coordinate 74,440,769, forward strand.
AGATGGAGCTCAACCAAAATAATTTACACTGGGATATCTGACGTCAGCATTGCATTTAGCATGGTCTTTTGATCTGATAACCATGCATCATGCGTCAATCGTATGCTATATAATTTTTTAAATTTTGACAAGATTGTCAAATTTCCGATGATTTTTGAATGATTGCTTAGCATCCTACATATAGCATCACTAGCTCACTATAATTGCTTAGTGAGGCCAAAAAAAAAGAGAAAACATTCAGGTTGAATGAAACGGTGTGCTGATACTTTTTTGGTGATGCGAGCACTTTATGTTTCCACCCGGAGTGTCAGTAATAGCAGTTGTTAGGGCAGAAACCGGTTTAGGCCTACTATTGGTAAACAGCCGAAAAGAAAGTTACTCCTTCAATGGAAAGCTGTGTTGCCCGTTTAATTCGGCAGTAGATGTGCAGCATTTCGGAACCACACTGACTGTTTGTCATTATAACTGTTTATCCCTAGTGAGCGATCATTTTAACTGCATGTTATAGTTTGCAACAAAATTCACGGCGGGTTTCATCGCACAGCGCTCAAGGGAGCAGACATTATAAATAAATAAATAATAACAGGTCTATTGTTGACATTCTTCCAGTACAAAAAATGCCGTCATGAGACACATGATATCATCTTAACTTGATCCTCATCAATATCGGGCCGAATGGCGTGGGTGGGAGCTTGTTTCAGCGTGTAAATCCGCCCATTCAAATGAATAATGTTTTCAGATCCTATTACATTGAGCTTTTGGTGTGCGTGCTGTATGCATATGATCAAGTGAGGCCAATGTTTTTAAATGTCCCTAACCGACAATTTAATTGATCGATTGCATTCCAACGACCAGTAATAGCCTTGATAGTACAATTTCTGTTTAGGCCTAGATTAAACATTTTGTTTTGCTAGATTAAACAATGGATTTATGCTCGTTGAAGTGGGGAAAATTAAGCACATTTTCAGTAATGTAAACCTGCAATCAGTTTTTGGTAAAAATGATAGACAAAAATACATTTTTGTTGGCAGTTTAGAAGAGGTATGGTTTTTCAATGAATTTAAAGAAGTATCTATGTGGATTGCTGGGGAAACAAAGGACTGTTGTACAACCCAAATTCCGAAATAGTTGGGACAAAGTGTAAATAGTGAATAAAATCAAAACGCGATGACTTTCAAATCACACCAACCAGTTATTTACAATAGAACAGAGATAACATAGCAAATTTTATCCACAAATTGAGCTCATTTCAAATTTTATGGCTGCTACAGGTCTCAAAAAAGTTGGGACAGGGGCCTGTTTACCATGGTGTAGCATCCCCCTCTTCTTTTTAACACAGATTGGAGGCGTCTGGGCATTGAGGAGACAAGTTTCTTGAGTTTAGCCATTGGAATTTGATCCCACTCTTGTTTAATACAGGCTTCCAGCTGCTGGAGAGTTTGGGGTCTCCTTTGACGGACTTTTCGTTTAATTATGCACCAAATGTTCTCAATCGGTGAAAGATCAGAACTGCAGGCAGGCCAGTTCAGCACACGGACTTTTCTACTACGAAGCCAATGGCTGCATTATGTGGTTTTGCATTGTCCTGCTGAAATACACAAGGCCCTCCCTGGAGTAGATGTCATCTGGAGGGGAGCATTTGTTGCTCTAAAACCTTTATATACCTTTCAGCATTCATGGTGGTTTTTAAAACATGCAAGTGTCCCACATCATATGCACTAATGCATTCCCATACCATCAGAGATGCTGGCTTTTGAACTGAAAGCTAATAACAGGAGGGGTGGTCTTTCCTCTCTTTAGCCCGGAGGACACGACGCCCATGATTTCCAACAAGAATGTCAAATTTGGACTCGTCTGACCACAGGACACTTTGCCACTTTGCTACAGTCCATTTTAAATGAGCCTTGGCCCACAGAACACAGTGGCGCTTCTGGATCACGCTCAACAATGGCTTCCTTTTTGGATGATAGAGTTTTTGGTGGCATCTGTGGATGGCACGGTGGACTGTGTTTACTTAAGTATTCCTGGGCCCATGTCAATGACAGAATCATGCCGGTGAGTGATGCAGTGGCGTCTGAGGGCCCGAAGATCATGGGCATCCAGTGAAGGTCTTTGGCCTTGTCCCTTACTCACAGAGATTTTTCCTCTTTCTCTGAATCTTTTGATGATGTTGTGCCCTGTCGATGATGAGACCTTCAAAGCCTTTGCAATTTGACATTGAGGAACATTGTTTTTAAAGTATTCCGCAATTTTTTTACGCAAGCCTTCACTGGTTGGAGAGCCTCTGGCCATCTTTACTTCTGAGAGACTCAGCCTCTCTAAGACATCCCTTTTATAGCCAATCATGTTACACACCTGATGCCAGTCAATGTAATTACTTGCTAAATGTTCTTTCAGCTGATTCTCTTATATATTAATTGCTTTTTCAGCCCTTTTTTGCCTGTGTCCCAACTTTTTTGAGACCTGTTGCAGCCAGAAAATTTGAAATAAGCTCATTTTGTGGATTAAAATGTAAAATGACTCAGTTTTAACATTTGAAATGTTATCTATGTTCTATTGTAAATAACATATTGGCTCATGTGATCTGAAGGTCATTGCATTTTCATTTTATTCACAATTTACACTTCGTCCCAACTTTTTCAGAATTGGGGTTGTAACACTTTCTGCCTTTTTTCCCTATGAATCAAAAACCATTAATTCTAAAATAGCCAGTTTGTTATGTTATAAATGTAAATATGTCAACTGTTGAAACAATATGTTTAAGTGGTTTAAAAGAAATATGTACACTTTGCAAAATTGATTTAAATTCTGTCACTCCACTGTTACAACTGTGTACTGGAATAGTTGTAACACATGCTAGGGATGGTTGTAACATCTAAATTACTCATAATTAATCAATCAATCAAATACCCAAATGACAAAAAAAAAATATGATTCATAATTCACATTATTGTGACTTTTTTAAAAAAATAATGATTCCTAGGTTTGAGCTCATCTTCACTCTTATACAACTTCAAATGGATGGAGAGACTATATATAACAATTTTCACTATAGATGTTGGTCATTGGGAAAAAAATGAATTAAAAATTGAAGTTTTCTTACTACTGTGGCACACCATACCGAGATCTAGAACGAAAGAGTATCAACATTTGCGTAATCATGATTCAACTTTGCAGAACTCACATGGTTCGCCAATGGGTTGTGCCAATAACAGACAGCCATCTATGTAAAAGCCATAAAACCTGTCACTGCCACTGCATCATTTATACAGGTAGGTTGCTGCCCAGCTGTTTGACTGCTTGGCTATGATGGGTATTTTTTTTATATGTGAAATGAAATAAAGTTTGAAAGATATATTTGAATCTGAAGCCCTGTCCAGTAAAGAGAGTGGGACTCCCCTGCCTGTCTTCCTCTGATAGCTGGCATGCTGTAAACAAACGTGTCCAGCTATTAGTATTAGTATCAGTATTAGTATAGGCCTTTGGGTTTTTGAAATATACTGTAAATAGAAGCATTTAGTTCATGGACAGTTGTAACAAAGCAACAAGTGTCCCAGTATCACAAGCTATGATGTCACCTTATGTGAACTAGCATGACTGCTGGTTTGCCACGAGCTAGCCATTTCCATGTTTAGCTTAGAGCAGTGATTCCCAAACTTTGTCCTGGAGCACCCTTTGGTTTTTGTATCCACGGCTGCAGTCCTAGGATTTTAACAAGCTGATAATTTGTCTACAACCCCAATTCCGAAATAGTTGGGCCGAAGTGTAAATTGTGAATAAAATCAAAATGCAATGACTTTCAGATCGCATGAGCCAATATGTTATGTACAATAGAACAAAGATAACAATTCAAATGTTGAAGCTGAGACATTTTACATTTTCATCCACAAATTGAGCTTATTTCAAATTTTCTGGCTGCAACGGGTCTCAAAACAGTTGGGACACAGGCAAAAAAGGGCTGAAAAAGCAATTAATATATAAGAGAATCAGCTGAAAGAACATTTAGCAAGTAATTAAGTTAACTGGCATCAGGTGTGTAACATGATTGGCTATATAAGGGATGTCTTAGAGAGGCTGAGTCTCTCAGAAGTAAAGATGGCCAGAGGCTCTCCAGCCTGTGAAGGCTTGCGTAGAAAAATTGTGGAATACTTTAAAAACAATGTTCCTCAACGTCAAATTGCAAAGGATTTAAAGGTCTCATCATTGACAGTGCATAACATCATCAAAAGATTCAGAGAAGCTGGAAAAATCTCTGTGCGTAAGGGACAAGGCCGAAGACCTTTACTGGATGTCCGTGATCTTCGGGCCCTCAGACGCCACTGCATCACTCATCGGCATGATTCTGTCATTGATATGGGCCCAGGAATACTTAAAGAAACCCCTGTCTGTAAACACAGTCTGCCGTGCCATCCACAGATGCCACCAAAAAGTCTATCATGCAAAAACGAAGCCATTGTTGAGCATGATCCATAAGTGCCGCCGTGTTCTGTGGGCCAAGGCTCATTTAAAATGGACTGTAGCAAAGTGGCAAAGTGTCCTGTGGTCAGACGAGTCCAAATTTGACATTCTTGTTGGAAATCATAGGCGTCGTGTCCTCTGGGCTAAAGAGAGGATAGACCACCCCTCCTGTTATCAACGATCAGTTCAAAAGCCAGCATCTCTGATGGTATGGGGATGCATTAGTGCATATGGTGTGGGACACTTGCATGCTTTAAAAAGCACCATGAATGCCGAAAGGTATATAAAGGTTTTAGAGCAACATATGCTCCCCTCCAGATGACATCTATTCCAGGGAGGGCCTTGTGCATTTCAGCAGGACAATGCAAAACCACATACTGCAGCTATTACAACAGCATGGCTTTGTAGTAGAAGAGTCCGTGTGCTGAACTGGCCTGCCTGCAGTCCTGATCTTTCACCAATTGAGAACATTTGGCGCATAATTAAACGAAAAGTCCATCAAAGGAGAACCAAACCTCTCTAGCAGCTGGAAGCCTGTATTAAACAAGAGTGGGATCAAATTCCAATGGCTAAACCCAAGAAACTTATCTCCTTAATGCCCAGATGCCTGAATGAATAAAATACTGGCTGATGTGATTTCAAAGTCATTGCGTTTTGATTTTATTCACATTTTACACTTCGTCCCAACTATGTCGGAATTGGGGTTGTAATTCAGTCTTAATTACAGTGGTTATTTATCCTCTAAAGCTGCATTTTGATAGATACTTGCCATAAAGAATGAATTTTAAACTTACTCAATGTCATATAAACAACTGCATTAAAAGGGGAAAAAATTAACTAATCAAAATCCACAATCAGTAGGTCCTTAATAGGTGAAACTGGGGACACTATCACTACATTCACATGACTGGGCTGAAGTGACTCAAATCTGATTTTTTTTTTTTTTTTTTTTTTTGTGGCACAGATCTGATATTTTCAGAACTGTATATACATAGAAATCTGATATTATATCCAGTCTCTAATTCAGAATTCAGCTACTTTCATATGTGGTTCTGTATTGGATATTAATGTGGTGCATGGCTGTGTGACATGAATGAGAAATGACAGATCAGAATCCATGTGGCTTTTTGCTTGTACACATGCACTGAGCGCTGTTAAGAAACTAATAAGGTGGCCATTTGGCCTTTTTTTTTTTTTTTGCCTTCTCAACCTCATCAGGGACGGCTGTCGAACTGTTTGCCATCCTTCAGGGCAAAATCCTGTCCATACATTCGTTACTAACTGTAATGGTTTTGTGTCTTAAGCACACAGGCTTGCACAGAGGACAGGAAGCGGAGGACTGGACTCAGGGGCACGGATGGGTTTGGTATATTTATTATGCCTCACCACAGGGCAGTGGGCACAAATATTGCAGACAAAACAAAAAAGGAACAGAGGTTCCAACGCAGAAGTATACAAAGATTAATACTAGAACTATTGTAACTAAGTATTACCCAACAAAAAAGGGAAGAGATGTTCATCTAAGTAAAAAATGCACTGCGTTAAACAACAGCAGTGCTTCGATCAAAGCTTAGAATTGCACAGGCGAATTACGGGCTATTAGTGGGCTCCAAAATTACTCGCATCCCTGACTAGCAATGCACAAACATACTTTAAAAGATTCTAAAAAAATATATATTCATAGAGGAACTCTAAATAACTGCATATGAGAAATACTGTATGATATTCGTGTTATAATGGAACCAACCAAAATCATTTACAAATTTAATTAAAAATCAGTTTCCTGAAAATCAAGATTTCACATTAATGGCACGTTTCAAGACTGCCAAAAATAACATCTACCAAAATTAAACCAGGTATAAAATTCCACTCATTTAAGTTTTATGTAAGTGTTAAGGAACTATATTGAGCCATTACATCACTTCCTGTTTCAGTAGGTTATAAAAATGAGGTAACACACATGCAACATCCCTGTGTCATCCAACACTATTAAGAAAACAAAACAGCTGCCAGTTCAAAAGACCTTCATAAATCTAGTAATGGCTACGAGAAGATTCACAAACGATTGAATATGCCACGGATCACTGTCAGGGCAATTATTTAAAAAATTCCAAAGATATGGAACTGTTGAAATCCTCAAAGGTAGAAGGCGCAACTGCATTTTGCCCCACAGGATACTGAGGAGGATGGTGAGAGAAGCAACAAATTTCCCAAGAATCACTGTGAAGGAATTACAGGCCTTGGTGGTATCTTGGGTTCACCAGGTTTCAAAAAGCACCATCAGGCGCCACCTCCACAACCACAGGCTCTTTAGAAGGGTTGCCAGAAGAAAGCCTTTTCTGACCAGAGGACGCAGATGCAAGCATTTGGAGTTTGCCAAACTTCCTTTAAACTTTGTTTAAATTATGACTGGAACAAAGTGCTTTGGTAGGATGAGACCAAAATTGCACATTTTGGTCAGACACAGCATCGACATGTTTGGCGTCGAAACATCGATGCATACAAGGAGAAGCATCTCATACCCACAGTGAAATTTGATAGAGAGTCAGTCATGTTTTGGGGCTGTTTTAATTTGAGAGGTCCAGGGGCACTGGTTAAGATTAATGATATAATGAATTCCATCAAGAATCAGGATATTTTGACCGACAATCTGGTTGCTTCCGCCAGAAGGCTGGGACTTGGCTGGAGGTGGACTTTCCAACAAGACAATGACCAAAAGCATACCTCAAGGTCCACACAGAAATGGTTCCCTGACAACAAAATCAAATTTCTGCAATGGCCATCTCAGTCGCCAGACCTCAATCCAATTGAAAACCTGTGGGCTGAATTGAAGAAAGCAGCTGATAAATGCAAACCCAATAATGTGAAGGATCTTGAAAGGATCTGCTTAGAGGAGTGGCCCAAAATCCCCCCAAATGTGTGTCTTAACCTTATCAAAAATTACAGGAAAAGACTCCATGCTGTTTCCTTGCAGAGGTGGTTGCACTAAGCATTAAATGAAGGGTGCCAATTGTTATGAATTCTTAATTTTATTGAAATTTATTTTGTATTGAATGATTGTTATGATTTTGGTTATTGCCGTCAAAACAAAAGTATTTCTCACATGTTGCTACATTCTGTTTCTCTATAATTATGTTGTTTATATTTTTGTTGTATTGTTTGTGCATTGCCAGTCAGGGGTGCCAGTAATTTTTAAGCCCATAGGCTGATCTGATTTGAGCAAAAATTGGAATTGAAGAAAAAAGCTTATAATGTGAATGTATCAATCATCACTGAAAGTGTCAATTTATTGGGCAAGAAAATGACAGAGTCACAATTGATTGTAAAATTAATATTTTCACATTACAAGCCTCATTGTTCAATTACAATTTTTCCTCAGATCAGAGTTGCCCATCTTGACAATTTATATTCATAATTACATGTGACCAGTATCTATTGCTATGTTCACATTATGAGGCTGAAGTTATTTAAATCTGACTTTTTGTCTGAATGCGACACAGACTGATGTGTTCAGGACTGTGTGGTCAGAGAAATCCAATCTTATATTCGATCTTCAAATCAGAATTGACCCATTTTCATATGTGGTCCTTGATACAAATCTGACATGTGGGCATGTGATTTGAATGAGAACAGTCATATCGGAATCCATGTGGCTTCCATCACCGACAAAAAAAACGTCATATTTGTGAGAGCACTAATTGTCAGGTCTCGCCTCTCCAGACCCAGCACGCAGGCCAATTAAGACCTGGAGCGCTACCACACTCAGCCACACGAGGAGCAGCTGTATGTAATTTCTGCTGAGCAGTGGCAGCATGTGTTATATACCATTGCTTTCTCATTTTTCTTTGCAACTTCTCTGAAGCCACACGCCTGTGTAGCTTAGCGCTCCATTTTGCGTGTATAATACTACTAAATCTAACCTTTGATATTAGTGCTGTGCAGTTCCAGCACTTTATAGATGCTAAGGAACCTTGTTTCCTTTTCCTTTTCTTTTATAGTTATACTAGTGTTTGTGTTTTCACACTTTTTGTTTGTATTACTATAGTTTCTTTTGGAACCATGGATCCTGTTTTGTGTTGTATTTTTGCTTATGCCTCCCACTTGCGCGGTTGGCATAATAAATACTTCAACTAAATCCATCCTTGAGTTCAGTCCATGTTCTCCTGGCCTCTGTGCCAACCCTCACACAAATGGTATTAACAGTCACTCCACGGGTCCACCATGCAAAATCTGCAAAAAGCGGCAAGGTGGGGGGGGGTTCTGTGGATCCGTTCTGTATATTGACTAAAGGTTGGCCCTGGGGCATGGAGGTGACTGTTAGAGCCATTCGTCAAATGATCATGTAGGGTTGGAGAAGGGGCCATTTTTGTTTTTCGCTTGTTATGAGCAGCTATTTCCCCCCAAAATATATTGATAATGTTTCAACTTTTTTCACTGCAACTACAAAAAGAACAGACTTTTCCCTATTGTAGAATGAAAGTGGACATGTTGAAGATTTTTTTTCCTGCTATCAGTAATTTTTTCGTGCTTCTGGTAGTGCTGGCCCAGGGCCCCCAAAGGGGCCAAGTTTGACACTGCGAAATTATATGCCATATTTCAAGGTTGATATCTTACCTTCTGCAGGGTGTTGATAGATGAATCTTTGCCAAGAAATAGGTAGATGCCTATGCTTTTATATTCAAAAGGAAAATTTTTGCCAGCTATTTTCGTATTTTCACATTAGGCTTTCAAAAACCTTGTTATTAGCTATTTTTGTTTGTTTCACAGTTCCCCAACAGGGGGCTATCAACTTGGATTGGTGCAGTCGTATGCAACAGAACAACAGCAACAGCAACAAAATGGCAGCTCATGAACAGCAGCAGCCCCTAGTCCGTTCTTTATACTGTAGGTTGAGGAAGTAACAATAGGGGGCAGCACCATAACACTAGTTCGCCAAATTCTGGTCTCACTCGCAAACGGTAAATGTTCGCAAATTTTTTTTTCTGTTTCCAGTAATTCAAGTAATGGTTCTAATCCCATACGAGTCACAAAATCCAACTCCCTGCAGAAGGCAAGTTATTGGGCTCGGAAACATGGTCATCTCAAAATCAGTGATTTGGGGTAGGGGCAACATTCTCACCTATACCTCCCACATTAGATAATATTTTTCATTGGTTTTCAGGGGAAACATAGGCCTTCCTATAGGGAATCCACCCATCAAAATGTAGTATCCCAAAATGGACCATTTTCTGTCAAGACTTAATTTTCTCTTGCTTATTGAAATCCTTGAAATAGTGCTTATATGAACGCCAAAATTCTATTTCTAGCAATTGTTCTGTAATCACTGGAGATAAACCGCTCATACTGCACATTCTAAGTAAGCTAGGTCAGACACACATATCCACCAAAAATTGTTCATTTTGGCTGACCCACCCCTTGCCGCATTTTGCATGGTCCATCCGCGGAGTGACACTTAAAACCTGATTCAAACAGAGAAAAGGGACATGCTTGTAGTGAATGTATGCATGGGATTTTGCCCTGGAAGACTGCAAACAATCAGCTGTATGCAATGAGGTCCAGAAGGTGAAAAAAACTCCTGATGGCTTGTTTTTTAGGTTCTAACTGCGCTCAGCGCATGTGTACAGGCAAAAAATCACATGGATTCTGACCATTCTCTTATATGTCACATGGCCACGTATCAGATTTGTATCCAGTCTAGAACCAAATATTAAAGTGGTTCAATCCTGATTTGAAGATCGGATTTTTGTGTCCACACAGCCCCAAAAACATCAGATCTTACAGATCTTAGTCACATTCACGCAAAAAATGAGATTTGAGTCACTTCAGTGAGAAAATTTTGAATTTTGATTCATTAGTCCAAAGGACTTGTTCCCAGTCCATTGGTGTCCAATCCTTGAATTTCTTGGCAAACTCAAGTCTTTTTTTGATGTTGCCAGCTCTTGGCAGGAACACGACCAACCAGAGCATTTTCACAAAGGCGCCTGGAAATAGTACATCTTGATACTTTCATCTCTTCACTTCTGGAGCTATTAATGAGTTGTTGCGCTGTCAACTTCCATAACTTGTCACACACAGATAACGAACATCAGAGGCACTTCCATTTTGCACCTCTATTGCCACTAGTTTACAGCAAACCAGTCCCTTGATGGTGTTTCTTACCGTGCCATGGCAGCATTTAATGTCCTCAGCATCATGTAAGGCCACAATGCTGCTACGAACAATCTCAGGGGGCTCCCTCCATCATGCCATCGTGCATAACACAGTGACACTGTTAAAAGTCCAGGTCATCTTATATTCTGGAACAACTGACCATAAGAGGTAATTTTGTGGAATAATGTTGCCTAAAACCAGTTTAAACAATTTTCTTAGTGTCAATAATCATGGAATGAGCCTTCAAACATGCATTCAGGCTATGCATGAGTCAAGAAAATAACAATTTGACACCTTTCAATTGTTATATGTTTTTGTTTAATACCCATATTTTTACCTTAGTACACTTGTGGGAATGATTTTTTTTGTCATTGCATACAATAGTATTGTTCAATACCATTTCACCAAAATATTATAGAGAAGTAATATAATAGGACCCCTTTTAGATGAAAGTTGTGGTGTATAATGATCACCGCACACTATGTATATCAGTGGACCCTCCAAGCCTCCCCATTCATTGAAAACGAGGGTCTCCCTAAGGCGTCAAATGCGTCTTCATTGATATGGCCAGGGTTGTCATTTGTAGTCATTATGGGGAAAGGGAAGGGGGAGTCTATGAGGTAGTGATGTAGTCAAGACCACCTAAATCAAGACCAAGATATGACCAAGACCAGAGTGTATCGCGACCGAGTCAAGACTAACACTTTTAGAGGCCAAGACTGAGTCAAGACCAAGACCAAGGCAGGGCAAGATTAAGTCAAAAGAGCAAATGTTAAAAAAAATAGTTTAAGGGATCTTCAGGGTAAAAATTTCTCTTTTTTTTTTTTTTTTTTGAAAATTTCAATATTTTTGATTTTCGCATAAAATAAATAAAGGAATGCAGTGAGATGCCAGTTAACATCAAGAATCTATGTTTTTCCTCTGCCTCAGTTGTTACTTGTGACTTTAAATGCAAATTACCGAAAATCGCAATTTTGACTGATTTTCAATCTTGTGGCATTCATAAAATTATTAATATTCATCTGATTTCCTTGAAATTTGGACTGAAGTTGTATCCGTTGGAGATACATGAAAAGACATAGGATTTTCTAGATAGATGCATCCCTAGGGGGTTAATTTTGAAAATGAAGCAAGTTGATGATAACGATTTTTGTTATGTTTATATAACAGAGCTCATTAAACATTCATAGGATTTTTTTGCTTGGAGCATTTACATCATTTCATAGAACTATCTTAAACCTTTCATATGAGACTAATTTGAGTGAAATCTGATGATGGGTTATTGAAATATCAATGCCACAAAATATTTTCAGATTTCGTCATTAAAGTGCTGTTTCCATGGCAACCATGTAAATTTTTATCAAAATATTATATTTTATGAGGTTAAAATCATGTTGAGTATGTTTATTTCTTAGTTTTTATATTATTATGGTTATTTCTACACTTTACCCTGAAGACCCCTTAAGATAAGCAGAAGTATAAAAACCTAATACATTTATGTAAATGTGTGTCCTGTATTAGAACATTAATGTGTGGATCAACACAATACATACACAGCAAGGGCATTATAGCAACCACTATTATCAAATAGTTACAACGATATGATTGATATGTTATGATATGCCCACACCAGTTAATTTCCTAACCATAACACAGATATCTAAGTAAACGTTGCATTGTAGAATTTGCATGCTGCTGAGTTTTTTCTTTTGGATGTTGTATTGCAGATAAACTCTTTGTGGTTTCGATTGCCAAACTTTATTAAACAAGATCTGGCGACTGTCACAGCATCCTCACCTGTCTCCTGCATTTACGTTTTGGAGCACATGTTAAGGGGGGAGGGAGGAGAGGTGACAGCCGTCAAGTTAACTTTATTGGTCGCATTTGAAGCAAGAAGTTTTACATACAATCACAGCAATGATGTCAAAAATAAATCAGACAATTTACAGAAAAATTAGTCATACGCCCGCACCTGTGGTCTTGACCGGTCTTGGGGGGGGGGAAAAATATCTTGAGTCTGCTTTATCCGAGACCGAGACAAGACCGAGTAAAAATGTGGTCGATTCCGAGACGAGACCGAGACCTTCAAAAAATGCTCTCGAGACTGGTCTTGAGACCAAGACCGATCTCGAGTACTACAACATTACGATGACGAAAAAAAGTTAGTCATGAAATGCACCTAAATAGAACGATTTAATAGCTTATTAAGATCCTTCAATGGCAAATGTGGTTAGAACAAAAACCAGCATACACTGGAGTGTCCCAGGACCTTGTTTGACAACCACTGGCTCAGAAAACAATGATTCTAAAAATACTCATTTGGATTCTTAGACATTTGATCTCAGTTCAGCATTCAAAAAATGCATCAGACAGAAAAATTACATTTTACCCCCAAAAAAAAAGAACTCTTGCTGGTAGCTTTATCTTGAAGTTTCAAAAATGGCTCCTTTTTGTCAGCAATAAGACTACTGAGGATGTTGAGTGATTTTAATCACTTCAGCTCGTTTCTAGTTGAAGGAATTCAAGGTGTTACAACTGTCCCTTGTTGCGACTGTCCCTGGCCTCACCTACTGCTCAAATGTCCAAGAAATGTATAGTATTGTAATGGTTCCAATGCAATTTGATTTCATGTTTAATAGTAAATTGATTATGAAAATAGGGCAAATACTGCAAAGTAATATTGTTGCACACTATGGGCAATGTGCAGACTCCACGAAAATAAAGACATGAGCGATATTTTAAGGCAATGACAGATGGTCCGTCACCCAATTTCAAACTTAGAAATGACGTCAGGTGCTTGAATGGTCGAGGTGGCGGGGGCAGGGTGGGGTGGGGGTGGGCGTTTTGCGACCGGTTGGCTCTCGGTGCTTTAATAGCTGCAAGCATGACTGTCTGCACATTGAGTGTCACGAAACGAGGCGCGTGGACAGTAAAGTGTTCCTCCTGGAACAGGAAAGCAGAGCTGGTGCCCTGAGGTTTTCTTATTCCTTTTTAATTTGAGTAGAAGAGACCTGTAATTAAAACTGTGTTTTCTGCTCCCAGCATTCTTATCACCATCTTTATTATTTGCAGTTATAATATGCTCAAAACCTCTGTCTTTGCCTGTGGCTATCCTGTGTCCATAACCTGCATGTGATGGTTGAAAAGCCATCCACGGCAGACATGTGGGGATGGGAGATTTTTGATTAATAGATTCATAGATTAAGCCAACTGGGTCTCATCTTTCTACCAATCAGATGGGTACAAGAATGTGCAGAAGCCCATTTCTCGCTGCAAACCACCACCCAACATCCCTGCCTCTCTGCCCTTACCCCAACAAAGCTAGCGAGATGCCCTCAAACATTGAACCCCTGACCTTGTGTTAGCGGCGTGATCCACTGATTTGATGACATAATCCACGCGGCCATATCACCTGCAGACATTTATCCCTCAATGGAAAACCAGAGATGAGTGTTTCACTTTGATCAGCATGCACAGCTAAATTATCACATCTGAAACTGCACTCCAAAATTGGGCTTTAATCCAAAAATTGGAAAAATTGAATTTAGAATTTGTGGGAAAATTAGAGCCTGGCCGGTTGAATTTTATGGCGAGGGTCCAGATTACTTCTCTTCTGAGTGATGGCCTGGATTGTAGAAGCCAGTTTGACGATGTGGGGTTATGATGATGTACAGAGTAATGTTGCGGGGGCTCCTTGAGGTGCTGGGGTCAAGGATAATATTGGGGGGGGTTATGATGGAGCAATACTGCAGATAGAGAGGAAAGAAGGTGTGAGTTGGGGATGAGGAGATCGTTAAGACAGGAGAAGAGGGCAGGGGGAAAATTGGATGGTGTTGTGCAGAAATGGAAATGTAAATCAAAGTGAAGGATGACAGAAAAGACGGAGAGAAGGGAAGGGAGCACAAAGGGTGGATGAGGCGGAGCTGGAGGGTGGGGGGGTGGGCATTAGGGTAGAATGGGAACAGCAACAACAAGGCAGTGATGGAAGCCGAATGAGGGATCGATCGGGACGAGACGAGAGACGAGAGGACAGGGGAGCGAGATTGAAGAGAAAATGAATGTGACCGGCAAGGGCGCCGGAAAGTAAAAGAAGAAAGAGAAGGGGGATGGAGGATGGGAGAAGTAAAGGTGAGTGACAGACAAAGAGCGGGAGAAAGAGAGGGAGGGGGTAGTGAGTGGAGGGAGGGAGAGGATGGGAAGGAGGAAGAGAGGAGGGTATTTAGTATGCAAAGCGAAGCAGCCCCATCTGCTTAGCGCAGCAGTCCTCCTCGTATAACTGTCTCTGGGCTGCGGGCCGCGTAAAGAATGTCCCAGATTTGATGTAATTCCACAAAATTAATGACAGCTTTACGCCAGACGAGCCGTGAGGGAATGATTAGTGTTTGATCGTCCATCTGATCCACGTCCCGCTCCCCGCGCTCGGCTTCGGAAGGAGGCTCTCTCCCATTCCCTATTTTAGCTCCCCGCGCTCACGCACCAGCGGTCACAAGGGCACCCCCTCCCGTGCCACACCCTGCTCTCACTAAACCCACAGCGAGCAGCTTCAATACTAACCCCATCCAATGTGCCCAAGATACACTCATGCTGCCCATGTACATGCTGTACTTGTCAAAATTTTCAGAATACCAACGATTTTCAACCAGTCAGAGATGGAAAAGGGAAATTTAAACATCTTTTTGTTTCACAGAAATGTGCCTGAATCTTAGGACAATTTTTGGAGTATTGACTGCTTTGCAGATTTGTGGATTTTTTTCTGTGAGGGCATTTATACAGTTCTGAAGGTTAATAGTTATCACTTCATTAAAAATTCCCCAGAATGCACTGCACTTTTGGTCTGTGTCTTCTTCCAAGATTTAGACCAGCAAAATAACTGATTCTTTGTTTTCTTTTCCATTAAAGCATTGAAATGAAACATGAGAAGGTGTTCTTAAACTTTAGACCGGTATTGTATACTGCCACCGTCCACTTACACTCATATTGCTCAGTTACACACATACTGCCCTCTCATGCTCTGTTACTGCTCACTCATTCTTACATTGCCCACTTGCATATTTTGCTGAACAATGATTCTGCATACATTAGCAATTTAAGCACAATCAATTCAATTATCTTATGCCTCAGCTGGTCAAATTCCATATGGATATTGGACAGGTTGGCCCCTATTATACTGCCTTTCTTCTTACAGACCAGTTAATTTACAAGTAGGCAGAGCTTCCATTTTTTGGGCTGCAGAATAGGGTCTTTTTCTGCACGTTAGGAATATCAAAAGTGAAAGCCCTGTGTGATGCTTCATGTATAGACTAGGCTCTTCCCACCAGTTGTGCGTTTTCAAGCTGACTACCACCTAAACCCCCTGCTCATGACGTAATGAAGAATGACTGTTTCTCAATCACTTTTATACATCATGTGTTCAATAATGCTTCAGTCCTGTAAAAAAAAAAAACAGGGAAACTCACAGACTGTAAAAACCACTTAAGCTTAAATATAATAAACAAAATAAAATGCAATGCATATTTAGTATTCTTATTAGACCATTGTGAATATGTCCATGTCTGAGGTGCTGCAATTAGTGCAAAAATAATGGTCTCAAATATTTAAGTGTTTTGGTCTTGTAATGAGTATTAAAAACTTTTTACTTTTTTAAGAAGAAAGTACTGTTTTGTTTGAAATTCCTTTTCACTAATGTGAAAGGTCTCCATTGGCCAGCCTTGAAATGAATATGTCTAATTATTTATACCATCAATAGTCAAACCTCATTTGTTGTGTTTTTGACACCTTTATTGATGAAAAGGCAATCAAATTATTATTTCAAAAATGATGTAAGATAATTTTTTTTGTTTTTGTTATGTTCCACATTGCAGCTGGTATATAGGAAGTGTCTCTGTTGCTTTTTGAATATGTTTTTGAATTATATTACAGCTCAGCAGCTGATTTCTGTCTGAGTAATAGACTTAAGAACATTTTGCCTTCATAGATGGCAGGTATGGGCCTGTGTCCACTGCCAGCATTTTTTGAGTTAGGGGCGCCCATGACCTCAGAGCGCTTTTCTCAAGCGCTTATTGTTGCTAGTTTAAAAAAACCATCTTCTGGGCACTTCCGCAATCAATCGTTGTGAATGTAAACTCTCTGTATTTTAACCTTACGTTACCTTAGAAAAGTAAGGAGCCCGGGGAAGTGCAAAGACATGAAAAAATGTATAGTGGCCATGAGATATAAGTCATTCCCATGATTTAGTTCATTCATGGTCATGAGTTATAATAGATTCCCTCAATTTAATTAATACGTTTCTACAAGTTAGCCGACTTGTGGCCACAAAATATAACTCATTCCCACGATTTAGTTAACTTGTGGCCACGAGATATATTTAGCTCCCTCAATTAAATTAACTTGTTCCCTCAGTTTCATTAATTTAAATTGAAGGAACGAGTTATGTCTCATATCTCATGGCTACGTGAAAGCAAAATCGTGGAAATGACTTATATCTTGTGGCCACAAGGTAGCTAAGTCATGGGAAGGAGGTAGCCAGATCATGGGAACGACATATATCTCGTGGCCACAAGATAGCTAATTTGTAATGCGCAGAAAAACACCATATTCTGCAGCCCAAAAGATGGAAGCTCTGCCTACAATCCAGAGCGATTGGTGCATCAGGGTAAGAAAGGAAGCCCATGAAGTGATGCACCCCTCATGCAGCGCCCAGTGTGTAGGGCTCCGGATGCAGTTTTATGGTCTGGGGTTGCTCCAGTTGGTGAGGTCTAGGCTTAGCAACAACAGTAGTAATGGAATGGAATGGGGTAAATCTAAACTCATCAAACCACATGACTTTTTTTTCCATTGTTCCAAAGTCTAATCTTAATGCTCCTTAGCACATTGAAATTGTTTTTCCCAATTATTCTCACTACCAATTGGCATTCTCCTGGCCATGCAACTGTTCTTGTCACATCAATCCTGCAAGCTCTTGTCGCATTGTGTGTGTGGAAAAGCTCTCTTTTACTTAGACACAGCCATGAGTTCTAATGTCTATTTCGTTTCTATGAGATTTCATCAAGCATTTAAGTGATCTCTGATCACAATCATTAATAATCTTTTTTCTGACCAATTTCTTCTGTGAAGTTGACAGTTCACCACTATGCCTTCCAGGTTTTAATAATGTGCTCGACAGTCCTTAACCCAATTCCTGTGATTTCAGCAATCTCCTTAGTTGTTTTCTTAGTTTTTGTTTTGAAGTTTGCAGACTGCCTGAATGTACTGAATGGCCAGGTTATCGACAAATAAGCACCATGATTAAAGCTAAAGGCGGTCCAACAAAATATTTGAATGCGCAACTTTTTTTTTTTTTTTTTTTTTTGTCAGGCAGTGTATTTCTTGCTGAAAGCGCCAAGAGTGCAGCAGATAAAAATCAGTATGCCGAGGGCACTGTCAATGCTGAACTTCATAGAATTTGTATAGAAAATAGACGATGCCAGACAATTCATGGTTTGTCAGTGGAGTATTGGCATTTCATTCCTCAAACACACCACTATAAACAAATCGAGCGAACTTGTAAAACTTCTGAACTTTTTTGGAGTGAATACTGGTAGTTCCTGTTCTCAGTTCACAATACATTTCCTCGAAGACCATGAATGAGGTTCGTGGAGTGCAATAATTTTGCCAATTATTCAAAAGCCTGAAGGGATATTTCACGCATATTTGCGATCAGTTCAAACAGGTTCAATTTATAAGACTGCGAATTAGACATGCATTTGTTGCTGCAGGTTTTTGTTAGATTGGATTCCTCTATAATTGCCTGATTTGAGCTCTGATCACATGCTGAAACTTAATGACCGGCTTAGTAACTCAGTGGAGGAAACTGATAAAATTACCTCCTCAGAGCTGTGACATTAAGCATATTAAAACACCCTCTCTGAATGGTTTTTCAGATGCCTCCTTCATAACTTGTTCATAAGCAATGCATAGCGATGAATGCCTATATTGCTCATCACACTACATAAATGTATTTGCAGCGTCCTTATGTACAGTGCCTTATGTGCCTATTTGCAGTTACTGACTATAGTTTGTTTATGTTGTGTTATGACTATAGTTTAATTTGTTTGAACTTTCTGTGAGGGACACATAGCTGGAATGAAGGGCCATTCTAACGCAGCATTAAAAACCTTGAAATTCAGGGCTTGTTCTCAGTAGGATGTGCTAAGCATGCATGATTCACTCCTTAAATGTTTGTCATGAAATGTGAAACCAGACAAGTTTTTTTTTTAAATTATCACATTGCTATAGACAAAAAAAATTCTCTCAAAAAAGTTTCTCAGAGTAGACTTTTCCAATAAACAGGATTGCAATAATAGTAAGAATGACTTCAAAGGTGATATATCCTCATTAATCTGATATATTTCAGGGTGCATTCAGTTACATCAACTAATTACTGAAGCATTCTGAAGTTACTGCATGATTAGCTGTGCTTGAAGAGAACATGTTTTTAGCGCTATGTAAACCGTGCTGTGAAACGGATGCATGAGTCTGTATACACTGCTATTGTATGAACTGGACTCGTTATTATGCTGTTAGCGGTGCTGAAATTCAAGCTCTGTGAGCGCTGGTCTCATTCCCCATCTGCCTCGATGTGGACCAGTACCAACCTGCAAATGCTTTAAGCTGTGCCAGCTCTGCGCGGAAGTGCCAGAAAAGATTGGCAGCTGAAGAGAACAGCCTGAAGCGAGAGATGTTTAATGTGCTGGATACAAGTCCAATCTCTAATAACCTCTGCTGGTAGCCTGTCCAAATCTGAGGCAACGCTGCAATGCTGAACTGGGGAAAAATAAGGCCGCATCATGTACGCATTTTGATGATGCACAGTGGCTTGGATTCAATTACTGTTTTTTCCTTAGGTTTGGCAATGCTTTTCAGTATTAAGTGGATTTTTATATTGCATTTTACTAGCACGTTTGCAGATTTAATGATCATTAAAAGTAACACAGTTGTTACGCAAGTAAGAAATTGTTATGAAGATTAAGAAAAACATTTTATTGAATTCAATCCTTTATTGGTACTCAACATGTATTATTTATTCATTTTGACAGTACTTGTTGGTATTTATTGGCTCAGAGCACATGATAGCATTCTGTTTGTCTTCCATTACTGTGTGGGTGTGTTTGTTTGTAGGTATCAGTTTTCAGAATCTCTCAGTTTATTTGTTTATTTTTGAACATTAGCAGGATTTGTATAAGGGGAGTTTTTCACTAATTTTTTCTCTTCTCTTTGCCCTCCTCTCACCCTCCTCCCTCGCTTCAGCTCTCATTAGTGTGTGTTTCTGCCAGGGTGGGGGGCCTTGTTGCTATACTGTGACCTTTAGGCCTTTAAATTACATTGTGATGCTGCAGGCCTCTCTCACCTCAGCTCACCACTTACGAGTCTTGGGAGAGCCACAAAAAAAGGGATTCTGACCAAACGGCCTCTTTAAAAAACCTCTTCTAGATTCTCCTGTATTTTTTTAATCCCTTCACTCCCATTTGCGCTAAATTAATATTCAGGCTTTCGGACCTGGCCAGCGGCAGCCCTCGGAATTAAACGAGGTGAAGTGAGGCTTCCCATGGATGATGCCAGTTACCGAGGGATTGGGATTGGATGCAGCACCGAGTGTAGGATTTTATATACAAAGTGTTGCCAGGCAACCATTTACAGTATGTGATTGCTCTTTTTCCCAGTTGGTCACCCTTTTGTGTTAAGGTGGTCTGGTCCCTCTGGGGCAATTGACTGGTGGAGTGCTCAAGGTTTGATAATTATGGCAGTCACTCATATTTTCTCCTGCCAAGAGGAGATGACATCATCGAAAGGTGAGGAAAATAGCCAGTGAGTCTCAATGCTGCAGTCGTGCCATTCAGAGGTCATGCATCATTTAGTTGTAGTAATGCCATTTGCCATCGCTCATCCAACCTGGCCCACAGAAATATTCCAGCCTACTTGTAACTTTATATACTGTTTGTGTATGTTAATTTGTGTTATCAAGAATACATTTGAAAAAAAAAAGAATGTATTTTATTATATGCATGCGAGAGTATCTTTTAGTACATTTTTCTTCTGAATGCATGAGATCATGAGTTAGTATTTTCGACCATTTGCTGCGTTTGTGTATACATGTGCATGTACTTGCATATGTGCAGTATGTGCGTGCTTGTGTGCATACATGGGTGTATGTTTGTGCGATCATACACGTGTATGTGTGAGTGCATATGTGCGTGTGTGTATGTGTGTGTGGTGGTCCAGGTTTAAAGCCTATCCCGTGCTTTAAAAATTCAGATGTTCCGTCAGCTTAATGTTTAACAGTAATACTGCAATAAAACGGCAATTAGCACAATAAAGCCACGGGAAGATAAGACGGGGAAGATGTACCCAAGAGCAATTTAATGGCTGTAGAAAACAGGGAAGCAGAGTGAGTTATGGCCGTAAGCCCTCCCCCCTCACTGGCAAAGAGAGAGGAGCATAAGGGACTCAATGTATTCGGCATTTCAAAACAACAGTAATTACCTCAAGACTAATTGCTCAGTGTTGGTCGAAACTTTAAAGTAATACACATTCCATCAATACCGGCGTGATTAAAAGCTGCAGCCATGGACAGATTTGTTTATCCTCATATCTTTATGACAGAGTGCCATTCAATTTTAACAGCTGTAGTTAATGCTTTATCTCAGATGCACCTGTCTTGTGTTGGCAAGAGTTATCTAGGTGGAGAAGTGAATCACAAATTACTGAGGACACTGAATATAGAGGTTTGAATGCTTGACTGGAGCTGCAATGATTGGCTAGCTACACTGCTTTGTTTTGAACACCTTTGTAAGAGCCATTGTATTTGAGTGGCAATTCCTACTCTGTTCACCCAAAGTGCATGAACAGAGCAGTTTTTAAGGATTTTGGCAGTGACACTTTGAAAAGAGCTGAAATTGTATGTTTCGTTAGTGCTCGTCACACAAAATAAGGATGTAAATGCCTGCGAATTAAGGCTAGCAATCTTTACCTTGACCTTGTGTTTATTGCTTTCAAATCCATTGCGCTTGAGTGGAGGGCCAAAAAGTCAAAACTATGTCACTTCACTTATCAAATACTTAAAGACTGCTCTTATAATATCCCTGAGCTAAAGATAGCAGTCTGGATTTTAACCTCAGTAGTGCTGTACCTGTTCATGCGGGGCCCGTGCAAAACATGCCTGTTCAGAACGAACTAATTGCTTGGCCTTTGGTACTGCTGCTTGCAGCTTTCTCAGGTTCTCTTGAGAACCGCTCAGTCAAACAACATCACGCTCAATATTCCACTTTCAATAATTTGTGGCAATACACCCACCAAGTTTGAGGTTGATCGGATGAACAGTTGTCAAAAAAAAAAAAATCAAAAGACATACAGACATACTTACAGAAAGACAGACAGACAGACGTGTCTCCATGTAAAGTTAGACTAGTTGTGCCCATTATTGCTGTGCCTGTGCCAAATGTGTCCGTTCAGGACAAGGCGATTGTTTGACGTCTTCTATTGCTGCTGTGCGGTATTGCTGCATGCAGCTTTCTCAAGATATCTTGTGCACTACTCTGCCAAACAACCTCACATTCGACGCTGCTCTTCCTTGGGTCTTCCACAATACTGCTGCCAAGATTTAAGTCGATCGGATGAATGTTTGTGGGGAAAATCGAGGGCAGACATATATATATATACACAGCAAGACAGGCATCTCCGTTTGTTAGATAGTCATTGCTGGACCACAGTAAGCGCCAAAGCAATTAAAATGATGTCGCAGTCCAAAATGCTTACACTCTGCAATCCACATCATTTGAATGGGGCATCGAATGGTGGAATGTAAATAATACAGTAGCTTTGTGAATTACTATTGAACTTAACTGCCATAATACCTGTTACTCTTCCTCAATGAGATCAGTCAGTCTCAATGAATCACATACCAGATTCTAATTGTCATCCGTCCTGTGCCAATGCCCAGACAAGATATCCTATCATGCCATGATTGGTGTCATGAGATCAAATCACCAGATCCATATTACTCCATGTTATTGTGCTGGATTATTGATCGGATGCCCTGTCATTATTCATGTGCTAAATGACTGACCAGATTTCAGGCATTCTGTCGCTTCTGTTGTCAGATAGCTGTACTCACAGTGTTTATGTCAATGACTCTAACCATGTTTCTGAGTGCATACAAACCTGCCCACTTGTGTACATAAACCTATCAAGCTGCATAGAGATACAAGTCTGCATTAATTCAGTGGATGCTCTCAGTCAGAATCACTTAAATTCAAGAAAATGTAAGTCTATTTTTTTGAATGATAGGAAGTCATTAACCCCTTGGCGCAGAATACAAATAATGCCATTTTTTTCCTGTTGTGCTTGAGCCTATTTAGGCTTTATAACTCAGTGTTTGTGTCACTGAGACTCTAGAAAATTATTCCAGTGAAGCAAGACATTTGGAAATTCAATTACTGAATTATTTAGGAATTAAATTTCAGAATTCAAGGACGCCGGTGTCTATATCTGCGCAAAAGAGGTTAATATGACAGATGGGGCGCGTCCGAATGGTCCTGAACAGGTGGCCCTCTTTCTTCCCTCACCACTATTTCTTGGCTTTCCTGCAAAGCGTCACATGGGCTAATCAGAAGTCACTAGGAAATTTTGAAAGTGTCTTGGGACATGTTCGGGAACAATCGGATTTCCTGTCCTTCAATACGGCATGAGCTTGAGGACAATCAATTTTGACACGGCTGGAAAGCTACATATCTGACTGCTATAGCTGCAAATGATTGTGGTCCATAATGGATCATTACTTTCTTCCAAGGTTGATCATGTGTTTTCTTGATGGAAGGACACATTAAAATGAGAGAAGCAGCAGAGAAGTTCATCAGGATCATAACTTTAGACAAACACATGCATACTCATACACATAAATTCAGTGCGTGCGCACATGCAGAAATCGTCAATCCTTGATGGCAGCATGCGTGTGCAATTTTGTGTGCACGCTCTTACATGCACACACAAAAACTCTACAAGTAAACTATACATCCTAAGTGCAAGACACAACTGACACAATTATCATCATTCAGCTCAACATCATTTGAGAAGTTACACTGCAGGCCAAAATATTACGAACACCAAGCCAAAACTTAACTTAAAGTATATTTTCAGCAACGACAAAAAAAAAAAATAATAACGTAGAAACACATATCTTAACTAGTAATGTGCAAAATTATTTGCTGAGAGACATACAAATTCAAATTCGACTTCCTTAGCCTTGATTACAGTCTGACATATTCTAGGCATTCTTTCCAGTAGTTTAAGGATAGAACTTCCTGGTTACTCATTCCAGGCTTTCAAGTGTTCCTTCACGAGCTCTTTTGAACTGCCCGGTCAAGTACATCCCACAGCAACTCAACAGGTGACAAATCTGGAGACTGTGAGGGCCACACCATCTTCTGAAGCACTCCTGCTTCTTCCCATTTGTCAAGATATCTTTGGCTCAGCTTGGAGGAGTCCTTGGGGTCATTGTCCTGCTGAAGCACAAAATTCTGACCTGCCTATAGGGCACAGTATGCTGGTGTTATGGTTTGCTGACAAAAAAGTACAATCAGTTTGATCAACAAGTTTTCCAAAAAAAAAAAAAGTTATTCGCAAAGCTGTCAACCCATGTTTGCAGGGCACCATTCCAGGCTAAGGAGGAATATGTGTTGAAAGTTGAATTTCATTTTTAGTCAATACAAATGTACCTTTGGCATTTTGTGTTCTTTTGTTGCTCAAAATTAACTTCAAGATCACAAAACCAAGCAAAATTCTGAAAAATGCAGAGTGTTCGTAGTATTTTGGCCTGTAGTTTACGATATACATGGTTTTGAGCCTCCAGCCCTTGTTGCTCATATTTTCTCCTATAACAGCACATGAGGACAGTGCAGTAGACAGGAAACCTGCTGACATTGAGAGGAATGACACAGAGGTGTCTGTGCTCTGTGACAGTGCAGTTTAAGAGCCAAGCCTGCCCAGATATCTCCACTTCCTGTTGTTCAGACTCACGTTGTGTTCAAGGTCAAGAGGTGCTCAGCTCAGGTTCAAGTGTCAACCTGCTGCCCGCCACATCTGACCTGGCCCTGCAGCCATGCTTGGGGTGCCCCTTAGTACACATGCACACTCCCCCTTTTCTCCTACTTTTAACCCTGATCTGAGAAATAAGCATTTTCACGGAGTTTGAGCAGTAAAAACCTGGGAGCAGATAGCCCATAAATCTGGCCATAAAAACGTTGAGCTGTCAGAGGTTCCATCAGCTATCCAGCGAGCACAGGCGGGCTGATGAAGGGGGAATAGGTGATAAAAAAACTGCATTTTAGGGAAATTATGTTCAGGCTTCCATTTGCAAAGTGCTGCAGTCACATCACCACAGAATCTTAATCACAAACCCTGAGAAAGAGAGAATGTGAAAGAGAGAGAGAGAAACTGCACTGAGGAATATCTGTGTATGTGAGAGAAAAAGAGACTGCAGTGAGAAAAGTTTGTGTGTATGTGTTTGTGTGCGTGCATGTCTGTGAGTATGAGAGATACTGCCATGAGGAATGTCTGTATGTGTGTGTGCGTGTGTGTGTCTGTGAGTGCGAGAGAGAGACTGCATTGAAGAATTTTGGGTGTGTGTATGTCTGTGCGCAAGGGAGAATGACTGCAGTGAAGAATGTATGAGTGTGTGAGTGTATATGTCTGAAAATGAGACAGAGCCTGCAGTGAGAAATGTCTGTGTGTGTGTGTGCGTGTGCGTATAAGTAAGAGAGAGACTGCAGTGAGGAATGTTTGTGTGTGTATGTGCGTCTGTATAAGTTCGAGAGAGAGAGACTGCAGTGAGGAATGTCTGTGTGTGTGTGTGTGTGTGTAAGTATGAGAGAGAGAGACTGCAGTGCGAAATGTTTGTGTGTGTGTGTGTGTGCGTGTATAAGTTCGAGAGAGAGACTGCAGTGAGGAATGCTTGTGTGTGTGTGTGTGTGTGTGTGTGTGTGTGTAAGTTCGAGTTTGAGAGAGACTGCAGTGAGGAATGCTTGTGTGTGTATGTGTGCATATAAGTTTGAGAGAGAGACTGCGGTGAGGGATGTCTGTGTGTGTGTGTGTGTGTGTGTGTGTAAGCACGAGAGAGAGACTGCAGTGAGGAATGTCTGTGTGTATGTGTGTGTGTGTGTGTAAGTTTGAGAGAGAGGCTGCAGTAAGGAATGTTTGTGGTTTGTGTATGTGTGTGTGTGTGTGTGTGTGTGGGCATAAGTATGAGAAACAAACTGCAGTGAGGAACGTTTGTGGTTTGTGTGAGAGAGAGAGGGGGAGAGAGACAGAAGTAAAGGGAATGGGAGATTGAAAGAATGAGAGATGGAGAGAGAGAGGGATCGGGCGAAACTCCTACAGACGGTGGACTGGAGGAGAGGGGAAATTATTCAGACTGCATAAATCACTTATACACCTTACTTTTCCTCCTGCTCTATCTCTTCCTCTCACTGTCTTTATCTTCACTGCTGCTTTATTGGCAGATATTTTTATTTTCCTCCCTTCCCTTTCCTCTGCTTGGTTTTTTTTTCCCCTCACCGTCCTTTTCCTGATGCCCAGACTGTCTCCCCAACCTTGCTCGTCCCTGTTTTGTTTCGTATTGATTTTGCACTATCTGAGCCTTAAATCTTGTTTTTTAATCCGCACTTTGGAATTGCTTCCGTGTTGACTGTTGCCTGTTGCTGATCGTTCAGATAACAATTTCCTGAAGTAAACAAAAAATACAAGCCATCTACATCCCAGCTCTGAAACGAACCAAAACAGTGAAGCTGGTTCAAGTATTTCATTGATTAGTTTTTATGCGATTTTGGGGGTAAAAAGAGCCCAAGAAAGGCTCTCACTTCCACTACGTGCATGAAATAGATATTTGTGTAATCAGGATTACCTTATTTGAATGCTTCTGGTATCCATTTGTGGGCTGAATACTGAGATTACTCATTCCTGAGAGCTCTTTGCCAATAAACTTGTAATTGAAATACAGCCAAATGCTCCCAAACCACAAATAAATGGAGATAGAAATGCGAACGGTTGTATATCTTTCCACGTTGTTTGAAGGAAGGTGGGGGACCTGGGGAACGGGTTTGGGGTGAAAGGTGAGTGGAGGCGGGTGGGGGTGTTAGTGTGGTGCTAAGCAGAATATTTGCAGCATCGGAGGAGCGGAGGCCACTTTTGTGAGGCCAAACATCGAATAGGAGAATGTGCCCATTCTGATCTGTGACTCTCCTGTTTATTGCAGGTCCTTTGTTAATTAATTTTAATGGCCTTTTTCGTGAGGGCTGTTCGAATTAGTGCCTCCAATTCCCCAGCGAGTGATGCAATCAAATCCACAGCATGATGAGGTAGGGAAACTCAAGACGAGCCAGCTTGCACTCAAGGGGGCCGCGAAGGGCAGGGAAACACTACACTGTACCCTCCAGATATACAACCGGCAACCAGTCGAGTGACTGGTGAATATGCTCATGTTGTCTTCTGGTCTGGCACTGCAGTGATGCTGGAATTATGTGCGTGCCATTAGTTGAGACCATCCAAATGGTCAGATTTTTTCCACTATACCAGGACTCGCTGATAATGATCCTGATTAACCACTGGGCCTGTAGGTCTTGTTTTCATGTAAAATTAAACACTAATTTAGGGTCAAAAAACCAGATGAGATTAATTAATGCAAGATTGACAGCTTTAATTGACCAATTAAGTGGTCATCACATGGCTGCAGACCCTCTATCCCCCAGGCTGGCAAAGGTTCTATATATTAAACTGTCATGTGATGATTTTTGTGCAATACAACATGGTTCCAAAACATTATATTAAAAATGTGCACATTGAAGGAATAAGAATAAAGTTCCAGCAAAGTTTAAACCAAGAAGAGTAGACAAACACTTCATTCACATTACAAGCCTAGTTTGTCAAACTTTTATTTGCTAGGATCATATTTGCCTATCTTGAGTAGTCACATTCATAATTTCAAGTGACCTGTATATATCTGTAATGTAAACATATTTGCCCTCTGAAACGGCAGGCATGCACTCTTAGATATGTTTTTGCACAAATAATCTGTCATCAAAAAAAAAAAAAAGTCATATTTGTGAGAACCCTTATGGCATTAAAACCTGATTCAAATGGATGCACTTGCTGCTAATGTATGGATGGGATTTTGCCCTGGAGGATGGCAAACAGTTTGTCAGCTGTACCTGATGAGGTTGTGAAGGCGAAAAAAGCTGGATGGCTCACTTTTTAGGTTTTTAACTGCGCTTAGCGGATGCGTACAGGCAAAAAGTCACATGGATTCCAATCTAACCGTTCTCATTCATGTCGCATGGCCATGTATCAGACTTGTACCAGAGCAAGGACTTCATGTGAAAGTGGCTCAATTTTGATTTGAAGATCGGAAATAACATCAGATTTCTGTGTCCACACAGTCCTTAAAACATCAGATCTGTGTCACATCAAGACAAAAAAAAAAAAAAAAAAAAATCAGATTTGAGTCATTTCAGCCTGTAATGTGAACAAAACAAAAGAAAAAAGGATCATGGAATTTAGCCCTTTGGAGCTGCAGTATTGAACACAAACTCTGTTCAGGTCTGTCAACAGCTGACTCTGTGCAGTTCTTTGAAATCTCCTCTCTGATCGCATGAGCACACATTACAAATTCAAAGCACAATAACTGAGATATGTTACTCAACTGTTTGTGAATGCCCGCAAGGCAATACTCATATATCGGCTGTTGCTTAATAGAGAGTGTGATTTATGGCATACAGTCCAATCAAATCCTGATAGCTGAGGGTCATAGGCCAAGTTGAGGTTTATAGGTAGTGAGGTAGACCTTCAATTTAGCCCTGAGTTTTACAGGGAGGCAATGCAAAGAGGACAGGAGCAGTATGCTCAGGGTGACACGTGAGGGTAATATGGATATACTGTATATGCACTAATGGTTAAAAAAAAGAACCTTAACAGAAAAATGGATTCAGCAACAAAGAAGAGAGTATGCCTTTTAGATCCACTAATGAGATATGAGTGTGGTGTTTAGGATGGCCTGCTAGTGTAATATTCAGAAGAAATTTCAAGAAAAGGGTGTTTGTAGTATTGCTTACAAGCTGTAAACTGACTGTGTATGACGGCAATGAGACCAAGCAGATAGGCTGAATTGTTAAATTAAGAATTAGGACTAAATGACTGTGTTTAAAACCAATCAGCCATAACATTATGACCACCAACCTAATATTGCATAGGTCCCCCTCTTGCTGCCAAAACTGCCCTGATCCATCGAGGCATGGTCTCCACTAGACCTCGGAAGGTGTGCTGTGGTATCTGGCACCATAAGTTCGCACCAGATCCTTCAAGTCCTGTAAGTTGCAAAGTGGGGCCTCCATGGATCGGACTTGTTTGTCCAGCTCAGATGCTTGGAATGAGATTTGGGGAATTCGAAGGTTAAGTTGACAACTTGATCTCGTTGTTGTGTTCCTCAAATCATTCCTGAATCATTTTTGCCACAATATACTGCTGAAAGAGGCCACCGCCATTCGGGAATACCATTTCCCTGAACAGGCACACTTTGTCTGCAACAACATTTCGGTAGGTGATACATGTCAAAGTAACATCCACATGAATGGAAGGACCCAAGGTTTCCCAGCAGAACATTGTCCAAAGCATCACACTGCCTCTGCCGGCTTGCCTTCTTTCCATAGTGCATCCTGGTGCCATGTCTTCCCTAGGTAAGGGATGCACATGCACCTGGCCATCCACATGTTGTAAAAGATATGACATTACATGACTGTCATTTTGCAGGCGTTTTTATCCAAAGCACCATACAACAAAGTGCTTTGACCACACAAGGAGTGCTAAGAATCCCATAGGGAAGTACCATTTAAATACTAGATGTGATGATACATAAAAGGGACATCACTCAGTGAAATACCTGTGGAGGAAAATAAATCAGTAAACAACTTATTTAGCCAAACACCATACTGTCAAATAACTAAGTCTAATAACCAAATACAGCATCAAGATGATGGGGAGAGGTAGAGTCCAAACAGATGAGTCTTCAGACTACGCTTGAAGGTGGTCAGTGTCTCTGCTGTCCTGACCTCTGTGGGAGGCTCATTCCACCACATGGGGGCCAAAACAGACCAGAGACGTGACCGGGCAGCACCAGAATGAAATGAGGGAACTGCCAGTTGACCAGCAGTGGCTAAAGGGAGATGTCACACCAGTATATAGGATCTGATGATTTCCGGAAGATAGGCTTGGGCTGTCCCTTTAGTCTCCTGGAGTGCGAGCATCAGTGTTTTACACTTGATATAGGCCATGACAGGCAATCAGTGGAGGGCAGTGAGAAAGGGAATGACATGCAATGACATAGGAGTGTTTGGGGAGGTTGTAGATCAGATGAGCTGCAGTATCTTGGATCAGCTGCAGGGGTCTGATAGCGGAAGCCAGCAGGCCAGCTAAAAGCGAGTTGCAATAGTCCAGGTTGGACAAGACCAATGCCTGAAACAGAAGCTGGGTTGAATAGGTGGTTAGAAAGCCATGGATTTTCTTGTACAGTGATTACCTATATGCCTGGCTCACTGCTGTAATGTTCTCAGAGAGTGACAGCCTATGATCCATCACTACTCTGAGGATCCTCGCAGAAGGAGAGGAGGACACCCTTGTTCCCCCCACAGAATGGTAAACTCTTGGACTAGAGAGGATGCAGCAAGAATGAAAATCAGCTCTGTTTTACCTGGGTTGAGCTTAAGATGGTGGTTATCCATCCAGCTCTGGATATCCCTCAGGCAAGCAGAAACCCAGGCAGAAACTTAGGTGTCAGATGGAGAGAAGGAAAGGAAAAGTTGGGCATCATTGTCATAAGAGTGATAGGACAACCCATGAGCAGAGATCACAGGACCAAGAGAACAGGCATGGAGGGAAATAAGAAGGGGACCCAGTACTGAACCCTGGGGAACTCCTGTAAAAAGGGAACGAGGAGCTGACACTGCCCCATCCCAGGCAACCCTGAAGAAGCGACCCGTCA
This sequence comes from Gymnothorax javanicus, assembly GCA_029692085.1. Lineage (NCBI taxonomy): Eukaryota > Metazoa > Chordata > Actinopteri > Anguilliformes > Muraenidae > Gymnothorax > Gymnothorax javanicus. The sequence goes on from CM056202.1 coordinate 74,471,433, forward strand.
GATATGACTTGATCCTGACAAGGCCTGTGGTGCAAATGCCTACTGCGTCAAGGACGACAGGAGGATGAGGTGGTTAACAGTATCATAGGCAGAAGATAAGGAGGATCAAGACAGAGGAAAGAGAGGCTGCTCTTACAGCATGACCTGACTCATTTACAGAGAGAAGTGCAGTTTCTGTTCTGGTTCTGCTAGGTCTGCAGACGGACAGATGAGGATCTAGCAAGTTATTCTGGGATAGGAAAGATGACAATTGGTTAGAAGCTGCTCTTTCAAGTGTTCTGGTTAGAAAAGGAAGGAGGGAGATGAGATTGTAGTTCTGTTAGAGGGAGGGATCGAGAGTGGGCTTCTTAAGGTGTGGGGTGACAAAGAAAAGAAAATGAGATTCATCAGACCAAGCCATCGTCTTCCATTGCTCTTTGACCTAGTTCTGATGCTCTCGTGCCCATTGTAGGCACTTCCGGTGGTGGGCAGGGGTCAGCATAGGCATGACCAGTCTGTGGCTATGCACCCCCATACATAATAAACTGCAATGCACTCTGCCCTGGCACCTTTCTATCATAACCAGCATTAACTTTTCCAGCAATTTGAGTGACAGTCGCTTTTCTGTCAGACCACAAGCTCCAGCCTTCACTCCCCCTACGTATCAATGAGCCTTGGCCGCCCATGACCCTGTCGCCGATATAGCTGTTTTCCTTCCTTGGACCAATTTTTGTCAGAACTGACCACTGCAGACCGGGAACACCCCACATGAGCTGCAGATTTGAGCTCTAACCCAGTCGTATAGCTATCACAATGTGGCCCTTTTCTTAGTTGCTCACATCTTTGAGCATGCCCATTTTTTATGCTTCCATCAATTGAACTTTAAGGACAAAATGTTCAATTGCTGCCTAATATTTCCCACCCACTGACACGTGCCAATGTAATGAGATAATCAGTGTCATTCAATTCACCTGTCAGTGGTCATAATGTTATGGCTGATTGGTGCATATTACAATGTACTATATCAAAGAAAAAGAACACATTTATTATTGCTTCCACACATGGTTCCTGGGGTGTGTTCTACAAAGCAAGATTATCAAACTGGCCAAGTAACAACTCAAATTAAAGACCGGAACAGCTCTTTATACTTCAATCCATGTTCCAGATTAGACAGGTTTCCCATTAGACTTGGTGTATTGTTCAGTTAACCCTGCTTTGAAGAAGAGGCCTCTGGTTACATTCACACTTTTAATCACATTTCAATGAATCAAGTAAACATATCTTAGAACATAAATATAGCTAATAAAGATAGCTCAAATACAATTTCAGGCTATGGAGGAAAAAATATTAACAAGCAGTGTTAAGCACAGCATTACTTGTTCTAGCAAGCATTCCAGAGCTTACATGTGGACCCAAATTTAACAAGAAATTACCCATGTCAAATTTCAAGATAATTGGATAAAGATGCAAGATTTCATGGACAATTTGGACATTTTTTCTCAGATTATTTTTTGGGGATTTTCCCTTTATTAGATAGTATACAGTAGAGAGAGACAGGAAAGGTGCGATAAGAATGGGGATGACGTGCGACAAATGGCCAAAGTCAGAATCGAACCCAGGCCGCCGCGGGAAGGACTTAGCCTTATGTGGTGCACGCATTTAAGCCGATGTGCCACCGAAGCGCCCCCAGGACATCTGGACATCTAGATTTTTTCCTGAACCCCGCGATGTTGACATCCCCCCCCACGATAGTGTATGATAGTGTATCAGAGGACAAAGGATTAAAAGCTGTATCTTTTGAGCTTGATTTAAACTCAATCTGACCATCACAATAGATCCTACAAAAAAAAAAGAACACATGGGGTCAGGTAAACATAAATATAAAACCATAGGCCAACTGGTGGACATAATGAATAAAGTTAGGACATAATAAGAATCTCTATCGGGTAAAGAGGTATTAGGCCCATGTATCAAGACAGTCCTAGACAGCTTCATAGAGACACATTGCTCCCAGCACACCACCCTCCACACCGACTCACTCTCCCTATTGTTGATCATTCGCGGCCTGACTCGTCTTAGGGACTTTGCTGCCACCCCTAGTCAAAAGAGGAAACTGCCGCTGCTCGAGTTCCGTCAGCTGAAGTTAACGCCCTCAGTTTTTGCCGCAAGCTTTCAACAAAAAGCAGTTGCTTTGGATACGGCAGTTTTCCAATGTATTTTCTTTGTATAGAGGTACGGCAGTCACCATTTCAAACCCTGCCCTAACCTAACCCTAACCCTGACCCTGACCCCTAACCCTTCCCCTAACCGTATTCCTAATCCCATCAAATCGACTGCCATACCAATAAAAACTGCCTTATCTGTAGACACTACGTTAACAAAAATCCCACAGCCATGCTTTTGAACAGGCATTTCGCTAATATCGCGCTTATATACCTCCAAAAAAAAAAAAAAAAAAAAACTCCGGCAGAGAAACATGAATTGATTTTTCTTAGCAGTGACAACGTTCACAGTAAATTTTATTATCATATTAACGACACTTTCATTACGCAGCCTACAACAATGTGTAACCTGGTTTATGGAGAACCAGAAAAATAAATAAATAAATAAATAAATCATACCACTAAAAGCACCCAAAAAGATCAAAATAAATTTAAGCCTTAATTGATATAATGTGACATTAACTGAAATTTGTCATACTTTCCTTCTGTATTTAAATTATTTATGTTTATAGTAATGTTCCTTTTTCTTTTTTAATCACCATCTCGTTCTGTTGTTCATTTTATTTATTCATTTATCCAATTTTAAATTCATTTATTTCTTTTTATTTCTGTATTATATTCCTTTTGCATCCCCCATTTATTTCTGTATTATTTTTCTTTTACGTCCCCCAAATTTATTTCCCCCAACTGATTTATTTCTGTATACTCTTCTTACATGTCGTTATGCATTTCTGCTTCATTACACAAATCAGGAGGCTGTCATTCAAACTGTGTCATGGGATCAACATTTCGCCTGTCATTTGATCGACATCAGAGTGCATACATGGACCAGAAATGGCTTCCTCCAGGCAAGAAAAAAATGTACAGTCGGACTATAGACGAACACAATGATTGACAATTTTTGTTCTTAGTTATTTGGGGAAAGTGGTTCATCGCCTGAACATGTACGTATATCAAATAAGTCGGGTGCCCTCTGCCTGCGGAAGCCCTGGAAAGACTTCTTCTTCTTCTTCTTTTTTTACAAGGCTTTTCAGTGTTGCTGAAAGAACAAGCATTCAGAGAATTCATAGTCTCGCCCAACAGCCCGAAATTTATGTCATGCCGTGAGGTCTGCCCAAGGTGTTTACATGTGAAAGATGATTGAAATCGGTCATGTGGTTGTGGAGATATCTGCCCAGAAACACACATACACACGCAGACAGACAGACTCACAAGGTGATTACAATAGTCTCACAAACCCCTACGGGGGCTCAACTAATAAGTCTCCGCTGTAGATGGCAGATACTGCTCTGAATATTTAGCAGTATGATAGTGCGCCGGTCTTACGGATTAACTGCTTTCCAAACTGACTGATGACATATCTGAATGCGCCTGCAGTTGCTAGTATCAAGTGCAGCTGTTCAAACCACAACAGGGAAGATAACACTTAGCCGTCTTCGTCAATGTCTGATTTTTTTTTTTTTTAAATATAATACAAATACATACCCCTCCGACTCGTTTGTGGGGTTTTATAGACGTTGATAAAACGTCTCGCAAACAAGACGCTGTCAGCTGCGTTATCAAAATGTTGATTGTTGTTATCACGATCACGAAACCAAGCAGAGCCGCAGACCCACTGCATACGCATGCGCATGCGTTTGACGAAAAAGTACATGAGTGTGCAAATGACCAGTGACCACACTATTGAACTCATGAAAAGTAGCCAGACTTCAGTGTCGTCTGTTTTTTCGTGTGGATGAGATTACAACCCCTGGCAATAAATGTGGAATCACCGCAATGAGGATGTTCATCCAGCTTTTTTACTTTATAGCAAGAACACAAATTGCAGATATGACTCAAAACAATTTTTGTTTATTATTTTTGTTTTTTTTTTAAATAACTTAACAGTCAGTCTTCATGAAACGCACCTCTAACAAATTGGATTACATTATCTTAATTAGTGGCATTTTTTTTTCATTAGTAGAGAAAAAAAATGGAATCGGTCAATGTTGGGGAAAAAATTTTAGAATCATCAACAAAAAAATCAGAATTTGTACTTTGCTGCCCCTCTTTGGGCTTATATGACAGCCTGAATTCTTTGAGGCATGGACTTCACTCATGAAAGGCAATATTCTCCATCAAGCTGGTTCCAACTTTCTTGAATAGCTGTTGACAGGTCAGCTTTGTAGGATAGGGCCTTGTCATATTTTCCAACATAAATTCTCTATTGAATTGAGATCTGGGCTGTTTGCTTGGCAAATCATTGAGTTGATATGCCTTTCCTGACGAGTATGCTTTTCCTGATGAGAAGCTTTTACACTCTTTAGTCTGCAGCAAGATGCATAGTCATCCTGAAAAATGACTTTATCATCACCAAGCCTATTTGATATTGATAAAATTAGAAAACAGTCCAAAATTTCAATGTACACCTGAGCATTGACTGTTGAGGTAATGACTGCCATCTCCCCTTGTCCTTTACATTACACGTAACCCACTATTATAAATGAATGGGCATATTTGCTTGTATTCTATAGCAGTCATCTTTGTTTGTTTCATTGGAACGACTCCAGACAAATGTTCCAGCATCATTGCTTTGGCCAATGCAGATTTGGGATTCATCACTGAATATCATTTTCATCCAATCATCCATACTCCATGATTGTTTCTCTATAGCTCACTGTAACCTTGGTCTCTTCTGTTTAGGTGTCAGTGCAAGTTTTCTTTTGGCTTTTCTGTATGTAAATCTCATTTTATTCAGCCAATTTCTAATGGTTCTGTCACACATCTTGATTGTTTCTGCGCATTTGTTTTTTTTTTTTTTTTTTTTTTTAAATTTGTTTTGTTGCACATTTTCTATGCCAAGGCATATTGCTTTGAGTTTTCTGTCCTGACCCTTTTACATCTTCTGTGGTCAACCCAAATGTTCTCCTTATATGACCTTACCATTTTGTTTTACTTGCCCAGAATTTTAGACACCCCTGACTGGGAACAACCAACATCCCCTTCCGGGTTGATTTTCCTTCTTGGAGCAGTTTACGTTTCAAATGTTTCAATTTCCAGCTCTCTTGTTGATGCCATGCTGCCTCTCAATTAGCCAAGTCCAACACCTTGATAAGGTCTGAAAGCATTCTCATTTAACTGCAGACTAATATGCATATTCAGATTTCTGCTGGTATTTCTTTTAGAAATGCCAATTACATGGTGATTCCATTTTTTTCCTCAAAATTGAGTAATTCAATATTTTTTCCTCCGCTTTATTATGAAAAAAATGCAATTAATTTAAATAATTTAATCCAAGCCTGAGTGTTAAGCTAATAAACAAAAATTGTGTCATATCTCTAATTAGTTTATTTCTTTTGAAGTAAAAAAGCTGTCATCCTCTGTATGTGGTGATTGCATCATATTTTCCCCCAAGGGTTGTATGTTCAGTTTCGTTGACTTTTTTTTTTTTTTTTCACAAAATAAGCAGTAATTACGTAAATAAATTATTGATTATTGAAACCACGCACGCCGTGTTGTGCAGACTAAAGAGGAGAGGGACCATCCAAATTGTTATCAGCATACACTTCAAAATCCTGCATCTCTGATGGTATGGAGTTACTTTAGTGCCTATGGCTTGGGCAGCTTACACATCTGGAAAGGCACAATCAATGCTGAAAAGTATTTCGAGGTTTTACAACAACATATGCTCCCATCCAGACGACGTTTCTTTCAGGGAAGGCTTTGTATATTTCAGCAAGACAATGCTAAACCACATACTGCATCGATCATGACAGCATGGCTTCGCAGTAGCCATGCCTGCCTGCAGTCCAGACCTGTCACTGACAGAAAATATTTGGCGCATCATAAAACAAAAAATCCAGCAAAGAAGACACAGGACTGTTCACCAGCTAGAACCCTACATCTGACAACAGTGGGTCAACATTTCTCTTCCAAAACTCTAGCAATTGGTCTCCTCACTTCCCAGATGTTAACAGGCTGTTGTTAAAAGAAGAGGGGATGCTACACAATGGTAAACATGGCCCTGTCCCAATTTTTCTGAGATATGTTGCTGCCATCAAATTCAAAATGAGCTAAAATTTTTAATAGAAAATAATACGAATGCACACCTGTAGGTGGATAGGTGCGTAGGAGATGACTGAAGGTCAGCCAAATGGAAGAAAAGAATAAGTCCCGCACACAGTCCTCTACGCTTGCAATGCTTTATTGAATTCACACGTTTTGGTCGTAGACCTTCGTCAGGACGAAGGTCTACGACCAAAACGTGTGAATTCAATAAAGCATTGCAAGCGTAGAGGACTGTGTGCGGGACTTATTCGTTTCTAAAATTTTTAATGAAATGGTAAAATGTCTCACTTTCAACATCTGATATGTTGTCTATGTTCTATTGTGAATAAAATGTGTGTTTATGAGATTTTCAAATCATTGCATTCTGTTTTTATCCACATTTTACACAACATCCCAACTTCATTGGAATTGGGGTTTGTAATATCAATTGCCCCTACTCTTGGATTGTACTCTGCCTGCGCACATGATTCCTGGTTTGTATCATAAGAGTACAATCCAGACTGCACAATGGAATTAAGCGGAGTTGCCTAGCCCAGTTGAAACCCTGAGGCTCCAGGGTGTGCGGATTGGTCCGCAGGAGGAAGAACTCCATCAGCTTTGCCAGTCCGTCTGAGCACTCTCCAATCAACTTGTGGCTATGACGGATATTTCACGAGACTCCGCCACCGCCGCTGAAGCAGCCAGTGTCATTTTGCAACAGACCCTCCCTCAGGCACTGGCCCATCAGGAACTGAATCTTGTGGTCCTGGACTCCTACAAAGGTGTGCTTACCACCTGCCACAGTTTCCTGGCTCTTTGCATGATGGTTTTTGAGCTACAACCATCATCATTCCCAATTTAAAAACTGTCGTAAATCGGGAGACAAGATGAATTTACCGGATTTCTTCTAGACATCCACACTTCCATTAATAAGGCCAGCTTCACCAAGCCAATGCATACATGTTGGACTGCGATCAGCATTGCGGGGCTTCGCAATAGAAAACCATCGTGGATACACAGATATGAACACGAAAAATGCCGCAAAATTTTAAAAAAGCTAAATTCAAGTCAAAGCCAGAGTCCATGTCTTGAAACTAAACGCTATAAATCACAATTATATTAGCTAGCATTCGACCGCGCGCAGGTATGGGCGGAAGTTCACTTGTCTATATTTTGAACTTTGACCTATCATTATCGGCGATCATATGCACCTTGCGATGCGCCGTATTGGATATTGGTTCGCTCCAATTGAATGTTACAGAGTTGCATTGGTCATCGCTTGTCACTCTGGATGTGCCGGGGACTGGGCTGCTGGCTGTTAGTAGGCAGGGGATCCTGCAGTGTCACTGTTTGCTGCTTTTGTTGAAGAGGTAAAGAAGGTGTTTAACCAGTCCCGTTCCTGCCAATGCTGCTGCCAGGAAGCTACTCCAACTGCATCAAGGCAACCTGCTGGTGTTGGTATATTCCATTGACTTCTGCACTCTGGCTATAGCTACGCACTGGGATCACCAGGCATTGTTTGACACCTGATTTCATTCAGCTTGGCAAATCAGATCCAGGACGAGTTAACCACCTGTGCCCTTCTACCAGATCTGGAGCAGCTCATTGATTTGGCACTGCGAATTGACATTTGAGTGCAAGAGCAGCAATTGGACCAGCAGGCAAGGTTATATTTGCCTTTTCTGCTTGTATTCATGCTCAACCCGGAGCTTATCCTCATCTGGCTCCTTCGGTACCCATGGCTGTCGACCGAGCTCAGCTTGACAAGCTGCCCCCTGAAGAATGGCTGCGTTAGATAAGGTTGAATCTATACCTGTACTGCAGCAGTACTCCTCATGCCATTGCTGAATGCCCTGTTCGACAGCAGCAAGTAACATCAGATAGAGAGGTGCTGTCTGGTGCTGTGGTCTCATCCACTTATTCACTCCTTCCTGTTCGTCTGACTTAGCAGGGTCACGCGATTACCAACCAGGCTTTTGTCAACTTTGGAGCTGAGGTAGTGGAGGAGGCATGATGGCAGTGTGAGTGCATGCATCGCGAGAGTTGGACCACAGAGTCAAGATTCAACATGGCAGCACCCCACTGCTGAGAGAAGAAAACTCAGAAATCAAACAGTTTGTTTTAAGTCTTAAAACTTCACTCCAGATCAGATTGCATCCACAGCCCATCAGCTACTATCAGTCAGACACAAACGAAGTTAGCAGTGGAGCATATAACTGACCTTGAAGCTTTCATTCAACACTATTACAAGCAGCAAAACAAATGGCCCCCCTGGACACACCAAACCCCATGAAAAAGAAGAATGACTCCACAACAGATACCGACAACCTCCAAACCATCAAAATTGAGGTTAGTCTCCTCGCCAGCATCAATGAAAAACTCGATCTGCTAGTATCACTACACAAGGACATAAAGGAAATATACAATAACCTGAAATTCATGCATAGAAATATCATGCAGCTTAAAAAACCAACCATCCATCTTCTTCCGCTTATCCGAGGCCGGGTCGCGGGGGCAGCAGTCTAAGCAAGGATGCCCAGACTTCCCTCTCCCTGGACACTTCCTTCAGTTCTTCTGGGGGTATCCTGAGGCGTTCCCAGGCCAGCCGAGCAACATAGTCCCTCCAGCGTGTCCTGGGTCTTCCCCGGGGCCTCCTCCTGGTGGGACATGCCCGGAACACCATCCCAGGAAGGCGTCCAGGGGGCATCCGATATAGATGCCCGAGCCACCTCAGCCAGCTCCTCTCGACGTGGAGGAGCAGTGGCTCCCCCGAGCCCCTCCCGGGTGACAGAGCTCCTCACCCTATCTCTAAGGGAGCGCCCCGCCACCCTGTGGAGGAAACCCATTTCAGCCGCTTGTATCCGAGATCTCGTTCTTTCGGTCATGACCCAAAGTTCATGACCATAGGTGAGGGTAGGAACGTAGATTGACTGGTAAATTGAGAGCTTCGCCTTTCGGCTCAGCTCCTTCTTCACCACAACAGACCAGTACAATGATCGCATTACTGCTGCCGCTGCACCGATCCATCTGTCAATCTCATGCTCCATCCTTCCCTCACTCGTGAACAAGACCCCAAGATACTTAAACTCCTCCACTTGAGGCAGGAGCTCTCCTCCAACCCAGAGGGGGCTAGCCACCTTTTTCCAGTCGAGAACCATGGCCTCGGACTTGGAGGTGCTGATTCTCATCCCAGCCGCTTCGCACTCAGCTGCAAACCGCCCCAGTAAATGCTGAAGGTCCTGGTTCGAAGGAGCCAACAGGACAACATCATCTGCAAAAAACAGAGATGAGATCCTGTGGTCCCCAAACGGGACTCCCTCCGGCCCCTGGCTGTGCTCAGAAATTCTGTCCATAAAAATAATGAACAGAACCGGTGACAAAGGGCAGCCTTGCCAGAGTCCAACATACACCGGGAACAGGTCTGACTTACTGCCGGCAATGCGAACCAAGCTCCTGCTCCGGTCATACAGAGACCGCACGGCCCTTAGTAGAGGGCCCCGGACTCCATACTCCCGAAGCACCTCCCACAGAATGCCACGAGGGACATGGTCGAATGCCTTCTCCAAGACCACAAAACACATGTGAACTGGTTGGGCAAACTCCCATGAACCTTAAAGCACCCTGCGAGGGTATAGAGCTGGTCCAGTGTTCCACGACCTGGACGAAAACCGCATTGTTCCTCCTGAGTCCGAGGTTCGACTATCGGCCAAATTCTCCTCTCCAGCACCCTGGAATAGACTTTACCAGGGAGGCTGAGGAGTGTGATCCCCCTGTAGTTGGAGCACACCCTCCGGTACCCCCTTCTTAAATAGAGGGACCACCCCCCCGGTCTGTCAGTCCAGAGGCACTGTCCCCAACTGCCACGCAATGTTGCAGAGGAATGTCAACGAAGACAGCCCTACAACATCCAGGGACTTGAGGTACTCAGGGCGGATCTCATCCATCCCCGGTGCCTTGCCACCGAGGAGCTTCCGAACTACCTCAGTGACTTCAGCCCGAGTGATGGATGAATCAGCCTCTGGGTCCTCAGCCTCTGCTTCCTCTACGGAAGGCATGTCAGTGGGATTGAGGAGATCCTCGAAGCATTCCTTCCACCTGTCGACAATATCCCCAGTCGAAGTCAACAGCTCCCCACCTCCACTGTAAACAGTGTTGGTAGGGCACTGCTTCCCCCTTCTGAGGCGCCGGACGGTTTGCCAGAATCTCTTCGGGCCGACCAATAATCCTCCTCCATGGCCTCCCCGAACTTTTTCCAAACCCAAGTTTTTGCTTCCGCCGCCGCCCGCGCCACAGCACGCTTGGCCTGCCTGTACCTGTCAGCTGCCTCAGGAGTCCCATGAGCCAACCAAGCTCAATAGGACTCCGTCTTCAGCTTGACGGCATCCCTTACTTCCGGTATCCACCACCGAGTTTGGGGATTGCCGCCGCGACGGGCGCCAGAAACCTTACGGCCACAGCTCCAAACGACCGTGTCAACAATGGAGGTGGAGAAGATGGTCCATTCAGACTCAATGTCTCCAGCCTCCCTTGGGATCTGGTCAAAGCTCTTCCAGAGGTGAGAGTTGAAAACCCCTCTGACAGAGGGTTCCGCCAGACGTTCCCAACAGACCCTCACAACACGTTTGGGCCTCCCAAGTCTGTCCAGCTTCCTCCTCTGCCAGCGGATCCAACTCACCACCAGGTGGTGATCAGTGGACAGCTCAGCCCCTCTCTTCACTCGAGTGTCCAAGACATATGGCCGAAGGTCAGATGACTCGACCACAAAGTCGATCATTGACCTCCGGCTTCGGATTTCCTCATGCCACGTGCACTGATGGACGCCCTTATGTTTGAACATGGTGTTCGTTATGGATAAACTGTGACTAGCACAGAAGTCCAAAAACAGAACACCACTCGGGTTCGGATCAGGGAGGCCGTTCCTCCCAATCACGCCCCTCTAGGTAACACTGTCGCTGCCCATGTGGGCATTGAAGTCCCCCAGCAGAACGATGGAGTCCCCAGTCGGAGCACTTTCCAGTACCCCTCCCACGGACTCCAAGAAGGCCGGGTACTCTGCACTGCCATTCGGCCCATAAACCGAAACGAGAGTGAGGCACCTGTCCCCGACCCGAAGGTGCAGAGCAGCGACCCTCTCATTCACCGGATAAAACTACAACACATGGCGGCTAAGCTATAAGCAAACCCACACCAGCCCGCCGCCTCTCACCGCGGGCAACTCCAGAATAGAAGAGAGTCCAGCCTCTCTTGAGGAGTTGGGCTCCAGAGCCCAGACTGTGCGTGGAGGTGAGCCTGACTATCTCTAGCCGGTACTGCTCGACCTCCCGCATAAGCTCAGGCTCCTTCCCCCCCAGCGAGGTGACATTCCATGTCCCCATAACCAGATTGCATGTCCAGGGATTGGGTCGTCGGGGCCACCGCCCACGACTGCCACCCAAAACACATAGCATCTGCCCCTTCTGAACCCTCCCGCAGGTGATGAGCCTGTGAGAAGGCGGGCCCACATCGCTCGTTCAGGCTGTGCCCAGCCAGGTCCTGTGGGTGGAGACCCAACCACCAGGCGCTCGCCTGCCAGCCCTAACCCCGGGCCTGGCTCCAGGTTGGGGCCCCGGTGACGCCAATCCGGGCAATGTAAATGTCCTTGATGAAGTTTTATTCATTGGGGGCTTTGGAACAGCACTTATTCTGACCCGTCACCTAGGACCTGTTTGCCCTGGGAAACCCTAGCAGGGGCAATAAGCCCCAGACAACATAGCCCCTAGGATCATCCAGGTACTCAAACCCCTCCACCATGATAAGGTGGTGATTCAAGGAGGGGCAAAACAAAACTTAAAAACCAACCAAACAAACCAAAACTTAAAAACATCTGTAAATCACTCCCTGATCAGTTACAAACTGTTACCAAGGAAAACAATCTAATGAAAGAAACCATTCTGGACTTACAAACCCATTCCATGGGCGAGAATATCATCTTCTCAAGCATCCTGGAAAAATCACCCGACAATCCAGATTCATTAAAAAAACTTAATTGCTATACTAAACTGAAACTTCCACTCGACACCGTCGAAAACATTATATTCCACAGTGTTCATCACAGAAAACTTAGACAACAGACACCCATCATTGCCAAATTTAAGCATTTTAAGCAAAATGAATTGGTGAAAAGCAAAGGAAAGGAAATAAAGTGCACAACATTTGGTCTTAACAATCAATACCTAAGAGAGATCAATGAACAAAGGAAAATACTGTACCCAATCTTAAAGGGGACCTATTATGCTACATTTCCAAATTTATATTTTGATCTTTGACTCCCCTAAAGTACTCCTGATTGTTCAAAGTCCAAAAAAGGGTCCTTATTTAGCTCATATTGCCATCCTCAAAAAACCCTATTTGTAGTAAATTGTAGTCTCTGCCTGAAACGATTCTTTGGGGTGGCTCTTCCGCTATGGCCCCCACTCCCCGTATGCCCATTTTCTTCTTACTGGCCAGCTCTGTGGAGGGCGGATCTGGGCGGGACGAGGCAGCAGAAGGCAGTATTCCGGGTCCGCCTCCCCAGAGTGAAACTGAGACGCGTCTGCCATCTGAGAAGGAATCATCAAAATGGTGGTGCATGCAGCAAGGGAATTTCTTGGGGTTACAGACGTGAAGGGGGAAGATATCCAAGAGATTTTGGAAAAGGGGTTTGTTGGGAGAGGGAGCCAGATACAGACTGACTAGTAGCGTTTAGTTTAGTTACAGATAATAGAGAACTGCAGATTGTTTTTTTTTTTCTTCTCTTGGTTTCTTTTAAAGATAATTTAAGCGATAATATAAATACAGTAGGTGGCGGTAATACACCATATGGTCTGTAAATGCTATAAAAACCCAAAAAGAAGAAGAAGAAGAAGAAGAAGAAGAGAAGAAATCGTCGGGCAAATTCCGCAATCAAATGCAGTACATGGCCGTTTCTCAATACCAAGAATGCTAAGAATGGACTTGCATTCTTGGGAGGAACGTGCCCGCTAGTCATTCTAGGAGGAGTGCACTTTCAAGGCTACGAGCACTCAGAACGCTGTCGACGGTTTGAGACTATGTGTTCTCGTTGGTATTACGCAATACGCCAGCCAGTAAGCCGCGACTTCCTCCGCCATCACGCCATTATCCTTTTTTTCCCCCCAGTAATGTTATCTGTGGGGGAAGAGGGGTCTGTGAGCGTAAGGTAATTAAGGTGCTTAGCTTAGCTACGTTCCGCCGGCTGTTGCGGAGTTTCTCTACTCCGAAAACATTGGAGCATATTCGACATAAAACATCGTAAAGCAGCCAATATTCCAAATGTACTCAGATAATAGTTCCTCGCTTTAAAATTACCTGAAGAGTATTTAGCCAAGAAATTGCAAACGAATATTGCAACAACAAAAGACTTAAGCCACTTCCACACTGGATGCGAAACGAATTTTTTGCACGACAGATTATATTCAAAGTCAATGCAAAGACGCAAATATACGCGTTTCGCGTGTATCTGCGTCTTTACGTTGACTTTGAATGAAAATCTGTAATGCGAAAATTTCGTTTCGCGTCCAGTGTGGAAGCAGCTTTACCGATCCTGGGGTGCTTTTCCCGAAAATCACAGATGCTAACTTACATAGTTTGACCCATTGACTGTGAATGGACGAACTAAGTAAGTTGCTAATTTAGTTAGCAAGTACGCTTTTGGGAAACGCAACCCTGGCCTTCTCTGGTCGTTCTTAGGAGCGTCCCGCTTGGATGCCGAAAAGAATTCTGGAATATGCGTGCTGTCAAGTTCACACAAGTTACCATCCGATGCATCCTCGGAAAAATGGGCGTGTCAAGAACACTTTCGGGACTGGTAACCCTTCTCGTCGAGATGCGAACTTTGAATTGAGACAGTACGTGGTCTCAGACGGATGACATTTCTCAAGTTCACGAGAACAGAAGTACAGAGAAGAACTCATATTGAGAAACGGCCTAAGTGTATAGATCTAATGAAATGAACTTGTTCTAATAAACGCAACGGCGAAAGTCTGGCAGCTAAAGCTCGAATTTGCTATCTACCTATGGCTACTTTGGTGAGTACAGCGGTGTTTCTACTCTATAGCTGGGATTGAAGGAAAGCTAGAATCCACCCCATACAGACACATTTGTAGAACGGGTCGACATACCCAAGTGTAGACTGGAGACCGTAGAAATCCGGTGGGTCTGAGTTTAGAGGGAAACATGGACAGTGAGGAGCAGCAAAAAGTGGACTGCTTCGGTGTGTATTAGAAGGACCTGCTGGTTCGTGTGCATAACTGTGGTGTGTCGTTAGCGTGGAGTAAGGAACAGCTTCTGCGCTGGTATATGACAGAGGGGCGAAAGCTCCAGGCTAAATGGTCTTTTTGGAAATTGCTCGTGGTAATGGTTTACTTATTGCATCGGAATGACCAGCGTTTTTGTGCAACAGATTACATGCAAAGTCAATGCATTGTCTTTGCATTGACTTTGAATGTAATCTGTTGCGCGAAAAATTCGTTTCGCGTCTGGTGTGAAAGCGGCTTGACGCGCCCATAACACGTGTATTCGCGTCTTTGCATTGACTTTGAATGTAATCTGTCGCGCAAAAAATTAGTTTTGCGTCCGGTGTGAAAGCTGCTTAATGCGCCCAAAACGCGTGTATTCACGTCTTTGCATTGACTTTGAATATAATCTATCCCGCGAAAAATTCGTTTCGCGTCCAATTTGAAAGCAGCTTTATGGATAGTACGCGACAGCTAGAGAGAGCTCGGTTATGTTATGAAAATACAGGTTTTACAGACCGTAAGTTCCGTGAGCATGGACAAGTTGCTTATGTGGAGCTAGCGAATCGATCACTTCAACAGGAAAGAATTTCCTATTCACTTTCCGCCTTTTTTGGCTTTTTATTAGCCACAACAATTTCTAAAGGGGGATGAAATTATGACACGGTTGTGCAGAGAAATTGTTTGTTATACCGGACACGTTAGAGCTTGTATGTTTCGCGATTGCTTTCACGGTAGCATTAGAGAGCTAGCCCAGATGTTTGTGAAGTGTCTGGCTGATCCCGGTCGTGGATAAGTGAAGTGATCACGAGCAGCCGTAAACAAACCCAAACAGGTATCCCAAGCTCTGCAAAACCTACGTCTGGTCTAACTGCTGCGTTTTTCAACTGCAGCCCAACTTTGCTGACACATACAGCACCTCTCCGGTTAGCTTCAACTGTAGTGGCTACAATCGGGCAACGTTATGATGAAACTGCCACATTGATGCTTACCGAAGTAACACAAGCATACCAATCAGAATTACTGCATATAAGTTAACCAGGAACATTTTTAATTAGCACGGCGGCACTCAAACTAACATGCAGTAGCTGGTAACCAAGTGGTCGTAACAACCACAGACACAAACCCTTGCAATACAGGTTTCACAGACAGCAAGTTCTGTTACCACGGACATTTGTACTAAGCATCGAAATTACAAACAAGTATAAAAAGTTAGCTTCAAATGAGGTTTATGTTCACACACCTTCTGTAGAATTTCCCCTGATATTACTCTTGCATATTTAGGACACAAACATTAGCAACAGTAACTTGGCCATGTTAGCCGCAGTGCTACAGCCACAATTAACAGGCCATCACGTCAGGTTGGCTTATGCAGTAAAAGCAACTTACAGCTTCTGCGTCTGTTCAGTCAGGGACAGTCACGACCGATCCAGGCTTTATCTTCAGATATTTTACAAAGCCTGCGTTTGAGGCCAGTTGTTAGTGCTAACTATCGTTAGCGATCCTGCTAGCCACCTGTAACATGTTAACTTCACTTACATTATTTGCTGTTATATCGGTACTTACAGCTTGTGGCTCCGAGCGCTTGATCGATGCAACTGCTTCAGGTTTGAGAAGCAGCTGAAACGCTTATCCTGTGTCGAATTATCCTTTATTGACAAAGCTGTCTTTGGTGAAATGCTGAGCACAAACAGCTAACGTTCCCTTTGGCCGTGGCTGTTTGCTGCCAGCAAACAAAAAAAGCTACCCACTGATTTCTGGTGGCATTGTCTTTTGGAAGAGAAATAGGTGCTTTTCTTCGTGTCCAAAAGTAAACAGACAAGCAGTTCTTCTTTTGTATTTCCAAAAGTGTAGACGCTACTAAGGCATAGTATGATCTGTGGTTGTTAGTGCCTGCTAGAATAGTTTCCGGTGTGGGCAGGTCCAGCGCCGTGATTGGCTCTGGCTAGGTCTGTATTAATTGGACGGCACAACCTGACGTCAGATTTTGCCCAGATCTCACGAAGATCTCGGGACGAGCTGTTCAGAGAGGAAATCACGTTCACGAAATCACGTTCTTTGATTACAGCAAAACTCCTATATCTTATGTTTAGAAACTTTTCAGAGGTTGAGTATGGACATCCAACATCATAACATTATCTATATGTATTAAAAGAAGGATCAGCATAATAGGTCCCCTTTAAAGAAAAGCAGGAAAACCAACAAACGCACATCTCTGGTAGTGGGCTGACTTTATATTGATGGACAATTATTCAAGGACAGTAAAACCATACCGTAGGTCTTCTAAATGAGCTGAATGGCAGGTAAAAAAGATGAACTGTAATGAACCAAAAAAAAATTGAACTAACAGAAAAGAAATGAACAGAATTGAACTAAAATTAGTTTAATTATATTTACATCTGATTTATGATAATGGTAATAATGTAATTATGTTTATTTGAATATTACAAACCTCCTACTCAACATCTCTCCCCTGCCAAAGGTTACTGTTTAATGCCCTATAAGGCAATTATCAGCGTTCCTCCCTTGTTTGTGTTTAGGTTGTTGTTCTTGTCTTTCATGTTCTCTTCCCTAATCCAATCAACTTTGGTGCGGACAGGAATTTTATCAATCCTGGTCTTACTCACAGCCTGAGGGTCCCGACTGTACCATTGGGATTTCACAGGCATTGCACTTCCTGACATCACTGACGTAACTCTGCCGGTGTCCATGCTAACCTCCAGTAACCACACCGCAGAGTTGGTATGCCTCATCATGGACTCACCGCATGCCTAGTGGTATTGGTAAGGCCCTGGCTTGAACATCATAGCCCTCCTGTGGACTGGCCTATGGGATTTATATCAGAGTGGAGTTTGTCATGTTCATAGTCCTGTCTTTGTGCAGCTTTCAACCTCACTGTATCTCCATCCCCAACCAGCAGGAGGAGCCGCCAGATCAGAAGGATGTTCCCCCATTTATCACAACCTCCACATGGCATTCAGCAAAGCCCAAGAAACACTATTTCCGCCGCTCAGACCCAATGATTTTGCAATCGACTTGCTGCCTGGAACATTGCCCCCCAGTCGTTGGTTGGACTCACCAACCAACCAGGGGTCCCAAGCTATGGAGGAGTTCATAATCAGTTCTTGGCATCTGGAATAATTTGGGCTTCTTCGTAAACCAGCCAGAGCTGGTTTCCTCTTTGTGGCTAAGAAAGATGGGTCCCCACGTCTCTGCATTTACAATTGGGGACTAAATGCAATAACCATAAAGAATCATTGTCCCTTACCCTTGATGGACTCAGCATTCTCCAATGTCCAGGCATGCCATTTCTTACCGAGCTGAATTTGCTCAAACTTACCATCTGGTGCGCATGGGAGAAGGAGATGAGTAGAAGGCAGCGTTTAAGACCTCCCTGGGTAATACGAATACCTGCTGATGACGTTCGGGTCGTTGTGGTCCAGAACCTCATAAATGACATCCTCCAGGACATGGTCTCCTGTTTTGTCTGTGTCTACCTAGGCAATATACTGCTCTACTCTCAAACTCAGGAGGATCACACCTGCCATGTCCGCTTAGCCATCCAAAGGCTCCTGGAAATCAACTCTATCTGGAGCCAGAAAAGTGCAAATTCCATTGCACCACTTTTTTATCTTTCTTGGGCTTTGCAGTAATGCAGGGTGCTTTGGAAATGAATTGCGAGAAAGTACAGGCTGTGCTGGATTAGCCAGACCCTAAATACCCAAGTACCTACAAAGGTTCCCTGAGTTTGCCAAGTTCTACCAGCTCTTCATTCGTGGGTACTTTACTGTTGCTGCCCCCTTAACAAATCTGACTTCCAACAAGGTTCCGTTTGCCTGGACCCCCCAGGAGGCCTCGGCCTTTAACCATTGCAAGAGGCTGTTTCCCTTTGCTCCCATCCTCAAGCTCCTAGAACCCTAGCATCAGTTTGTCATGGATGTTAATGCCTCCAGCATGGGTGCTGGAGCTGTCCTCCTGCAGTCAGCTGACAACGGCAAATTACATCTCTGTGCCAACTTTTCTCATTGGTTTGCTGCTGCTGAGAGGAACTATTCCATCAGAGACCAGGAACTGTTGGCTGTAAAGCTGGCCTTTTAAGAGTTGAGATATTGGTTGGAGGGCTCCTGGCTACCCTTCTTTGTCTGGATGGACCATTGCAACCTGGGGTACCTCTCTAAAGGCTATGAGGCTGAATCCCAGGCAGGCTTGTTACTCCCTTATCATTCCGAGATTCAATTTTGTTTTACCGGCTTAGTACTAAAAATACTAAGCCTGACTTCCTATCTCATCTGTATCATTCGATGCCCGAAGGTCCTCCAGATACCATCCGTCCAAGTAGCTGTCTTCTGGCCGTCAACAAGCTGCAAGTGGAGAGTGAGGTCGAAGAGGCATACTATCACAACCCTTGTGTGAATGCCCTGTTTCTCAACTTATTCAACTTGCACGTCTGTTAAAAGTAATGTCTCCTTTGATTAGTTTACATCCTGCGTGGTCCCTTATCCCTGGCTGTGTCTTATTTCATAGTTGCCTCACCATTGTATCACCCATTTCCAAAAAGTTGGGATGCTGTGTAAAATGTAAATAAAGAAAAGAATGCAATAATTTGCAAATCATTTAAACTCTATATTTAATTGAAGGGAATACAAAGACTAAAACATTTGTTTTTTGAAAAACATCTGCTCATTTTGAATTTTATGTCAGCAACATGTTTCAAAAAAGTTAGGATGGAGCAACAAAAACTGGAAAAGTTTTATCATGATAAAAAAAATTCACCAGTGGAATATCTTACAGCTAATGAGCTTGATTGGCAACAGGTCAGTAACATGATTGGCTATAAAAAGAGTATAGAAAAAAAGAAGATACCCGCACACTGTAGCTATTGCTCCCGCAGTGATTTATTTAACACAACGTTTTGACCAGAATGGTCTTCATCAGGTGTCAGACCATTCTGGTCGATACGTTGTGTTAAATAAATCACTGCGGGAGCAACAGCTACAGTGTGCGGGTATCTTCTTTTTCTCTATTCTTATGGTACAGTTCTATCCAGCACCTGTATTCATTTGATGTGCGTGCACTCTCTGTATTTTTATAAAAAGAGTGTCCCAGGGAGGCTGACTCTTCCTGAAGTAAAGATGACAAGGACATCACATCTTTGAATATAAAAGAATAGAGATGCACCCATACCTTCTCATTTCATGCCCGCTCGCTTGGTGCCACGAAGCCACACCCACCAACGGTTTTATTCAGGGTTAGAGGTTGGGGGCTTGGCTTCATGGCACCAGGCGAGAGGGCAAGAGGCAGGAGGGCATGAAAGGAGAAGGCATGGGTGCATTTCAATTCTTTTAAATTGTATCCTCATTCCCCTCACTCGCGTTGTTTCCTTGCATCTTAGTCCCTCCCAATGAGGATGCATGGAGAGAGGCAAGGAAACAGATCAGAGGACAGAAGAAGCAAGTGAATATGTTTTTTAGAGCAATGACACATCATTTCCTCTGAAGTGTCACAAGAAGTGACAGTTGTTTCTGATGTGGGATGTACACATGTAAACCATGGATTAAAAGCGAAATGTAATCATCAGTGTGAAATACAGTCGAACTGCCGCATGCTTCTTCACACCAGACATACTGTACGGTAGCCTAAATTTTAAACACTGCAGTTTTTTAAATCGCTGATTAATAGTTTTCATGAAATATGTAAGTCCTCCAGTTATTGACTCCTCCTAAAATTGCACTGTTTTGTGCACAATCCTATTATTAGATATAGCCAAGATAAAATCATATTTTAAACACAGACATTTAGGCTATAGGCTATCTAATTACCATCATGAGATAAGGTTTATGTCAGGTCTCACCTTGCCAGGGCCAGCACACCGCCTGAGCAAGACCCGGATCAGCTGCTGCACTCATCAAGCCACCACATTCACCTGTGCCTCGTTGCCACAGAGGCACTGCAGTGGCTACTTAAACTGCAGCAGCACCATTGCTCATTGCTGAGTCTTGTAAAAGCATACCTATGCTGTTGTTTCTATTCGTTTCATACTTATAATTATAACTCTTCTGTGCTGTTTTGTTTTAGCACAGAATAGCCTATTTGGAAGGAAGCTTGTTTCCTTTTTCCTTTGCTTACTGTTTGTAATACGTAATGTGCTTTTCTCTTAGCCATAGTATTACTACAGTGTTCACTAATTGTTTGGAACCTTGTTTCCTTTTTGTTTGTATCGTTTATATGCTTGTCTCCTGCTTGCGCAGAAGAGAACAATAAACTCTGCAACCAAATCCACCTTTGCACTTGAGTCCAGTCCACGTTTTCCTGGCCTCTGCGCCGACCATTACAGTTTACCTGCCCCAGTATAAAAATGCATTTACTTTCACGCCCATCCACAAATCTTTGTCTCTAATCCATCGGAAGCTGTTACGAATTGCTTTGTGTAGTTTTTAAGATTACAATGGAAGCAAAAGAGAACCTCCGCCAAGTGCCTGAAAAGCAGGAAGGCAGTCTGTGGAAAATGCACAGTCAAATTGCTGAATGTCAGTTTAGGGACACTTTGGCCTATGACCACATATTCAAATTTTCACATTTAGCCTTCTCACAAATGTTTGTTGTATGTAAAAACTAATGAACAATCCATGAACTAACAATATAGACATCTTCACTATTTGGAATTTTTTTAAAATATAAGATCAATTCTGCTTCACTTTCTTTCTTTTTTTTTTTTTTTTTTTTTTTTTACTTTTTATGATATAGACACTGGCTATTCTTCATTCTACTGTTTAAAGGAAGGGAGTATCATGCCTCATATTGTACTTTATTGTAACAGATGAATATTGGATATTTTATTTAGGCTATTTTAAGATTTTATAGAAATATTGAACATCTTTAATGTTGTTTTCAATAAAGACCATGTGCAAAATTTCCTCACCTTATGTTCTGACAGACTAAATGGAAAGTGAGCATATAAATGTCTCCCCTTTTTCAATTAATTTTGTTGATCCGAAAAATGTTCCGATCCTTGACTTAAAAGTGATACAATCTGATTTGTGATCTTTCTAATTCATTGCACCTTTTTTCATCGCTAGCTTATGTCATTATCAATTGGCATCATGGCTTTTCAGCAGAAAGTGTTCCAGGAAAGCAGCTTGGATCTCTGTCCTCTCTCCTCTCTCATCTCTCCTCTCGGCACTGGTAAGCGAATTGAGATGGCAAGCAAGGAGGCAGACCTGGAAAAACTTCCATTTCAGCAGAGGATAGTGGACCGAGGACATAAAAATTAGAGAATTGAGATGCACCCCATGATGACAGGGGTGGCCGGATGCTCCAGGCTGAATCCTCACCCGCCTCAGAAAATCAGGAAAATTGTTTTTTTAATGGTGACTTTACGGTAGTGAGAGGGTGCTTACTTTAACCTGAGCTCAGCAGTGCCTTATATCATGGCTAGGGGGCAGTGGTGTACACAAAAATGATTTAACATCAGTCAGCATACATTTTTTACATAACATGAAGGCCTATTGTTACGCTGGCCATAAACCTTTGCCATATCACGACTTTCTATTCTTGCTGCTGCCCTTGCGCAATAAAATATTGTTTGTTTTTTTTTTTTTTACATAGAAATAATTTGGACGTGGGGGCCTAATTAGTCGTTGATCCCAGACATTGACTATTGCGCCAATGGCGTCAATTACGCGAATAAGCCGCCTAATATCTAAATTATGACTAGCATAGTTTCTGTCAGCCAGCAGTATGGGGCGTTTGAAATTACAGGACGTTTATAATACGTTCGTGACGCACATGACGGTTGGCTATTCTGAAGGAGGCGACAGAATAGGCCAAATTTAATAAGTAAAGGTAATTTCAGAGTTTGTGTTGTAATAAAGCACTATGCGCAGCAGCAGCAACAGCAACAAAAACAACAACAAGAACGACTAATAATAATAATAACAACAACAAACAATTTAACCATTCCCAGACTGTGCGTTTTCATGTACCACATCAAAATAAATGTGTAGGCCCTACAATTAAAAATACAGAAATTCAAAGGCCCAGATCGCCGCACAAATCGCAATTGCGTTATAGGCCTACAGTACAACGGCAGATCTTGACTTATAGTTACCGCATGGAACATGTAGCCTACATGCAAAATAACATATACGTATAGGCCAAGAGTTTCTCTCTTAATCTCTCTCAGCTGGCACAAAAAAACGGCTGTTTCACAAATTGCATTTCAGCTGCAAAACTTTACAAAATCAATATTGTGATGTACCTACCGGGGATTTTCACGACTTAACGTTCCTGTCGCCTTCCACGAATCTTTTATGACATTTAACTCACGTTTGTGTGTAACTACCAGAGCTGGTAGCAACATACTCATTTGCCGCTCCGTGCCTGCCGCTAAAAATTGCTGTGGACTTAGTTCTAGCCAGACAGAAAAAAACGTCTTAAGAACTCCTAAATCAGAATGTAAAGCAACACCTGTACCTTGACAAGCGGGCCTTGGCAGGTTTATGATAGGGGTGGCTGTAGGGCCCACACATGAATATAAGTTTAGTAGATGTGACCTTTTTTTTGTTCAACTGCACATGGTTAAATGCTTTTTGGACAAATATGCTTTCAGTGTCTTTGGTGTTGATTTCCATGTACTTTGAAAAAAATTCCCCCTCTTATTTCCCGTCATTATGATTGTATTTTAAATGTCACAACACTTAAAAATTATGTCAAGCATTCAATACAGCTATTGTTAATGTTTTGTTTTTTATGATGTTGTAATCTAATATCTTCCCTGTTAATATAGCTACCTGGATGATGTGTAAAAGCCCATCAAGGGAGAGACATTGCAAATTAGCATCTGCTATAAATTTTATCATACATCAGACAATTGTTAAACACTCCGTGTGTGTATCAGTCCCCATTCAAATAATTACTGAATTTTAAATAAGTACTGCTCTCAAATCTGATTGCATGAGCCTGTCTGCAAATGAAGTGTGGGTCCTTCTCCAGTTTCTCGTATGGTTAATGGGGGGATGGTAAAGCCAGTTTTGCTCCTAGGGTTCAGCCATTTTGGGCATTCAAAAGCCCCTGGGCAGAGGGACAGATTTTCAATCCAAACTATGTGAGCTCCCCAATGGTTCTCCGAGTGATTTACTACTGTTTTGGACATCTGTGTGGAGTCCTCACTCAACTCTCACTCTGTCTGTGTTTCTCTCAGTCCTTTTCATATTTTTTCTGTCTGATTTTAACTGTCTGTTTTTTTTTGGTTTTTTTACTGACTTCTCCCCCCTGAACCCCCCCCACCTAGCCACCACTCCTCTTTCCTTTGTCTCTTCTGATCAGCAGTAGCCCGGGGCTGCAAGTCCTGAGAGGAGAGTACTCTGTAAGATGAGTCACCTTCGAAAAAAACACTCGCAAGTCTTGGAAAAAGTTGCCTGAATTCCTTCCACTCTCTCCTCATAATTACATTAACTGTCCAACACCCGAAGAGAGAATCATTTCTCCCTCATCTATTGAAATTACTCCTGTTCTGTTGCTCTCCTATACACACACGCTCACCAATTTGATTTTTTTTTTTTTTGCAAGAAACTGTAAGTGACTTCGACTGTGGCCTGCTTGCTGGTACCAGACAGGGTGGTTAGAGTATTGCAGAAACTCCTGACCTCCTGGGATTTTCATTCACAGACATCTTTACAGTTTACAGGGAATGAAGCAAAAAAACAAGAAAATCACAAAAAATAAAAAATAAAAAAAAATAAAAAATTAGCTGAACAGCAGCTATGTGGACAAAAAAAAAACTTATAAAGGGAGTCAGGGGAGATTATCCAGATGAGAAGGCGACCATAACTGAGAAACACTGCGCTTTTAAACTGTCGGCTGCGAACAGGAAACTGAGTCTGTAGTGGGCAAATGCTCACTAAAATTGGAAGCTGGTGGTGCTGGTCTAATGGTGCAGGGATTTTTTTACTTGGGGCACATTGGACCCCTTAATATCAATGGAGCATGATTCCAATGCCACAGCCGAGCTGAGTATTGCTGCTGACCATGTGCATCCCTTTATGGCTGCTGTCTGCCCGTCCTCTAATTCATCTTCAGTCCATCTCATTCCTGATTCGCTCTTAAATTCAAAGTATGTTGTTCATTTTGTTATCTTGCTCTTATTTTCAGCATCGTTCCTCTCTCTGCTATCATTTTTTCTCTCCCTATCTTGACCCATAAATCTAGGAGGCAGTGCCCGTGTACTGCATTTTTCAAAATTTCATGGTAGTGAATAGGATATATTTTTCTGTAAGGAAAGTGGACTGTAGATTTTTCAAAGTTTTATCATTGTTTACAGTCCGTGGCTCATTTAAATCTTTTCTTTTCAACTTCGGTTGATGCATTTAGAACGATCTGGATGAGGCGGTTTAAAGTGAGGCCGCCCTCCATCCTTTGCATTAAAGCTCCTTGAAATCCATTAAACGGTTCATATTCACTTCACTTCACAGCCATTACAATTTTTCATTATTTTATTAGAATTGTTTTTCAGCAGTTTTTGGTCCGCTATGGTTTGCTGGGCCTAAATTCCACAAGGTATGATCCTGGGTAGATGTGGGACCCCCATTGGAGGATGTGAGTTTTAGGAGAGTGAATCAGTGGAACACCACATTTGAACATTTTGCATGGTCCTGTGCCTTTCATGTGTGGCCAGTTTTACCAGCCCAGACCTCTGTGCGTCACGCTCTTGAGTCTGCTGGGCTTGGCTCCAGCTGCACAATGCAAACTTGCAGACCTATTAAAGTTTTTTAACATAGCTAAACTATTAGTCATCTGATTTAATTTGCATAACCATTTCTGAAAGGCTACACAAAAATACACAACACACACACACACACACACACACACACACACAACACACACACACACACACACACACAAACAAACGCACTCATCCTGCACTAATGCATGACTTGCAAAGGCCATCTGAGGCAAGGCTTTAGGCTGCATGCTCCTATAATGAGTACTCAAATTCAGTTATTGATGAAGCCTTAACCACTTAGACTCTGACTTTTTCACTTAAGTTTTCCCTTAAGTAGATTCAACATTAAAAAAGCATATTTTTTTCACATTGCAGGATGATGTTATGTTCATATTTTATATCTGCTGGTCGTAGTGCTTCAGTGAGGCAATATCACACTAACTTTGAGAGAAATATCCAAACCTTCAGTGCCACAGATTATATTTAGATTTTGTACATCATTTTATAAATATTTCCCTATAATTCAATAGACCATATTTGGGATTGTTGGCAACCTTGGGATCTTCTCTAGAATTTAAAATAGGACTGAAGTTAGATAGACTGAAGTTCCACAGGTTTGAGTAGATCAGCTGCATTTGACGGGCCCATACATGGATCCATAGGTTTTATGGATTTAGATACACATGTATTTGTTGTGTGGAGATAGCCAGATGGGTGTGTCATAGCGATATACTTTATTTTTTAGATAAACATTTAACTATGCATATGAAATCAATTTCATACAAAGATAGGCAAGCATACATTGGTCATAAGATAAATAAAATTATATATAGGGAACACATTTTTGGAGCTCTGACAAACACAACCAAATACCTGACATTGAAATATTGAAAAGTAATTTGGACAATGGGGGTTTTAGGGTTGCCAATCCTTTTTTTCTGGGTGAGCTCATACCGTTTCTATATTCTGCCCTATCTAATTTTATGTCCCTTCGATGGGACATTAAACTGAGGTACCAACTGCCTCTGGTCAGAGACAATTCCATGGCACTTTCTGAGAGTGTAAAGATGTTATCCTCCCTTGCATTCCTTGTCCAATCTGATGGTCTGGTTTCAACTGCAGATAAGGTTTGAATGTTACTAATAACCATTTTTTTAAGTAATCTGTAACCCTTCATCTTACACCTGCCTGAGAGCAGGCTGCTGGGCATAAACTGGGTGCAGCTTGTGGAACTAGTTCTAGCAGATGACTGATGACATGGCCACATTCCCACAGACTCTTCCATGCAAATCACACACTGCTCCGCCTCTCTGATGGGTGGGCTATATATGCTGCTTTCCTGCTCTGCCCTCACAGTATTCGCCATATTCGTAACAAAAAAAAGTCACGTCTTGTGCTCGACAGTTGCGGTTGAAATGGAGAACAAACAGATCAGCAAATAGAAGCAACATTATCAAAGATTGCGCAGTCCAACAGCAACTTTGTTTGTGACAGTCAGGTATTGATTTGGGCCCTCAGGCGGTACTGCATTAAAAACAGGCTTGATTCTGCACTAGAATACACTGCAAGAGCTCAGGAACAGTTCCAGAAATCATTGTCTGTGATCACAGTTCGCCGTGCAATCTACAAATGGAAGCTAAAGCTGTATCATGCAAAGAAGCCATATGTGAGCACGATCCAGAAATGCCGCCGTCTTCTCTGGGCCAAAGTTCATTTACAATGGATTGAGGCAGAATGGAAAACTGTTCTGTAGTCAGATGAATCAAAATTTGAAGTTGTTTTTTGAAACCACGGACGTTGTGTTGTGCAGTCTGAAGAGGAGAGGGACCATCCAGCTCATCAGTACACAGTTCAAAAGCCTAAATCTCTGATGATATCGGTGCCTATGGTGTGGGGAGCTTACATCTGGAAAGGCATTATCAATGCTGAAAAGTATATAGAGGTTTTACAACAACATATGCTCCCATTCAGACATCTCTTTCAGTGAAGGCCTTGCATATTTCAACAAAACAATGCCAAACGACATACTGCATCCATCACAACATCATGTCTTTGCTGTAGAGTCTGAGTGCTGAACTGGCCAACCTGCAGTCCAGACCCTACACTAATGGAAAACATTTGGCTCATCATAAAATGAAAAACCCGGCAAAGACTCAGGACTGTTAAACTGATAGAATCCTACATTTGACCAGAGTGGGGCAACGTTCCTCTCCCAAAACTTCAGGAATTCCTCTCCTCACTTCCCAGATGTTTGCAGACTGTTGTTAAAGAAGAGGGGGATACTAAACAATGGTAAACATGGCCCTATCCTATCTTTTTTGAAATGTGTTGCTGCCATCAAATTCAAAATTAGCTAATATTTTTTTTCATGAAATGGTAAAATGTCTTGCTTTCAACATCTGATATGTTGTCTATGTTCTATTGTAAATAAAATGTCAGTTTATGAGATTCGCAAATCATTGCATTCTGTTTTTATTTACATTTTACACAGCATCTCAACTTTTTTGGAATTGGGGTTGTACAAAAACAAGTGCTCCTCAGTCTCATACAAGTATCACTTAGTGTATTCAATCTGAATATATTCAAATCTCAACCCTTCACTGATATTAACTTCCCTTGCAATGAACCCACACTCAATGACATATCTTTCAATAGGTGACAATTTTTATAATGTTTGTTTAAACTGAAAATCAAATGTCAGATTGAAGAAACAAGATATGTAGATATTTACATTATGTACATCCCATTAGCTCAGAATGCAACATGTTTAGAGTTGAGCATGAATGCAACCTAAAAGTTTAACTAAAGTCTACAAAACAAGAAAAAAAAAAAAAACAACCAACAACCACTTTAAAACACCCAAGCAGTGGCATCTGCCGCTACAGGAGGTGGCGAGGCAAGGATGGGGCAGAGCTGGATCAGGACAGCAGCAGCCAGAAACCACATGGTGAGGGAGAAGGGCTTGGGTGGTCCACACTATTGACCATTTTCACGAGTTGGTTGACAGAACTTGCTTTTATATGGTCAGCTTTATTGGAAAACCATATAAATCAAAAAGAAATATCAATATTTTGTCTGCTACAACATTTTGATGTGAATACTATAACAAATTGTATTTAAATTTTTTTCCCCCATGTCCCTAAGCCTGACTTCGGTGTGACATGGAGCAGAAACGGCACTTATGCGCAGACATGAATCCAGTTTAGAGACTTCATTAAGATGCGTGGTCCTGCAGGCAGGGACCAACATGATTGTTGGTCTTTCATCACAGAAGGGAGAGTCCAGAGTCATGATTGTAAGCCAGTCCAATAATCAATAATCAGTAAGTCAGTATATCAAATCCAAATCACAAATCAGAATGCTAATACAAAAATCAAACTCAGGTATTACAACGTACATAATACACTGTAGGCAAAGCAAGAATCGTGAATCAAGAGACAAGCCAGACCTATAACTAGAAGCCTCAAAAGATCATCAACCACCAGCAGGTAATGCAGGGTTAAACTAGCTACAAACCCACTAAATCTGAATGAATAAAAGGGTATAACTAGGGAGAATAGTAGAGCAAATCAAATGGGATTCAGGTGTGTGGGTGAAGAAAAGCATGCAGGGAGGTTTGACTACAAATGAGGAACAATCATTCAATTAAACAATGAGCGAAGGACGGTGCATGTGAAGGAGAGAGGACAGAAAGCACTTGTGAAAGCGAATGCCTAAACCAGGGGTGGGCAATTCCAGTTCTGGAGGGCCGGAGTGCATGCAGGTTTTTATTTCTATCAATTATCCTGACTAATTGAGCTCATTGGTTGTATACACAAACATAGATCTGCAAATTGATTAGATCACTGTAAAATTTTACATTTAGAGGAGACAAGAACAGTCATGATAATTTAACCCTCTATGGTACGTGATGCCCTCAGGCAACAAACCCATTTTTGGCCAGTAGTATCTCCAGGAAGCATTGCCTTTAATGATGCAATACTTTGAAAGAGAGAGAAGACCATAAGGAACCAATAACAATGTTTTTATTTGTCACATGACTTTCCGGAAGCCATGTTGAATCCCTTTTTGAAGACCCTCTTAGAGAAAACGGCTGTGCCATTTTGCTCCACAAAAATGGTCCGAAAATGTTATTTCCTGGTCCTTTTCAGTCTGGGAAAAAAAAGATATACTCACAATAGTAGGAGAGTAAAGCTTAATTTCTGATAGTTTAATGCATTTCATTTGCTAATGAAATAATGGAAACTTGTTAAAATGCAATTGTTGCCCTGAGGCAACAACGTACCATTATGGAAAATTGCATGTTGCCTTGAGGCAGTAGTGCACTATTATGGAATCACCATGGCAAACCACAAAATTTTGGTAGTGTGTGGTATAAATAATGTTCAAAAGCATACCATTCATCATTATTTTGTTTATAAAGTTGTCAAGTTCAAAGAATTACGCTTAGATTCTTCAACACATTCATTTCAATGGGTTGTTCCACAATGGTACAGTGTTGCCTACAGGCAACATTCAGACATGCAATTTATGAAAAGAGTTCCTTTTTTTAATGTTTTTGCAATTTAAAATGGTGTGAATTGTTGCCTGTTGAGGCAATTGAATATTTTCCATACTGTATGTTTATGAAATAAATTCCGTTCAAATTGGAAACAAAAGCTTTTTTTTTTTTTTTTTTTTTTTTTGACTTTTGCACCACTATGCTACAATGTTGCCTCCAGGCAATGAAGCCCAAAAACTTCCCAAGTTTTTTATTCTTTAGATTATGTTTATTGAGTCTATTTTAGGACAAAAAAAAAAAAAACAATTTTTTCTGTTGTGATTCTGCCCTGTTTGCCATGTTTATTTTGAATTCTGCCTTGTCTGACCATGCTCTGTATTTTGTATTGTGATTTAGATGCCTTGCCATGTTTTGTTTCTGCTTTGTCTGTGTATGTCTTCCATATTTCATCATTGCAGTTTTAGTCCGGTCCATGTTTTGTTTTTCACCATGCATTGCACTTTGTCTCCCCCTGTCTGGTCTCATGTCTTGTGATTGCTCACAACCCCAGTATTGCGTGCCACTCTTTCGGGTGATTTAATGGTTTCTGGGATTTCAATCATTCCTTCCAATCTCGTTTACTTCCTTCACCTTGCTTTTCTATATTACTAACAATACTAACAGTTTATTATTTTAGTTAAAGATACTAACCCAAACTAACACTGTTTATAGTACTAACTTACTAACAAGCACTAGGGATTGTATAGCTGCACTTTACTAATTGATTAACAACCTCTCAGCATTCGCCCTATTCTAGTCTCCGCCTCTTGTCTTTACGCAATCTACTTTGCTGCAGTTTCAGCGGAACCTCCGTGCTTGTTAAACTCTGTTCTCTCTCCTTTTCTGTGCACAATAGAACTCCCTAACCGGAGCCGTATGTCTGTAGGCTGTCTTCGTGATCCCTGTCCGCGTTTTGGCTTTTGCCAATTTTATGTAGTTAGGAACTTCCTCATGTTCAGCCCTTTGTTAATTAGTCTGATTCAGCTCACCTGTTCCCTATCATAGCATGTGACTTCCCATTTGTATGTTTAAGCAGTCATTTCACAGCCAGCTCTTTGTCAGAACGTTTCTCCTAGTTTACCTGTGCTGCGACTGTTTATGCCTTGTACTCTCTGTGATTCACTTCTGACTGGACCGTCCCTCATTACGATTTTGGCTTTGTCTTGGATTTGTTTGCATCTGTGTATCAAACCTTTTTTTGCCCGACCACGAGTTTTGTGTTTGCTGCCCTGTTTTCGACTTGGATTACGCCCCTGGGATTCAGATTTTTGGATTGTGGATTTTGTACTGTTGCCTCCTGCTCTGCGGGGGTTCGCCCCCTTTCCTAATAAAGCACCAGCTTTTTGGATTACTTGGTTCTCGCGTCTGGTTTCTAAGCGTAACCTCACATTTTCCCCCCTAACTGGCATCATAATGCGTACCATAGATGGTCAAAGAAATGCATCAGAAATGTCTGATTTCACAATGGTTTGGCTAATTAAGACAATTTACTTATCAAAGGACATAAGTTGCCATCAAAAAACCAGGGACAGATACGGTCCTCATTATCCACCACTGGATTAAACTAATACATCTATTATCTATACCCCTTCTTCCCCACAAAGGTCGCCGGGGAGCTGGAGCCTATCCCAGCTGACTATGGGCGAAAGACAGGGACACATGCTGAATACCTTGCCAATCCATTCCACGGCGCACACACCAATCACTCTTTCACTCACACCCATCGGCAATTTAGAGTCTCCGATTCGCCTGACATGCATGTTTTTGGACTGTGGAAGGAAACTGGAGTACTCGGAGGAAACCCACATAGACACGGGGAGAACATGCAAACTCCACGCAGAAAGGCCCCAGGCCAGATTTGAACCCACAGCTTTGTAATAAATGCAAATGCAAAAAAGCACAGCAATCAACAGAGCAGACTCAAACACTGACAATGCTGTCCCATTGGTTTAATGGTATGGTATCGCACAGATCTGTCAAATATGTTGATATCAATGTTCTTACCTTGATAGGGGTTCAGCAATCAAAACCCAGCATAGTTTTTGTATTAGCAAAACAAATAAGCTTGGGTAAACATAACTACTGTAACAGAGACACTGTCTCTCAGAGAATTTCACTCTGATAAATCTATTTTACATATGAATGCCAGTCTTTAGGTTGTATAACATCCCTTCAGAAACAAAATCTGCTGTTCTCATTGAACCAATCAGCCCTCAGTCAAAAAAAACAACTTTTTCGTTTACACACATAGCCAATGATGCAGAACTTCCAAAAGACAGATGCATTTGGTAGTCTGGAGATTAATAGGAGATTAAATTTTTATTACAATGAATTGTTTGAAAGGTTTATGACAAGGAGTGGGGGGTTTCAGTGAAGCAAAAGAATTTTCACTTCATTATGCCTTTACAGGAGCACACCAGTGTTGTAAATTGAGTATATTGGAGAGAAAATTCTGCTATAGATGGGGAAAAAGACAAAAAAGAAGGATTTTGTAAAACCATGCTATTGCTGAATATGATTGGGATTAGGAGGACAAGAAAATCCAAAATTACGTATTTGTTGAAAAAAAAACACATGACCATTAAATAAAAAATATCTATAGAATATTAATTTTTGGCAAAAGTATCATAATATTTACCCACACTGTTGATCAGGCTTCTGGCTGTGGCTTTATTGTTTTTCTAAGCTGACAAGAGTTGCATGTTTAAAGGTTCAACATGTTGAAAAAAAAAAATTCCAAAAATTCAAATCAGTAATTAGAATTTTGAAGAAAAAAAAAACGTAAAAGGGTCTATTTTATTCCAAAATTGTAAGCGTTATTGTGTTATGCTTGAAGTGAGCATCTGTCAAAATGATTGAAATGTAATGCTTATAATCCAATGGAGGTAAATTACAAATAAGTGTCACTATTTTATGGGAGGGCTGTCGATAATTTTTAAAAAATGTCCCTAAACTTGGATCTGAAAACTTGCCTGTAGAAAGGGGCTTGAGCTTGTACACTCAGCTTCAGGCTTGAGGAAAAGGGGCAGTGCTTGGTGTTGCATCATTGAAACATAGAATTTGGTCTGTGGGTGGTGTGGAGAGCTGCGGGCAATGTCCTCAGACCATCACAATGCAAAATTACCACCTGTCCGTCATCGGCTGCCATGAAAGACGCCTCAAACTTGCTAGGCATTCAAGCAGAAGACTGACTTCGCAAGTTTGCTTTTCTGAGCAGTTTTTGTGAATGGTGGTATCATCGTAAAACTGGGTCAGATCTCATCTACTGAGATGACTCATATGTCTTTTGACCGTGGGCACTCTACACTGGGAGTGGATGGCCCCAGCCCGTAAAACTGCAACCTTGACTGATTTATTGACAGGGCAGGTAAACTTGAGAGGGCTGTCAAGAATGAAAACGCTTTGGGCCTTATATTAGTTTTGTGCAAGTTATGGGCTGGCTTCCGGAAAATCAGCTGAAAAATAAACAGGGAAATGAGACCTGTTAAACGGCATACAAATCAACCAAGTCAAAGCTTTTATACTTTAATTGCATTAATTTTGGACAGTGGGCAAGCACGCCCAACTTGAGCTCTCAAGAGCACATTAAAAAATAACTGCTCTCAGTGTTCCATACAGAAGAGGTACGTTTTGGAATCCTTACTATGTCACTTTGGTTAGGCGTCCCATAGCCATAGCAGGAGGGTGTGAGTCAACCAGGCAACTATGGTTAATCACTCATGATTTTCTGTGTCTGTGTGTGTATATGTGTGTGTGTGCGTGCGTGTGTGTGTGTGTACGTGCTTGTGCTTGTGCATGTGTGGCGTGTGCGTGTGTGTGTGCGTGCGTGTGTGCGCGCATGTTTCTGTGTGTGCGTATGCTTATGTTTAAACATTCTGTATGAAATACTGACAAAACACTTTCTTAGAAATTATTTACATAAACAAAACAGGCTTGACTCATTATCATTGGCCATTGGCTTGCCTTATAAATTTTTGGTTTTTGCTACCATGTATTCACAAATTCACAAACTTACTGATTTCTTGATTTCATTGGTTACATTTTTCCCTCTATTTATGCAGTTGTGTCCTATAAAGGCCTATTACAATGTGTAGTTTTGAATTTTTATTTTTAATGATATGAATGGATCATTATGTAAAAATGTGGCTTCACTCTTTGGTGCTGGCTCTCTTGAAAATCGTTCCATTCGGAACCATAAAGTCATGCTGGTATCATCCAATCATGGCCTCGATGTCCCAGAACTGCTAGTTTTCCACCCTCCCTTTACTTGGGAGTCAGGAGTAAAGAGAGACTAACCAGTCAGGAGATCTGATTGTTCAGCTCATTAAGGATGCTCAGGGCTGGATTTAGATTCAAGGCCCAGATTTGGTGATCCCTGATGCAACTGTTGCAATGAAGATTATTTTTGTATTTTGCACTTTCGTATAATTGTCCAATTGTCTGATTTGCAGCTTAACAAGTAGCAGATAGTAGGGGAGAATGGGTATGAGATTGACAGCGATTTTCTCTGAGCCTATACAAGACTACTATGTCTAACTGCATTAGCACATACAACATAATTCTTATCAGAACCACAAATAATCACATAGATACATCATACTTTCACTCAATTTTACCAGAAAAGCTGTTTTGGATTTTGGAATGAAAAGGAATGTAAATTCCCTTAAGCAGTATTAATTTTTTAATGCCGAGTTGAGTTGTTTCATGTGTCATTGTTACCATCATTTGATTGATTATTTAGTACTTTCACACATCCTGAAGTTTGCCATGTCAAAGTTTTTCAATTTTTCAGTCATCGTCAGGACTATAGCAATAGATGTTTCTCTTGTCCCTTTTCACTAACAACGAGCATATCTGTCACAACTGTGACAATGAATTTTAAAAAAAATTACACGTTAGTAATACAGCATGTGAAATTTGTTATTTACACACTTTTTTTACTGTTAATTTGTCTTTAAAGAGGACTAATTGTGCTGTTTTGTTCACGTTATAATACTTTGGGATATCCAAAAGAGAGGTTCATGAACTATTTAGCAAAAAAAATTAAAAATCCATAATCTCTGTGCAATTTGATTCCTGTCATTTCTAACTATCTGAAAAACAGGGTGTTCAGGCGTCCCCTCTATGAAATGAGCTAAGTTCCTATTGGCCAGTGAGAAGAGCACTGTATCAACAGAAAGCTTTGATGTCAAAATTCACTGGCTACAAGTCTATGTGTGCAGATGATTAAATATAAAAATAGATGGACAATGACTATGGAAAGGTAACATCTGGAGGCCAGGCAAGGATGGTTGTTACACTCACAAAGAAGTGCAGTCACCATAAAAGTTTAACTATGCATGGAATTCAGTCCATTAACAATGACCCGCGGTTAGCATTTGCACAGTAAGAACTGTTAGCTAACATTCCATTTATTTTGAATAATATTACCCGCAGTACCCTATTAAAAAAAGGATTGAATTCCTCTAAAACAGTCACCCATTCTATCTGTTCTGATTGACCAATCTCCTACATTGCTTCTGCTTAACAAGCGACTGTTTTTAAACTCACTATTTAGGAGCTGGCAAGTTACACTTTGAATTCAGTTTAAAAATTAAGAGGAATTTGAAACATTTTCATAGATAGCTACGTAGCTTGCAAGCTACAGCTTCTCCTTATAAGTGATTTGAGGCAACCACTTCTTTGTATCTCCTGAAAAGCATAATAGGTCCCGATTAATATAAATTTTGTCACCACTCCTTCGTTGTACTGACCCAGGTTAGCAGTGTAAAGCGGTCAGACAAATAGTGGATAGCACATGTATAGCTTTTTGCCGATTGAAGCGTGGTTGATGCAGGGTTTTATGTTGCCATAAAAAATAAGCAGTGAGTGGAGATATTCAGATATGGGGCGGAATACAAAGCCTGCATGTGAAGTAGGAAGGGGAGCCAAATGTGAATGGCATGCTGAATGCCATGCTGAATGCCATGTTCTAATGAAAAAGGCAGCCCTCAAAAAACAAAAATGACTGAGTTGTTTAATTCCACAGTTTGTGGGTTGATAGGCGCTTCTGATACTGAAATGTATGTGCACAAGCACTTAGAAACTGATTTTTTCATAATATATCCCCCTTAACTGCTAGACTAGTCATACTGTTGTTGTAAAACATTTGTTGAAATTGAAAATTAAATTTAATATTTTTTCTGAAGATATCGCCGTTAGATCGCATATGGAGAGAAACCGTGTCTTCAGTTGCCAATTACGATCAGTGGAAAACGTGTCAACGTGAAGGAAAATGATTGAGAACTAGCCAGGACTTATTGTTGTCATAAAGGGACGTGTCCGTGCCTCCCCAATTCCCAGTTCTAGCTCCGCCACTGGTTTTAGGAAAATATTCTGTGGACTGATGAGTAAAAAATGGAACATTTTGGGAAACATAGGTCCTGTTCTACCTGGCCGAAAGTGAACAGAACATTCCACGATAAGAATATTCATTTATTTTTATTTATTTTATTTGTCAGGGACAATGAAAAAACATTGTATCAGCTTACAATAACATGAAGAAGATTTATTGCATATAGGCTTTCTGGCCAAAGCTAATTTGCAACCCCTGTCCCTGGTTAGGGTTTTCGGTTTAAAAAGTCAAGATATCATCAGTACCATGAGTACATTATTTAAATTAAGAATAATGATGGTGACATCCTCATACATATGACATCATTAAGTAAAAAAAATTCAGTATTTCCATCACATTGCAATAATTTTACAGATGTTGCATACTAGTGCACATGTGTATGTTCACTAATTCATGGCAGTTTGTGCGCATTACTATAACGCCACGCCTCCAGCCCTCTAACTCATCAGCCTATTAAGACCCAGATCACATTCCACACTTTCAATCATTGTCTTCATCTGTTTCCTATTGCCTACCTGCAATGGCATTTCTCTATATGAA
This sequence comes from Gymnothorax javanicus, assembly GCA_029692085.1. Lineage (NCBI taxonomy): Eukaryota > Metazoa > Chordata > Actinopteri > Anguilliformes > Muraenidae > Gymnothorax > Gymnothorax javanicus. The sequence continues at coordinate 74,508,124 of CM056202.1, forward strand.
GTAGAGCTTCGCACTCATTTGGTGCAAAGTCTCGTAAGCCTCCCAAGCCTGTTTGTTTCACCATTGTCTTGTTTCGACTTTGATCCTGCATATTCACATGTATTTGTAAAACTCTCTAATTAAGCGCTGTTCTTTATGTTTTATGTTCAGCGCCTCTCTTTTTGTAACCAGGAACCTCATTTCCATGCTTATTTATATTTGCAATACTTATGCACTGTTCACTTAGACACAGCTCTCTGTTTTACTAATTTTATTATCCAGGGGCCTCATTTATCAACCTGTGCGTAGAAAAGGTTCGAAATTATTTCATAGGAATGAAACTTAGAATGTGTGTAAGTATAAAAAAATCTGTGTTTGTCAAACGTGCGGACACCGACCGTACGCACACAAATAAGTAATCTGTGATGATAAATCCCACTTGTTCTAAACAACCATGCTCGTGCATGGTTAGGCTCATTTGCATTCAGAAAAGCCTCCAATTGACCATATATGGTAGCAGCAATCCCTTTAAGAATGCGTGAATGGATTTTTTTTCCCTCACCCAAATCATGACAAAGAGGGCCAAGAAGAGGAATTTCTTCGAGACAGAGATTGAGTTACTTGTTGGAGAAGTTGAAACAAACCAAAAAATACTGTTTGGAACACTCAATGCAGGTGTGACCAACAAAAGAAAAAATGCTGCGTGGGAGAAGGTAAGGACTGCTGTTAATTCTGTTGGTTCAGAGGAAAGAGCAATCTCAGAAATAAAAAAGAAATGGTTTGACATCAAAGTCAGTGCCAAAAAACGCGTCAAGGCCCATAGACACAAAATGTTTGTAACTGGAGGAGGACAAGCAACAACCCAGCTTTCACCCATGGATACCCGTATTGTCAGGATCATCCTCAACAGCTCCTGTTTGGAGGCACACACCCACAGAGCTATTCTGCAGAATGAATGAGTCGTGCATTCCTCGAGGCCACCGGGCAACAACGTTTAACAGAGACATATTTGCATCGCAGATTATTTGTGCATTGATTGAATGAAATCCTTTCCTGTTCACGTAACTGAATTCATTGTGTGATGGTGCTTTTATTGCGATATGGGTGCAATCTATGGCTCCAATTATGTTTGGGAATCCGGCGATAGTGTGAAATCCTCGTTTAATTTTGGCTTTTTGGTGATGTCTGTATGGGAACTGGATGTAAGCTGGGGCCAGAGAAATTATTGCATCCAACACTGCCGGCATGATTCTGCTTAGTGTTGGCTGCGAAATGCTGCATATGTCTCCAATCTTTCGCTGAAATGTGCCGGTGGCCAAAAATCCCAGGGTGGACAGGAGCTGGATGTGCACTGGGATGGCTTTGGTGCGTTTTGTCTCTGGCTCCAACATGGGTTGTAAATCATGGCAAAAATCCATCAGTATGTTTTTGGGGAGGCAGTACCTGCTGAGAAGCCACTCTGTACTCTCACTGAACAGATCAGCACGCTCTTTGAAAACGCGCTCCCTGCGGAGCGCACAGTGCTCCAAATCCTTCAATAGTGCAAGATAAGCCTTAGCACTTGCATTTGAAGTTTTCTTTTCAGGTTGTCCTGTCACCGCTGTCTTTTATAAATTGTTACACCAATTATTCAAATTGTCTGCTAAATTACTAATTGAGAATTTTTTTATTAATAAGAGGGAACAGGGAACATGTGTGAAGTTTGAGATTGCTGAACACTGTGACTCTCTTAGTGCATTCTATTTGTAGTTACTGTTCTACCACTAGGTTTTGCGTGTAAGCATGGTAAGAGTTGTGCTTAAATTTACACATGTTCCTACGCTCAAGTACAAGTTGATAAATCCCATACTTTGCGTGGGAATGTTCTTACGCACTCATTACGCACACATCTATGCGTACGCCTGGTTGATAAATGAGGCCCCTGGAACCTTGTTTCCATGTTCCTTTGTAGTTTGCTTTACATTGCCTGCCTGCATTGCCGAGAAGGCATAATAAACCCAATCCATCTTCACACCTGAGTCCAATTCCCACTGTTCCTGTTCTCTGTGCACTCTCAACTGGTGCATAGAGCAAACCCTTATAGAAGACTTCGCCAACCTTACGGACTCAGCGAGGATACCATTCCCTGAGGAGCCTGGTGGCGGAACAACAGAGGGAGATTGCAAGACTGGGGCCCGCCCTGGATGAATAGGTTTGCGGCTTCCAAGAGGTGACCATCTCCCACTCTCCAACACCAGCCCCATCCTCCATCTCTCCTGCTGGACTGCAAGCCTCACCAGTCATTCCCGGGGGCGAGTCGCCAGTGGGCCTGCCAGAGCATTATGAGGGGTCAACCCACTGCATGCAGAGGCTTTCTTCTCAAATGCTCCCTTTATTTCAATAATCACACCACCACAAGTGATGCAGAGAAGATAGCTGCGGTGATCACCCACCTCTCTGGCAAGGTGCTCGACTGGGCAACTGCTGTATGGGACAAAGCTGCGTTCAATACCCATGACAGTTTCATACTGCAGTTCCGCGCCATTTTCGACCATCCTGGGAAGAAGGCTGGGGACCAAGTAACTGCTGGACTTGCGACAAGGTTCGATGCCCGCTGCGGACTATGAACTCAAGTTCCAGACCTTGGCTGCAGCCAGCGGCTGGAATGAGCCTGCCTTCCTCACCATCTTCTGGAATGAGCTGAGTCTAGACCTGAGGGCAGAGATGGCCTACAGGGACAATGCCATCCATCTGGACCAGCTCTTGTAGGAGAGACGGCAGAACCAGCCCAGAGGTCCCATCCAGCTGCCGAAGACGGATGCTGAGCTCTTGGAACTAGGACTCTCCAGACCTTCACAATGTCGCCATTGGAAGAAATCCGGCCCTTATACCCATTGTGGAGGAGAACGCCCTGCGCCTGTCAAAGTAAAAGTGTCACTCACCGCCATCACCAATCAGAGATTCAAGGTCTCAGTACGAGAGGTGTATAACCACCTGACCCTTTGTACAGATGCCTTGATCAACTCGGGCGCTGCCGGAACGTCATCTCCTCCCTATTAGTGCGACAACTGAAGGTCCCTATCCACCAGCTCATCAAGTCCCTCGCAGTGGCAGCAGTGATTGGGAAACCTCTGGGCAGCAGTAGCATCGTCCACCAGCTGGCTGCAATCTCCCTCTGTATAGAAGAGCATCACCAGGAGGAGCTCCCGCTACTGCTGCCACCCTACTCCAGCCACCCAATTATTCTTGACCTACCATGACTAATAAGGCACAACCCCACTATATCCGCATTAAAATGGATCAAAAATTACTTAACAAGTAGGACGCAATTTGTGCAGATGGGCAATAGCAAATCGAATTGCTTGGACATTACCTGTGGAATTCCTCAGGGCTCGGTCATAGGTCCCAAGTTGTTCATAATTTACATAAATGACATTGTTAAGGTGTCCGATATCCTAAAACTAATTTTATTCGCAGATCGACACGACTATTTTTTTGCTCAGGTGTCGATCTCAAGCAATTGGCAAAAGTGGTTAATAAAGAAATGTCTAAACTTCACACGTGGTTTAATGTAAACAAATTATCATTAAATCTTACAAAGACCAAATTTGGGAAAAAAGGCCTAAAGGACGACATAGACTTAAAGGTAAATGGTACCAGCATTGAAAGGGTAAACGAATATAAAGTCATGGGAGTTATGTTAGATAATCTCTTAAGCTGGAAACCACATGTAAACTTGGTTCAAAGAAAGTTAGCTAAAAGCGTGTCTATTCTTTGGAAAATGCAAAAATTATTAAAATACAAGTCCCTTAAAATAATCTGTTCAGCACTCATAGCACCCCACTTACACTACTGCGCTGAAGTATGGGGACACACTTATAATAATTCAATAGAATCATTGTTTAAACTCCAAAAAAAGGCCCTTAGAATTATTCATAACGTTCCCTGTGGAACTCATACAAACGATTTGTTTATTAAGGCAAAGTTTCTTAAATTGCAGGATATAATAAAATTCAACTCCTTGCAAATTGTATATTTAGGATACCACAAAGAATTGCCTAGAAATATACAATGCCTATTTCTCCAGCGTGAATGCCTTCATGACCTAAGATGCAGAATGTTGTTGCAAACTAGAAGGGTCAGATCGACTCGGAGTGAGCACTCCTTATCGGTGGCTGGAGTCAGTGCATGGAACATACTTGAACACAATATCAGAAGGGCAGACAATTTGAAAGACTTTAAGTATCTTCTGAAATGTGCATGTTTGAATAACTATGAACTTATCCAACAAAATGGGATTGGATAAATTAAACAGAATCATAACGGGCATAAACAATAGGGGTTGTTTATAGACACTCAGCTATATTGTGATTAAAACTCTTCATGACTGTCATAAATCTCTATGATTTTATGTTGTGACGTTTAAATCGTAGTGTAAATAGACACTCAGCTCTGTTGTGATTTATAAATCTTTATGATATCTTACCCATAATCAAACTGTTTTTCTGGGAGTTGGGGGCGGGACTTTGACAAGCGATTTCGCTTCTCCCGCGACCCTTTCGGTCATGATACACGTTGTTTTGAAATTGTCATGGAATGACTGTACAATCATGCCGAAATGAAAAAACAAATAAAATAAATAAATATCCTGGCACGCTAGACGTCTCACATTCCGGCCACCTACCTGTCGGCAGCACTGTAGCCCCCTCCCTGTTGCCTCCACAACCGTTGAGAGTCCAGACCAGATGACCCAGCCTGATGTCCCCAAGGAGTACTGGGGGCTCCAAGAAGTATTCAGCAAAACCAGGGCCACCCAGCTACATCCTTATTGCCTGTGGGACTGTGCCATAGAGCTCCTGTTTGGTACTTCACCCCCCAGGCGCGCATGTATATCCCCTTTCGGTATATCCCCTTTCTCCAGCAGGGCTTCATTTGTCCCTCTACCTCACCTGCATCTGCAAGCTTTTCCTTTGTCCAGAGGAAGGATGGAGGTCTACGCCCCTGATTGACTACAGGGGATTAAATAAAGTCACAGTAAGGCAAAGATATCCACTCCCTCTGGTCATCAGTGCTGTGGAGCAATTAAGAGATGCAAAGATCTTCACCAAAGCTTGACCTCTGCAGCACATATAATTTAATCTGTATCTGGAAGGGAGATGAGTGGAAGACAGCATTTAGCACCACCTCCAACCATTACAAGTACTGCGCGATACCTTCTGGCCTTGTTAGCACCCCATCTGTGTTCCAGTCCTTTATTAATGATGTGCTGCAAGAAAATGCTGGGAAGATTCTTCATCACCTACCTCGACGACATCCTCATCGACTCACCTAGCTACAAGGAACATGTGAATCACATAACGAGGGTACTCAAGCACCTCTTTGAACACAAGCTTTACGTAAAATCCAAGAAATGTTTCTTCCACCTGTGCACTATCTCCTTTCTAGGATACTTGATTGGACCAAAGGGAGTAGCTATGGAAGTGTAGAAGGTGAAGGCAGTAGCAGCATGGCCAGTCCCACAGACCTTGAAGGAGCTCCATTGTTTCCTAGGGTTTGCCAACCTCTATCGATGCTTTATTAAGAACTTCAGCATAGTTGCCTAACCTCTAACTCGCTTGTTCAAGGGAAAGCCCAAAGAACTGGGATGGAATCTTGAAGCACGCATGCCTTTGAGACCTTAAAAAGCCTTTTTGTTACTGCTCCAATACTTAAATTACCTGACCAGGAGAAAGCCTTTGTGGTAGAAGTTGATACCTCCAATGCGGGGGTAGGAGTAATCCTATCCCAAAGACATGGGGTACCTGAAAAGCTTTTTCTTTGTGCTTTTTTCTCCCGTAGACTCACACCCACAGAGGACAACTACGATGTAGGCAACCGGGAGCTGTTAGCGGTGAAGTTGTCACTGGAAGAGTGGAGACACTGACTGGAAGGCGCCCGCCATCCATTCACTGTACTCACTGATCACCTCAACCTGGAATATCTTTGATAGGCGAAATGGCTCAATCCACATCAGGCCAGGTGGGCATTGTTCTTTACCTGTTTTGATTTTACCATAACCTATCACCAAGGCTCCAAAACCATCAAGGCAGATGCTTTATCTCAAGGACGTGAAGTGGAAACTGATCCAGAGGCTGAGGAACTGATCCTACCATCCTCCTGTGTCCTCGCCCCAATCAGATGGCAGCTGGACCAGGAAATAGCAAGGGAAGCTAAGAAGAAGCCTCTTCCCACCTCGGTGCCAGCGGGTAAAACATTCATCCGCTCTACACTTCATGATTAAGTTATTCTGTGGGCGAATACCTCCCTGTCTTCAGGACATTCCGGACCCAGAGGAACAGCCCAAATCATCACTCGCAAGTACTGGTGGCCCCACCTGGCCTCAGACGTGAAATCTGCCATCTGGTCATGCGCTACCTGTGCCATCACTAAAACCCCATGACCAGAGGGGTCGTTAGGCCTGGGCATTCCTGGCTGAAGCCCCGAATGATTGGCCAATAGCCCAGGATCTCCCAAAGCCCCCCCGCAATCAACAACAGTAGCCTCACTTCCTAGTGTCAAATCACTTTGGATGGCTGACACACTGATGCAGTAGTAGCAGCAGCAGGAATAATTGCGAGGCAAGATCACAAAGGCCAGCCATATTGGGCATATATGGGCAGAGGCACAGAATCATGAGGATAAATTGTTACAATTTCCAAGTTCAACATCGGGCGGTCTTTACCGCTCAATGTACGTTTGTAGGCAGTTCAGTGGTTGCATGCTGGAAGCGAGGGTTGTATTACTTGCAAGTGATTTCAATCAAATTAATACTTATCACTGACATGGACATCAAGCGGTTCTTTGGGAGAAAGGACAAGGCAAGGGAGCCAGAATGGTAGAGGAGTTATTGTCCCCCGACTCCCCCCCAACCTTAGATAATGCTTCAACTAGCTCAGGTTCGTGAAAATCACATGGCAAGCTAGGTAGCTTGTGACATCCTGGACTGGCTTCTAGTTAACCTCTGTCATACAGCATGATTATGTGTGCTTAATGATGTAATCCCCAGCTTCTAACGTTAGTACTTCTGCCATAGTCCAACTAATGATGTGGAAGTGATCAATACAAACCAGTGCTTGTTCAAACGCGAAAGTAATGGCTGGACGGCTGTGCAAGTTAGCGGAGTGATGGCATCAGGTCTGTGGTAGCATATATTGGGAATTACTTAGCGGGCGCTTACAGAAATTAAATTTGTTTTATAATAAATTGCGCGATTCAGTTATTTGATACACAGAATCTTATATTCTCAGTTGTGACCTGATCAAGCCACTGCTAATGCCTCGATAAATAAAACCATTGGAAACGTGTGTCACGATCAGAAAACCTCTGCAGTTACGGCCCTTCATCTCTCCTTATCTGATTCAACAATTTCATTCTACGAAGATAATCTTTCGGAAAACAATGAACAATAAGATCAGCGTGCAATCTATCATCCCCATTACACTGCGGGACACAACAGAAACGCTGCGTTTTGGCATTTGAATGCATGGTAAGCATAGAATTTAAGAGTGGTCCATAACCAAATCCCAAGGTTAAGGATAATGAAGTATTAGACAAGTTGCATAAACTAAAGGCAGATAAGGCGGCGGGTCCTAATGGCTTATATCTGAGAGTGCTCAGGGAAGTTAGTGAGATCATCTTTAAACCGCTCTCCGCTATCTTCAGACAGTTTTTAGAAACTGGAGAAATACCAAATGATTGGAAGCAGGGCAATATAATACCAATATATAAGAAAGGGGACCGTACTGAGCCAGGAAATTACAGGCCAGTCAGTTTAACTTGTATTGCATGCAAAATACTGGAATCTATCATAAAAGATGAGCTGGAATTATTCCTTGAACGTAATAATATTTTGAGGGATAGCCAACATGGTTTCCGTAAGGGAAGGTCATGCCTGACAAACCTCCTGGAATTTTTGAAGAGGCCACCAAGACTTATGATCAGAGCAGGGCTTATGACATCATATACTTGGATTTTCAGAAAGCATTTGATAAAGTAGCGCAATAGAGACTAATTTTTAAAATGAACTCCATTGGAGTTACAGGAGGTATTCTGGAGTGGATTCAAAACTGGTTACAAGACAGTACACAAAGAGTGGTGGTCAGTGGAATCTCATCTCAGCTAGGTATGAAGGGGAGTGGCGTCCCTCAGGGGTCAGTGTTGGGACCCCTGCTGTTCCTCATCTACATTAATGACCTTGATAGAAATATTGAGAGCAAATTAGTTAAATTTGCAGATGATACTAAATTGGGAGGTTTGGCAAATAGTTTAGACTCTACTAAAGTGATTCAGGAGGATTTGGATAGAATCAAGAGTTGGGCAGAAATGTGGCAAATGAAATTTAATTTAGCAAAATGTAAAGTTGTACATGTAGGTAATAAAAATATTAGACAGGATTACTTCATGGGAGGATTAAAACTGGAATGTGCGCCACATGAAAAAGATCTAAGAGTGATTGTTGACCAAACCCTCACAGGTTCTATTCATTGTGCCGTAGCAGTTAAAAAAGCCAATCGGATGCTGGGATACATTGCCAAAAGTATTGAGTACAAATCCAAGGAGGTGATACTTCTCTTGTCCAACACATTCGTCAGACCACATCTGAAGTATTCTGTACGATTCTGGGGACCATACTTTAAGAAAGATATAGAGGCTCTAGAAAAAGTTTAGAGAAGAGCAACTAAGCTGCTTCCGGTATAAAAGATGAAAGCTATGAGAAGAGGCTGAAGATCCTTAATCTCTTTAGTCTTAGGAAAAGGAGACTCAGGGGTGATCTGATTGAGGTCTTTAAATATGTTAAAGGGATTAACAAAGTGAATTATCTACGATTCCTTCGGCCAAGTTCTGTTAGTAGAACTCGGGGTCATAAATGGAAGTTGACTAAGGGTAAATTTAGCACTGATATTAGGAAATATGTTTTCACCCAAAGAGTAATTTCGATGTGGAACAGCTTGCCTGACTATGTTGTTGAGGCAGAAACCTTGGGATTTTTCAAGAGCAGCCTTGACTTAAAGCTAGATACCATTGAGTCATTGAGTATCTGAAGTGATATATTCACAATAGTTAAAAGAAACTGGCGAGCCTAGTTGGGCTGAACGGCCTGTTCTCGCCACTCATGTAATGTTTTGTTATGTTATGTTAACCACTGTGTCTCTGGGTGGTACGTATAAACTCAGTTCTATATTTTGAAATGCTGAAAAAGTGTCACTTCAAAGTCAAACGTTAGTCGCAAATTAACGCTGGTCGCTATTATTCTTCGGTCAATTCAGCTGTGGCAAGTACAGTACTTACCAAAAGGTGACCGCAACATTTAGGTAATATAAAGAAACTTTCCCAGTAAGCCATATTCCCATATTAACATGCTTGGTGTCTACGAATTTCTCTAAATTTAAACTTTTCAATTATCTTGATGTAGTCTTTCATTTTTGATTAAAGACTAAAATCACAATCAATTTCTCCCAAGATAATGTGGTTGTACAAACTGAAGTTATAGGAGTCTGAGAATGTTGAGAATGCAGCAATCAGATGAACGACATTGAGATTTTAAGATGTAGCACGGTGAGTGACATTACCATTACATTTATTTCTCTCCCTTCCAAATTGCTTGGGCTGGCAAAGGGAATCTGACGACAATGGATGGGGATATTGACACTACTGCATTTATAGACAAACTCACACTGCAATGTGAAACACCTGTTCAATTTTGTTATAAAATATGCACCATGGATATTTATGTGTAATAAAATTTTCAAAATTCTGATACCATGGAATTGTTTTTTTTTTTTTTTTTGCACTGGAAATGCTTTTGAAACAAGTGGCACACTTAGCCTATAGAAATTGTGTATTGTATTTGGATAGAATTTATTGAAAATAAAAACAAGTAAAATTAAGAATGAAAATGATGTGTTTAATTAAGCATAATTACATTGTGTTCTATCCTATCATGTATTTCCTATATTTCTGAGCAGATTTTCAATGGTGTATTCTGATAAAAATGACCCCCCCAGACTGATTATTAATCCCCCCTGTGCCACCCCACTTTAAAAATCCTGGAACTGCCTTTGCTTGTAAGTGAGGTCGTCCACTGGAAATTGCCTACATTTGTGATCTGAACATTATGCCTCATTATAATGAACCAAGAAAGTCAATTAAAGCACAGCGAAGGTCATAAAGTGACAAAGAAGGGTATTAGCCTGCTTCTGATCACACAGTGTCGACTCATTGTCCAATGTAAAAATAACTTTTCAACTAAACAAAGTCATGGCTTAGCTGCCTCAACATTTTCAGTGAAGTGCAGGCTGAGAAGAGCACTCATTCACTCTAACCCCATAGGCGGATATAAAGTTCACTTATCTTACGGCAGCATGGGCACTGTTGTTTACATTGCAAAGTTCATGGTTTTGAGTGTTGGAAAATTGAGCCCACCCCTGAATTGCTGTTATTTATCATTCACTTGTGTTCTCTGTTCAACATCGAGCCATTTATGAGCCAAATTACAAGCAGTGATTGAGTTAATGCACGGCGCTTTCCTGAAGAGTTCAGGTCTGACGCAAAAGTACTGAACGGTCTGGTCAGAATGGAAGCTAGTCTCGCTAAGCTAGTGATGTATAAGAGTGCTTCCTATCTTTGCCCAGCTACGTTAAAATTGCGTCTTTAACAGTGAGATTTTCAAAATTTTCCCGGGGTGAAAGCCCCGGACCCCCCAAAAATGGTTGGGTCAAGGGGGCTGAAGCCCCCAATGTTTTCAAGTCCTAACGACGCCCCTGCCCATGACAATTACCAGCTGGCAAGCTGATACCCTTACCAGTCCTACACCGTCCATGGTCCCATGTAGCCATGGACTTTGTAACAGACCTTTCTGTGTTCGAAGGTAACACAAAAAATTGGAGATCATTGACCAATTTTCTAAATTTTGCAAATTTGTGCCTTTCGCCACCATGCATTCTGCCCTCCAAGTGGCAGAGGCAGTGTTTCTGCGGGTCTTCAGGAACTTCAGCCTTCCAGAGGACATTTTCTCAGACTGCGGGCCGCAATTCACATCCCGAGTGTTGAGGGCATTTTTTCAAGAAGGTGGGAGCTTCAGTAAGCCTCACCTCTGGATACCATCCCGAATCTAATGTGCACGCAGAGAGAGCCATCCAGGACCTGGGGAGGTTCCATGAGCATACTGCCACCAGCATCAAAGGGACTGGTTCAAGTTCCTGCCCTGGCTGGAGTATGCCCAGAACTCTCAAAGAGCACGTCCTCTGGATTGTCAGCATTCCAGAGTGTGCTCTGTTGGCAACCTCCCCTGTGCCCATGCGACCCAGGCCAGACCGAAGTCCCAGCGGTGGATGCCTAGTTTAAAGAGGTGGAGAAGGTCTGGGCAACTACTAATGTCCATATCCCAAGAGCCCTCCGCCACTAAAAGATCCAGGCAGACCGAAGACGTCGGGACGCCCCCAAAAACCAGCCAGGGGGATCAGGTCTGGCTCTCGACAAGGGACCTGTGCCTCCGCCTGCCCTGTAGGAACCTCAGGTCATGGTTCATTGGCCATTCCGCGCCTTCAGGAAGGTCAATGAGACAGCCTACTCACAACAGTTGCTGTCACACCACCGCATTAACAATACTTTCCATGCATCTCTGCTTAGGCTGGCGATAGCTGAACCCCTGGCAGAGGCTACCCCCCCAAAGACCCTCCCCCTGTCCTGGAGGTTGACGGAGATCTAGCCTACCAGGTACACAGCCTGCTCAGTTCCAGACGTCGCAGAGGCAGGTTTCAGTACCTGGTAGACTGGGAGGGTTATGGTCCGGAGGAGAGGAGCTGGGTAGACCATGATGACATCCTGGATCCGCAGCTCCTGGCCGGGTGCCACCAGGCCCATCCGGACTGGCCTGCTCCACACCCAAGAGGGTGCTTCAGACTCACCGGCCTATTAAAACCCGGACTGTTATTCATTTCCACAGTGCGGTAACATTGTGCTATGTAAGACTGAGCATCACACTTAGTCTCTGCGAAGTCTCGTAAGCCACATGTCAGTGTTGTATTGTTAGACTTGTATAGACTTATCCTCCGCTTCTTGCATGTATATTCTATTCTCTAACTTATTTCTGTTTATTGTTGATATCAGCACTTTAACTTCATGATTAAGGGACTTTGTTTCCTGTTCCTCTTTTCTATTTTAGAAATACATTGTGTGTGTAACTAAAGCCCAGTATTTGTAATACTCATATCATTATCTAGGAACATCGTTTCCTATTTTGTTTTGTATTGCTTCGTGTGTGCGACTCTGCTGCGCAGAGGGCATAATAAATATAACCAAGTCCATCCTTGGGCCAGAGTCCAATCCTCAACTTCCTGTCCTCCTTGCACAACAGCACTGTGTGAAGCACAACACTTAAACATTAGCTTCCCTTCCTCCTTAATAAAGAACAATTAATGAGACCTGTTTCTTCACAGAATGAATTAATTCTCTAATTAAACTCCATACTGCTATTATTTTGAACAGGCCCCTTTCAATGAATTAATCAATTTCTCAGAACAAGCAGTGTGCATTTCATAACAGTTGGGTCTGTTGTTTTTCTATTGCACTACTACATCTATAAGTAAATTATTTGCCATGCAGAAATATCAGAATTACCTTTAACAGTGATTCATCAGGTTATTGATGTTGCACTACTATGTTTTTGAACACAACTGAATATGTGTATACTCATACATTTAAAACATGGCTGAGATATGTGAATGAGTAGTGTGTTATTTTGAATAATGTTCATGCTTTACTGCTTGCATTATTGAAAAATACAGGGGTCATGAAGAATAAATCTCACTTCTGCCATGTATGAAACTCAAGTCAGGCAATTTCACTTAATAGTTGTATCTCCTGGCTGAAGAATTGTGCTAATAAGCAAATAAAAGTGATTGGAACAAAAACAGGAGGAATTCTACTTTTTTAACCTGGATTTACCACCTCTGAGTGTGTATGTTGTGGTGTTTATGTGAGCCTAGGTGTACACTATGTACATGGTTACCATGCGTGAATATGCATGTCTGTATCTCAGTGTTGTATATGTGCATACATTACATTTTTGAAAGAGTAAATGCAAATGAATTGCTCTAACGTGGAGCAATTCTGTTGTGTGAGTGTGAATGGTGTGTATGCACAAGTATTGAGCGTATGGGTTTGAGTGTGCAGAACTTTTATGTGTGAAACGATGCAGTGGGATGTGACATTTTCTGAAGCACTCCCCTGGGCGGAATAGGGCATAAAGTACAATTAGGTGCCCCGGTGTAGATGTGAAAAATAAAACTTGTGGCAGGAGAAAGTCGTCATGGCGACGCATCTGTAAAAACGACAAAAGGCTTTTATGGGCCCCAGAGCAAAGGGGATGAAACGAGACAAGACAGTGCACGTAAAACACCCACGACTCTCCCAAGAACTCTGCACAGAATTCTGCCACTTGAATAGTTTGTTTTAATTTTTGCGAGCTGGTCTTCTGTGAAAAATGGAAGCTCTCTCCTGGAGGATTAGGCTCGCCTCCTGTGCCCGTTTAAAGGTGTGCTGTTTCGGATATATTTACAGTCAAATGTTAAATCTCCTCATAAAAATGTTTATTGCCAAAAGAACACTGTTTTTCTGGAGGAAAAAAATTATAATTGAGACCTGGGATAGACCGGAATCCTCCCGAGCAGATTACTGCTGTCTTTCCTCAGGCAGCAAGCTACAACTTTGATGTGTTGGTCCTGGACATTTAATGTCCCAGGCTCTTTGACCTTCATATTTAATTTGGCCTCTGGTCCATTCCAATACAGAATAATAAGCTTCAATGGAGGTTTGGCTCTGAGCAGTCTGAGCAGACTTACTTTTACACTTTGTCTGTAGGGTAGGTTGATGAGTAGCCCAGTGGCAAACCAAGTCATTGGGCACCAAAAGCTGTGCAGCTGCCTGTAAATGTATTTTACTACTTCCATATAGTATGTATGTTTTTGTCAGTGACAAGACCTATTTTCCAGGCCTGCAGAACCAAACATCGCTACAACTCACCATAGTCATCTTCAGTTCTCAGGCGTTCAAGCTTGAAAGACGAATTGTTCCCGCCATTCCTGGTGTTGCATGTCGCTGCTAATGCCATTGCATTGCCTCCAGTTTTATGAAGCAGTGGCCTCACATTCACTGCACAGCATCAGTTTACTGGCCGATGAAATTGCTATGGAAGGGCTGCCAGCAAACATTTCATCCAAAACCATAAAACCAGGCCTTACATTTGTGTACCGATCATTATTCCCTCTCAACACTCCCAAAGTTGGAATGAGAATACAATTTCTTTTCAACTGTCCATGGATTACAGAAAAAAAAAATACACAAAAAAAAGAAAAAAACTGAAAAAAAGACTAAAATGTTAAACAGGAAAATTGAATACCTATTAAATTAGGTATGTATTATTATTAATAAGAATTTTATGATCTTCCATATCAGTGGATTGTGTTAGTCAAAGGGAGCAAACTGAGGTTCAACTAGACAGAATTGCATTATTATTACAACCCCAATTCCGAAATAGTTGGGACAAAGTGTAAATTGTGAATAAAATCAAAACACAATGACTTTCAAATCACACCAGCCAGTATTTTATTTAAAATAGAACAGAGATAACATAGCAAATGTTGAAACTGAGAAATTTTACAATTTTATCCACAAAATGAGCTCATTTCAAATTTGATGGCTGCTACAGGTCTCAAAAAAGTTGGGACAGGGGCCTGTTTACCACGGTGTAGCATCCCTTCTTCTTTTTAACACAGAGGGGAGGCGTCTGGGCATTGAGGAGACAAGTTTCTTGAGTTTAGCCATTGGAATTTGATGCCACTCTTGTTTTAATACAAGCTTCCAGCTGCTGGAGAGTTTTGGGTCTCCTTTGACAGACTTTTCGTTTAATTATGCGCCAAATGTTCTCGATCGGTGAAAGATCAGGACTGCAGGCAGGTCAGTTCAGCACACGGACTCTTCGACTACAAAGCCATGCTGTTGTAATAGCTGCAGTATGTGGTTTTGCATTGTCCTGCTGAAATGCACAAGGCCTTCCTTGGAATAGATGTCTTCTGGAGGGGAGCATATGTTGCTCTAAAACCTTTATATACCTTTCAGCATTCATGGTGCTTTTTAAAACATGCAAGTGTCCCACAACATATACACTAATGCATCCTCATACCATCAGAGAAGCTGGCATTTGAACTGAACACTGATAACAGGATGGGTGCTCTTTCTCCTCTTTAGCCCGGAGGATACAACGCCCATGATTTCCTATAAGAATGTCAAATTTGGACTCGTCTGACCACAGGACACTTTGCCACTTTGCTACAGTCCATTTTAAATGAGTCTTGGCACACAGAACACGGCGGTGCTTCTGGATCATGCTCAACAATGGCTTCCTTTTTGCATGATAGAGTTTTAGGTGGCATCTGTGGATGGCACGGCAGACTGTGTTTACAGACAGTGGTTTCTTGAAGTATTCCTGGGCCCATTTAGTAATGTCAATGACAGAATCATGCCGGTGAGTGATGCAGTGGCGTCTGAGGGCCCGAAGATCACGGGCATCCAGTAAAGGTCTTCAGCCTTGTCCCTTACGCACAGAGATTTTTCCAGTTTCTCTGAATCTTTTGATGATTTTATGCACTTTCGATGATGAGACCTTCAAAGCCTTTGCAATTTGATTTTGAGGAACATTGTTTTTAAAGTATTCCACAATTTTTTTACGCAAGCCTTCACGGGTTGGAGAACCTCTGGCCATCTTTACTTCTGAGAGACTCAGCCTCTCTTAGACATCCCTTTTATAGCCAATCATGTTACACAACTGATGCCAGTTAATGTAATTACTTGCTAAATGTTCTTTCAGCTAATTAATTATATATTAATCGCCTTTTCAGCCCTTTTTTGCCTGTGTCCCAACTTTTTTGAGACCTGTTGCAGCCAGAAAATTTGAAATGAGCTCATTTTGTGGATAAAATGTAAAATGTCTCAGTTTCAACATTTGAAAAGTTATCTATGTTCTATTGTGAATAACATATTGGCTCATGTGACCTGAAAGTCATTGCATTTTGATTTTATTCACAATTTACACTTCGTCCCAACTATATCGGAATTGGGGTTGTATTATTATTATTATTATTATTGTTATTATTATTATTATTAGTAGTAGTAGTATGATCAGAACACATGCACATCAGGCTAATTGGAGACACTAAATTGCCGATAGGTATGAGTGTGTGAGTGAGTGGTGTGTGCACCCTGCAATGGATTGGCAGAGTGGGTCCCTGCCTTTCGCCCATAGTCAGCTGGGATAGGCTCCAGCTCTTGAGTGTAATGAAAAAACCTAGTAAGTAACAAAAAGCTGATTCCAAGAAAAAGACAGAAAACTGTATCCCTCTGGGGTTAAGTTCTTGCCCGACAATGAAACTGACATGGTAGTTATTTGTTCATCACATATTAAGAGATATTTATGGAGGATTTTTTTTTCTTTTTTATTAGTATCCCTGGCAATATGACTCAAGAAATTTTTCCATCTGAAAATACAAAATTTCAAATCTCAAAATGATCGACAAAAACCTAACGAACCCAGTGACCCTAGTGAGGGATAAGCAGTGTAGAGAATAAATTAATTATAATTTTTTTCTCTTCTCTATTGCGTGTTTCATCCTATACATTGTCTATTTCTCATTCTTGATTACAATAGCTGGCCTATTTGCATGAATTGCTCTATCAGTGTGAATTGGCATGTCCCAAAGGATTGTGACATCATTATTTTCAGTTGCAGTGTTTGGTTGATGTTCAAACCATTCAGTAGTTGTCTTTATGTTATTAGCCTTACAGATTTTTCAATGATATTAAGTTGCTGCTTTATCAAAGCTGATGTATTCAAACTTTGCCAAGTCAGGAAATCCAGAGATGATATGCTTAATCATGATGACACGATAATACTGAAGATCACAGGGCCTTTCAGAGTCTTCATGTTCTCTCCGTGTTTGCTTTGGTTTCCCCCAGGTGCTCTGATTTCCTCTCACAGTCCAAAGACACGCACATCAGGCTAATTGGACACGCTAAATGGCCCATAGGTATGAGCTTGAGAGTGAATGGAGTGTGAATGGTGTAGTCAGCTGTGATAGGCTCCAGATCCCCCGCGGCTCTAATGAGGAAGAAGCGGGTATAGAGCATTGATGGATGGAATAAGGGCTACAAACACAAAAATCTTCAAGAAAATTCAGCAATGAAATTATTTTTAAAAATGCTAAGAATTCAAAAAGGCTGGGAGTTAAAACAATACATTTCTGGGATCATAAACTCCTTGACCACAAGTGCACTTCATCTGACAGTGATTTTCAAAATTATCTACTGTTTTTGAGCCGAAGAAGGTAGCTCTCCAAGTGCCTCCCCAAGATGTCAGAGCCCTCAAAATTACGCACCGTCAAATCATAAAATAATCATGTTTAACATAAATCAACTTTTGACTCAAGTTCAATATGAATTCATGATTTTCTGGCAGAATTCAGCATGAGTTTATCAATACACAGTGCCTTGAAAAAGTATTTGCCCCCTTCCTGATTTCTTAATTTTTTGCATATTTGTCACACTTAAATGTTTCAGATCATCAAACTAAGTGTTATATCAGACAAAGATAACTCGAGTGAATACAAAATGCAGTTTTTAAATGATGATTTCATTTATTAAGGGAAAAAAGCTATCCAAACCTTCCCGGCCCTATGTAAAAAAGTAATTGCCACGCCCCTTGTCAAATCATAAATTAACTACTAGCCATACCCAGGCCTGATTAATGCCAGACCAGTTGAATCAAGAAATCACTTAAATAGAACCTGTCTGACAAAGTGACGTAGGCTAAAAGATCTCAAAAAGCAATACATCATGCCGCGATCTAAACAAATTCAAGAACAGATGAGAAACAAAGTCATTGGCATCTATCAGGCTGGAAAGGGTTACAAAGCCATTTCTAAGACTTTGAGACTCCAGCAAACCACGGTGAGAGCCATTATCCCCAAATGGAGAACACTTAGAACAGTACTGAACCTTTCTAGGAGTGGCTGGCTTGCCAAAGTTACTCCAAGAGCGCATCGACAACTCATCCAGGAGGTCACAAAAGAACCCAGAACAACATCTAAAGAACTGCAGGCCTCACTTGCCTCAGTTAAAAACAGTGATCATGATTTAAAAATAAGAAAGAGGCGCCCCGGTGGCTCATCGGTCTAAGCGCGCGTACCATAAAGGCTGTGTCCTCCCCGCAGCGACCTGGGTTCGATTCCAGCTCAGGTCATTTGCTGCATTCTTCTCCCCAACCTTCCTGTCTCTCTACACTGCATAACTGTCAAATAAAGGAAAAATTCCCAAAAAAATAATCTTTAAAAATAAATAAATAAAAAATAAGAAAGAGACTGGGAAAAAATGGCATCCATGGGAGAGTTCCAAGGTAAAAACCACTGCTGACCAAAAAGAACACAAAGGCTCGTCTCACATTTGCCAAAAAACATCTTGATGATCCCCAAGATTTTTGGGAAAATATTCTGTGGACTGACGAGACAAAAAGTTTAACTTTTTGGAAGGTGTGCATCCCGCTACATGTGGCGTAAAACTAACACAGCATTTCATAAAAAGAACATCATACCAACAGTCAAACATAATGGTGGTAGTGTGATGGTCTGGGGCTGCTTTGCTGCTTCAGGACCTGGATGACTTAGCATAATTGATGGGCCCATGAATTCTGCTCTCTACCAGAAAATCCTGAAGGAGAATGTCCAATCATCAGTTCATGATCTAAAGCTCCAGTGCACTTGGGTTATACAACAGGACAATGAACAGAAACACACCGACAAGTCCACCTCTGAATGGCTTAGAAAAAAACAAAATTAAGGTTTTGGAGTGGCTTAGTCAAAGTCCGGACTTAAATCCGATTATGATGCTGTGGCATGACCATAAACAGGCCGTTCATGCTCGAAAACCCTCCAGTGTCGCTGAATTAAAACAATTCTGCAAAGAAGAGCGGGCCAAAATTCCTCCACAGCAATGTGAAAGACTCATTGCCAGTTATCACAAACGCCTGATAGCAGTTGTTATCGCCGAGGGTGGCACAACCAGTTATAAGGTTTAGGGGGCAATTACTTTTTCACATAGGTCCAGGTAGGTTTGGATAGCTTTTTCCCTCAATAAATAAAATCCTCATTTAAAAACTGCATTTTGTATTTACTCGAGTTATCTTGGTCTAATGTTAAAATTTGTTTGATGATCTGAAACATTTAAGTGTGACAGATACGCAAAAAAACAAGAAATCAGAAAGGGGGCAAATATATTTTCACAGCACTGTAGGTGTGACTGGACATCAATAGTCACCAGTAACCTCTCCAAACTGAATGTATCCCTTCGATCTTTCACACACAGTCTGCAACTACTGCATATGTCCACACATACACACTGCTGCACACTATAAAATATTCCACATCTTTCATACATTATTGATATAATTCAACTGTAAAAACCAGCAATGCAGATCAGGGTCAACATTTCAGCATCCAGCATTCACACCGTAGTTTCTTCAGAAAGTGACTTCTCTAGATTTTTTTCCTCCTAGCTCTAATTAGCTGTAACTATTTTATAAGGTTCAGGAGGGAACTGCAAGTGAATGTGAGTCCCACAGCCATTGCCATAAAAAACCCTCAATGCTGATTGGTCTTTTGAATTTACAATAGAACTATATATATGTTTTTTAATGTGATCCCGATTCAAGGAAGCTAATGGCAGTGCCAATTTGGGTAAAATAGAGGCAGTCCCATCTCTTTTTTAAAGGTTGGATCCTGCACTCAGTATTTTTGGTCAATGATGGCAGACATCAGGCAGGTGAGGGGAATGTGCAGACCATCATAATAATACTGCATTATTATATGCTGTTTTGCTGCTCGTACAGGAGAAAGTACTATGAGGAATTTGAGTTTTGCATGAACTGAATAGTAATGTTGAGGATGGGGATGGAGCATAGCTTGAGAATGGAAGGACACAGCTGTGATACAAGGCAGGATAAGAGCTCATCTGCAGATGAGAATCCAGTTCACAGGTTTTATTGGAACTCGTGGTCATACAATCCGGTTTGTTAACAGGCAGACAGAATTCAGCACCCAAGGGCAAATCCAGAATCAAAATAAAGGTTAGTTCAATAGTCAAAACCAGGAAGTTGGTACCAGGGGCGGGTCTCGAAATTTTTTTTTGGGGGGGGGGTCACAGACTCAGAGAAAAGTTGGCACAAGTAACTAACATAAATAGTAATGTAAAAACTAAAATTGCACAAATCACCATTTATTGGATTCTTGGTAATACCATTCAGTTACCTGGATTTTAGGTAATAATAAAGCGAACATTATTTAACTCTTCACACAGATTCCAAATCAAGCCATTCCTTACCTATTGTGCATGACCCCTATTTAAGGCTTCATAACTCAGGATCTGAGTAAAACAAAGACTGGAAAAATGATTTAATGAAGCAAGACACTTGTATAATTGGGAAATACAACTAATTTCCATTCATTTCTATATTTTTAGGGCAAAAAAGCCGGAAACACAAGGGAACATCTTGAAAATTCAAGACTAAAGTTGTTTTGTAATGAGATATACAGACAAAATGAATAGCTTGGAGGTAAAACAATGAATTTCCTGGATTATTAACTCATTGACCAGAAGTGTGCCAAGCCTGAGAATGAAGTTCATTGCAAATGATTTTGTGAGGCCAAATATAAGCTGCCCCCCTACCTCTCCAAACAGCCAAAATTGGAGTGATTTTTGCTGTGTTGTGCAGTATAAATAATCTAATGTTTTACTTCCACCCAACTGCTTTGGCACATATAGTAGTACACAGTTCTGCATCAAATGCAAGTGAATTTTTGACTCACAATGAGGGGGCTCATATAGTACCTAGAACCATTTGGTCTCCAACCTAAATAAATAACCAACAGACAACTATTTGGATATAGAAAGTTAATAAAATCCTCCCTTATTATGTAATATATACCCTGAAATAAAAAAAAATTATGTGAAATCATCTTCACTGACTCACTTTTAGCAGTATATACTTTTAAAATCATTCACTGTTGTACATTAGGCTACACTGCAAAGTATGTATCGATTAATTCCATTATAATGCTCAGGCACAAAATGTTGTTTTTGGTACGAAATGTCACCAGTGGTTCTCAAACTCAGTCCTGGTGCCCCACTGTGTATGCTGGTTAAAAAAAAAAAAAAAAAAAAAAAAAAAAAAGTAAACCTTATCATGGAGAGAAAGCATGTTTTCGGTTGGGAGAGGTTACTGGTGACCACTGGGGTCCACCTGCCCCTATATTGATAAACTCATGCTAAATTTCACCAGAAAATCATTGAAGTTTTTTTACAGTTGCTTTGGCTCAATTTTTAAAACATGGCTCATTTTGTCATTACACCTAACAATTCACAGAACCACACACCCAAGTGGTAAAACACCTCATATATACACTCAAATTGAAGCACTGCATTCAGAACTATATCAACACTTCTAAACTTCTCAAAAATCAAACTTTTGCACCAAATGTCAAACACTTCATTCGCATTTTTAAACTTTTTTTTTTAAGAAAATGCAAAGCACATCCTGCATTACTGTTAAGTAACGATCTGGAACCAGACGCGAGTAAAAAATAGGATCTTTATTGGAAAGGGGGGCGAACCCCCGCAGAGCAGGAAGCAACGGTACAAAGTCCACAATCCAAAAATCAAAAATCCACAGGGCGTAATCTGGGTCGTAAACAGGGCACCAATCACAAAATACGTAGTCAGACAAAAGGAGGTTCGAGACACAGAGATAGCAAGCAATCCAAAACAGAGCCAAAATCAGAAATCAGGGACGGTCCAGTCAGAAGAGATTCACGAGAGATTACGAGGCGAAAACAAGCGTAGCACAGGCAAACCAAGAGAAACGTTCTGACGGGGAACTGCTGTGAGAAGACTGTTTAAATACACACAAGGGAAGTCACATGCTATGATCAGGGACAGATGAACTGGATCAAACTAATTACGTGGGAGCAAAACATGAGGGAGAACCTAATCACATAGAATTGGCAAAAGCCAAAATGCGGACAGGGAACACGAGACAGCCTATGACAAAACATACAGCTCCGGTTAGGGAGTTCTAATGTGCACAGATAATGAGGCAGAACAGAGTTGAGCAGGTGCGGAGGATCCACTGAATTGCAGCAAAGACTGAGAAGGCAAGAGGCGGAGACTAGAACAGGGCGAGTGCTGAGAGCTTGTTAATCAATTAGTAAGTGCAGCTATACAATCCCTGGTGCTCGTTAGTAAGTTAGTATTATATACAATGTTAGTCTTGGTTAGTAACTTTAACAAAAAACAACAAACTGTTAGTATTGGTTAGTAAAATAGAAAAGCAAGGCGAAGGAAGCAAACGAGATTAGAAGGAATGTTTGAAACCCAGAAACCATGAAATCACCTAAACATGTGACACGCGGGACTGGGGAGAAGCTGTAACTTAACAAAAGACCAGACAGGGGAGACAAAGTGCAATGAAGGGCATGGGCAAAGACATGGACCGGACTATAACAGAAAAGTGGATCTGGAAGGGCAAAAACAAAAACATGGCAAGGAACAAAACTAAACAGAACATGGCAAAAACCTAACAGACATGGCAGAAACATAACAGGCATGGCAGAATCATAACGGGCATGGCAGAATCATAACGGGCATGGCAGAATCATAACAATTACAGTTTTAACAACAAAAATATGCTCTATCAAATGCAGTGATCAGAAACCTGGGAGGTTACTGTATGTACATGAAAAAAATTACACACACCAAAAAAAAAAAACAGGAAAGAATATGTAGGCTGCGTCTCGTCACCTAGCTGGGTTCAGCCATAGCACCTCATCCACATCACATGCAATATCTTCCACTGCAAGACAGCGAAGGAAGAAGCATCAGAAATGTTGTATCCAGCCCTGGACAGCACTTCCATCAATGCCATTACATGCCTTTTCTATTGCCAGCAGAGGAGCCATGTGCACATAAGGCTGACGGTCATACACCTTCCACCGCCATGCTGAAAAGAACTCTTCAATTGATTGAGAAATAGAGAGTAGGGTGGAAGGTACTGAACCAGAAATTGTGGGAGATCAACAAACCAGTTTTGGACCAGGGCTGTACAATGGAAGCTGACATTGTCCTGTACTACAACATCTCTGTGCTCCTGCGCATTATCCATGGGGTCAGCTGGTATCAAAATGTTGTGCAATCTGTCCATAAATGTTTCAATGTGGTTTTACCAAACTCTTGCATGGACCGATTTGGCATACAGTTTTAGGGACATTTCCTTGTGATGGCGGCACAGAATGTAATATTACCACCACGTTGGCCAGGAACATCTATGATGGCTGTGACTGATGATGTTTCTTCCCTTTCTCCTGGTCTTAGTGAGGTTGAAGCCAGTGTTGTCGATGAAAACAAACTCTGAGGAATCTGATTAGCAACCATTTCCAGTGTTCTGAGAACAAAATATAGTTACAGTAATCAATCAATATGCTGTGGTCCAGTGCACTGGGAGAAAATTCTGGACTGTATGTAGTGTGCTGTCATCAAATATTATACTTACTTCCACATACTCGCGTCTCAGATTTTAAATTCTCTGGGAATCTCTCTCAAAAGGCATCTATAGAGCTGCTTCATGTGCACTTGATTTCGGCAGAGAATACGGGCCAAAGTAGACAGGCTGAATTGTTGGATTTTATTGACACCCGTGTTTTCTCTTATGATGTGGCTTTGAATCTCTCGTAGTCTTATTGAAGTCTTCTCTAAAACCAAGTTCACTATCACTACTTCCTCTGCCACACTGAATATTGGACCCCTTCCACCACATCATTGCTGTCTTTGAGTCCTTTTGACCAGTGGTTCTCAAACTCGGTCCTGGCGCCCCGCCGTGTGTGCTTATTTTTGTTCCCACCACAGTTGCAATCTTAGGATTTCAACAAGCTCTTGATTTGCCTTAATTAAGTGCATTCATGTTTAGAGCGGTTATTTGTCCTCTTAAGCCACATTTGACAAATCTGCTCATGCCATGAATAATTAAAATTTCACATCCACAATGAGAAACCAGTATAAATAACTGCAGAGGGAAACAATTTGGCCGAACCCAATCAATGTAAACAATCTATAGGTTCCTCATTGGTGAAACTGTCAACACATGGTTGCAAAAACCAACAATTTATTTGGCAAACAAAATCACACCGGTTTCATTTCATTTTCATTTATTAAATTCAGAAAAATTATTTTGAAATAATTCAAAACACCTGTGTTCAGCAACCCAGTTTGGAGCTTACTGATTTTCTCAGAGTCTAATTTGATCTGTCAGACATGTCTTTACCTGAAAATCCTCTCGATATGGAAAAATAAGCATAACATATTTGAGGGTTTTTATTCTTCGTGGCACAGTGGATATGTCCATAAAAATGCAGATAAAGGTGGTAAATAACTGCTCTAAACGTGGAATGGAGCAAATTAAGACAAATCGACACCTTGTTAAAATCCTAAGATTGCAATTGTGGTTGGAACAAAAACCAGCATGCACAGTGGGGCGCCAGGAACGAGTTAGAGAATCACTGCTTTAGACAAACAAAAAATATAATAGTGGTCATTGTAGCTTAAAGAAGTTTTTTTCCTCCCACAGTAAATTGTGCAGGATTCTTGTACAGTTATAGAATGCATGACACAGCAGCCATTCATGAGGTAAACAGATATCAAACAGTTGACGTATTCATTACGGAGTGATTTGTGGTATCCTGAATTACTGTATGCAGAGTGAATTGAAATTTGGTTACATACCTGTGCTCTGTAAATGTACAGGTGACAGAGAAAACAGTAAATTGGCTCAAGTTGGGCTGTCCAGCTTCTCTCAGCATCAATCCATGGCTGATGACATGATCACCTAATGTTGCCTGGGTGTCATCAGACAGCTGTGCCCTTCTTTGTCCTACTCCTCCTCTTCCTTCAGCAGCCCTACCTCTCACTCTTCCTCCCTCTCTCATTCTCACAATCCTTTGACCTCTTCCTGTTGCAAAAATGTACTCTCCTGTAGTCTTTTGTGCTTGCATCATGACTGGTGAGTCAACAATTATGCAATTAGATGTTTGGCCAGGTGGCACATGTTTTAGCCAATTAGCTCGTGTTATTTGGAGTGTCAGACCCCTATCTTACACTTATCGCAGAGGGGCGCAAAACGTAATTTCCCGTCCAGCGTCCTCGCTGCATCAATAGCCAATTCATTTGCGCCAAATTGAGCGTCCATGGGCGTGTTGGTCTTAAAATGATGTGTGATCAGGCGTAATGCTGGCCTGCTGCTATCTTGAGCTAGCGTAAAGATTTTGCGCCATTGACCAACAAAAACCTGGTCTACAATCAATAGTCAATTTTAAAAGCAAATTTAAGGGTGCATTATAATGAGTATTATGCGCTTTTGTCAACGAGTGCATAACACGCATAAGCTCTGCTTGTTACATATAACACAAGAATGAATTGCAGCACCCACACAAGCAGACAATTAAAAAAACGACGACGATGTGAAAGATTATTTTCACTATATTTAAAAAAGCACGTGTCAGAATGGTGAGTGCGATCGCTCGATGTACCCACATCAGAGCATGCTGTGATGCAGGCTAGTTTAATCGCAAGGGAACCTATTCCATCAGATAATTTGTGATTCAATATGTGAGGTTATGCACAAGGGTATACGCAGATTACACTGGATAAAGCCACAACTCTTTAATACTGGTGAACACTGTAATTAACGCTGTCTGCCAGAAAACCCCCCCTGGAAGGGTGGCTGTTCAGCAGCAATGTTTGGCCAAAATATCAAATACATGGCATATAATGTCTGAACAGTGCATGGATTTTCGGTCAGTCACACGAAACACAAACTGTAACTGAACGAATGTTTGAAGTGCTGAAAATGCGCATCAGAGGTTTGGATAAATCCTGCACGGGTAAACCCCGTTATCTGCAATTATGTGAAAAAACAATCTAATCTAACCTGATCCATTAATACGGTGTCTGCAGTCCCGTTTTCGTTATCAGATGCAAAATCCCCCATTTCATTTGGAAATGGATTTATTATTTACAGTTTGGCAAAAGAACGAAGTGGCCTTAAAAACCGGCACTTATAGAAAAAGCAATGGATGACATTGTCGTCACCGTCTGTAATGAA
Organism: Gymnothorax javanicus; assembly: GCA_029692085.1. Classification (NCBI taxonomy): domain Eukaryota; kingdom Metazoa; phylum Chordata; class Actinopteri; order Anguilliformes; family Muraenidae; genus Gymnothorax; species Gymnothorax javanicus. The sequence continues at coordinate 74,534,372 of CM056202.1, forward strand.
AGCACCAGAGGTGCTGATGCCTCGGTGTGTATTGCTTAGCCACTACTGATGTACAATAGTTGTACAGTAACATAAAAGCAAGCTTGAATACATAAACAGTCAATAGAGTGCGGTCCTTGTGCCAAAATCATGTGGGTGTGGCTTAACATTATGTACACAAAACGTGTATACTGAAACATGAAGTGCTACAAAAAAATCAAAATTCTGGCACATTTAAAATCAAGAGAACAGTGTTTGTCACTCGTTGGCATTGTTACTTTAGCTTGGATGCACACGCTGTCGCAGTTATGATGGTAACAGACAGACAAACAAACAAATACACAGACTGAGTACCGTATGCTCGCTGTGCGCATGCGCACACCGAGGCATAATTAATCCGAATTTCTTCCATATGTTTGGCTCGACCTGCAATCGTAAGACAAGCGGAAAGAAGTTCTTGTCTCACCTGCTGGATATTATTAAAGGGGTTACGATACGAGATGAAATAAAACATTAGTTTCATTACTTTCTTGCTATTTTTCTCGCTCATTTTAATTTCTCTTAGTCGTTCCCCACCAGCGGGTATTTAATTATTTATTTTTTCTTACCGGCAACGCTGAAGTAAAACCTTTCTTTTCGTTTGCTTGTTTTATGCATAAGTGGTAATGTAATATAAAGTTCAACTGCGGCCCTGGAGATTCGCTGTTTTGATTTTTAACGCCTGGATAGGATTTAAATAATTTTGAGCCATATTTAAAAAAATATTTTTATTAAATTTTTGAAGATCGCTGTGATCAGGTTTCCATACTTCAAACAATGGTTTGCTCACACGCTTTCAGTTTTGGCACGAGCAGCCCTCATTCTGATGCAGTAAAGAGATTTTTTTATTTTATTTTTTTTTATTATAAGGGCAGTAAAGTCCTCCCTTATAATAGCTATCCGCCAGGGTACAAGTCCCCCTGGCTTTTAAAGGGAATGGGAGATGACACTCTGATTGGTTTATTCCATGTTTCACCCAAAACACGCCTATGTTTAATTAAGAGATTAAATGCAACCCCTTTGCACTGAGCGCCTTACTATGCGCCCAGATAACCCGCCGTGAAACTAGCAAAAATTGATTTGGACACGCCCTAAATGCACTTGCACCACGTGCTTCAGACTGTGTGCTAAGATTGTTAAAATAGGGCCCTCAGTGTTTTAAAATGTCAAACAAGTGAATTTATGTCAGATTGCTGCGTCCTATCTAGAGTACCGTGTGCAGTCTGTTGCAAAAAGTGCCAATGCGTTTAGAGTTTTGGAATCTTGAGCTGAGGTTTTGCTGCCTGAGTGTTAGTTTTAATAATTGTGCTTTATGCGTAATTTTATTGTGTTAGCAATCATAAAAAACTGTACTTCATATTGAACTTCATGAGTCAAAAGTTGATTTGTGTTAAAAACACGATTATTTTATGATTTGACAATTCAAAATTTTGAGAGCGCGGCGAGCGTGGAAAGCCACTTGGATAGCTATCTTATTTGGCTCATAAATAGTAGATACTTATAACACTCAGATGAACCGCACTTGTCGTCAAGGAGTTTATGATCCTGGAAATGTATTGTTTTAATTCCCAGCCATTTTTCAATTCTCAGAATTTTTTTTTAACAATATCAATGGTGAAATTTCATGAAGATTTTTTTGTGTTTGCTGCCCTAATTCTGTACTATAATTATGAAAATAAACTGGGATATAATGGAATTCTAAATGGTACAAGTGTCTTGTTTCATTTAAGCCATTTTCCCCCTCTTGTGAAGCTCAAATTTTGTATTTTACAGCCTTAAATGGGGTAACATGTAAAAAGCCAGATTTGGCTTATGTGCAAAGGAGTTAAAAGACATTGACATTTTATGTCACAATTAATGCAGATAGAAAAATTCTGAATAACTTTGCAATGCAATGAAAAATAATGCCAGCTAAAATGTCCAGTCATTCTACAAATTAGCCTTTGCAACTGAGTGAATTAATGTTTGGTTGCCAATCAGAAAAATGATTGAGAACAATTTTGAAGTAATCATGCGTTATTAGGCGAGGTTACTGAAACACTTTTATACCTCCAATTGTATGTCACTGAAAATTGTGAGTAGAAAAGTTTAACCCCTTGTCACTGAAGTTAAAAACAAGCTACGTCATTTACACAGCTTGTATGTGACGTGAGATACTCAGGCCACATATCTTCGGAAAGCTAAGATTCTTGTGATTCAATTGATGCCAACCATTTCAAAATATAATCATTACAGCAGCTTTAATCAACGCCTGGGTCACAGCTTTCATGCTGTGATCCCATTGTATTTTTTCAGCTAAGAAGTCCCAGCTACACTCATCTGCAGGCATCTGGATGCAAAAAAAAAATTCAGGCGTGAATAAAAACCTTTTACTTCAGTGTGTTCCAACTTAGATAACTCAATGACAGTAGCACTTACAGCGATTCTTTCAGTTGGGGGAAACACTTCAGAGTGTTTCCTTTCAAAAGAGACCAAAACCATCCATATTCTCCAAACAGTTCAAGAACAGCTTTCAATTTACTTTGGGTACACCTTGGATAGGCATTTTAGGCAAATTTTACCGGAGTGTTAAAGGGTTAAAATCTCCACACGGAGGCATGCTCAAAACTCCCCCTGAATGCGTCCTCTGTGTGCAGTCTTGTAATAGGAAAGACTCAAAGCAGTCATCTTTGATGGGGTTTGTTTTGAAACTACAAAGTCATGTCTACTAGTAATGTTGATTGCAATTGTTATTTAAGAAATTAGATAACTCAATGAAAAAACATTTGTACTGTACAAAACCCAAAACCAGTGAAGTTGGCACGTTATGTAAATCGTAGATAAAAACAGAATACAATGATTTGCAAAGCCTTTTCAACTTATATTCAATTGAATACACTGCAAAGACAAGATGTTTAATGTTCAAACTGAGAAACTTTATTTTTTTTTTTGCAAATAATCATTAACTTAGAATTTAAAGGCAGCAACACATTGCAAAAAAGTTGGCACAGGGCCTTTTTTACCACTGTGTTACATCACCTTTCCTTTTAACGACACTCAGTAAACGTTTGGGAACTGAGGAGACCAATTTTTGAAGCTTTTCAGGTGGAACTCTTTCCCATTCTTGCTTGATATACAGCTTAAGTTGTTCAACAGTCCGGGGTCTCCGTTGTCGTATTTTTACGCTTCATAATCGCCACACATTTTCAATGGGAGACAGGTCTGGACTACAGGCAGGCCAGTCTAGTACCCGCACTCTTTTACTACGGAGCCATGCTGTTGTAACACGTGCAGAATGTGGCTTGGCATTGTCTTGCTGAAATAAGCAGGGGCGTCCATGAAAAAAGACGTTGCTTGGATGGCAACATATGTTGCTCCAAAACCTGTATGTACCTTTCAGCATTAATGGTGCCTTCACATATGTGTAAGTTGCCCATGCCTTGGGCACTAATACACCCCCATACCATCACAGATGCTGGCTTTTGAACTTTGCGCCTATAACAGTCCGGATGGTTCTTTTCCTCTTTGGTCCGGAGGACCACGGCGTCCACAGTTTCCAAAAACAATTTGAAATGTGGACTCGTCAGACCACAGAACACTTTTCCACTTTGCATCAGTCTATCTTAGATGAGCTTGGGCCCAGCGAAGCCGGGCGGCGTTCTGGGTGCTGTTGATAAATGGCTTTAAGCTTTGCATTGTAGAGTTTTAACTTGCACTTGCAGATGTAGCGACGAACTGTAGTTACTGACAGTGGTTTTCTGAAGTGTTCCTGAGCCCATGTGGTGATGTCCTTTACACACTGATGTCCGTTTTGATGCAGTACCGCCTGAGGGATCGAAGGTCACGGCCATTCAATGTTGGTTTTCGCCTTGTAAACTTACGTGCAGTGATTTCTCCAGATTCTCTGAACCTTTTGACGATATTACGGACCGTAGATGATGAAATCCTAAATTTCTTGCAATAGCTCGTTGAGGAATGTTGTTTTTAAACTGTTCGACAATCAGCTCACGCATTTGTTCACTAAGTGGTGACCCTCGCCCCATCCTTGTTTGTGAATGACTGAGCATTTCAGGGAAGCTGCTTTTATACCCAATCATGGCACCCACCTGTTCCCAATTAGCCCGTTCACCTGTGGGATGTTCCAAATAAGTGTTTGATGAGCATTCCTCAACTCTCTCAGTCTTTTTTGCCACTTGTGCCAGCTTTTTTGAAACATGTTGCAGGCATCAAATTCCAAATGAGCTAATATTTGCAAAAAATTACAAAGTTTACCTGTTCGAACATTAAGTAACCTGTCTTTGCAGTGTATTCAATTGAATATAGGTTGAAAAGGATTTGCAAATCATTGTATTCTGTTTTTATTTACGATTTACACAACGTGCCAACTTCACTGGTTTTGGGTTTTGTAGATTAAGTGTATTGAAATAGAATTACACAGTTCCCACATGTCTGAACTTCAAATACGGATCATCATATTGTTAGCCTCATAGCATAATTGCCCAAGTCATTTTTTGGCTTACTGTTGCAATATCCAAAAAAAAAAAAAAAAAATACCAATGTGCTTGCTAAAAAATTGTGTTTTTTCTTGTTTTCCGAAAACGTTCAAATATGACTTAGGCAACTATGCTATTAGGCTAATGATATGTGTTGCTCAATATATCCAGCTTTTCAGCATTTTTCATGTTTGCAAATTATACTGCATTTAACTGATGTCCATACCTTACTGGCAAAGGGCTCTAGATGCACCCAAAAGGAGAGTGAAAACATACTGGCTCTGTCTGGTTTAAATTAAGATACCAATCAAATTGTCTTGGTTTTGTTTCTTGATAGATTTTTTTTTCTAAAAAAAAAATGATAGTTTTCTGTTGCAATATTTTTTCTTTATCGCCCAAAGGCAGAGGGAAAATAAGGGGATGTTTCTCGGAGTACTGTTTCAAGGAAATGTGTGCAAAATCACCTCCTTGCACACTTTATTTTCTTGCGACAGCACTAGAGTATAAAAAGAAATCTAACAGCAATGATCAATCTTATTAGCTTTAGTTTGTGTGTGTGTGTGTGTGTGTGTGTGTGTGCGTGTATGCACGTGTACTGAGAGTGGGGTGGGAGACAGGTATGCATCATGTGACGGTGGGGATTGACATCAGTGTTGTAACGGGAACCAGATTAGAGCTGATCACCTGAAAGTATTCTATAGCAGAATTTAGTCCAATAGCCCTGGCAAAATGTCCACTCATGCAAAGTGACTAGCTATAAGGCGGGAGTGAGGGCAATATGGGCACAGCAGGGACTCTTGTTAGTGGAGCTGTTAAGGTATCTGTAGGACCATGTCTTCCAAATTAAACTGCATATTTTCTCATTATTTTCTCATGGTTTGCTGGTTTTATTTTTTTTAGTTTTATTTCTTAAAGGGGATCGATTATGCTGATCCTTCTTTTAATACATATAAGTAATATTATGATGTTGGATGTCCATACTCAACCTCTGAAAAGTTTCTAAACATAAGATACAGGGGTTTTGCCGTAATCCAAGAATGTGATTTCGTGAACGTGATTTCCTCTCTGAAGAGCTCGTCCCGAGATCTTCACGAGAACTGGGCAAAACCTGACGTCAGGTTGTGCCGTCCAATTAAAACAGACCTAGCCAGAGCCAATCACAGAGCTGGACCTGCCCACACTGGAAACTATTCTAGCAGGCACAAACAACCGCGGATTATACTATGCCTTAGTAGAGTCTACACTTTTGGAAATACAAAAGAAGAACCGCAGATCATTTGAGGTGCAGTTTTGTCAGTATCTCTCCCAAAGCTGCTTGTCCGTTTATTTTTGGACGCAAAGAAAAGCACCTATTTCTACCAGAAATCAGTGGATAGCTTTTTTTGTTTGCTGGCAGCAAACAGCCACAGCCAAAGGGAACGTTAGCTGTTTGTGCTTACCATTTCAGTAAAGACAGCTTTGTCAATAAAGGATAAAATGATGCTGGATAAGTGTCAGCTGTTTCTCAAACCTGAAGCAGTTGCATCGATCAAACACTCGGAGCCACAAGCTGTAAGTAACGATATAACAGCAAATAATGTAAGTGAAGCTAACGTGTTACGGGTGGCTAGCCGGACTGCTAATGATAGTTAGCACTAACAACTGGCCTGAAATGCAGGCTTTGTAAAATATCTGAAGATAAAGCCAGTACCGGTCGCGACTGTCTGTGACTCACAGAAGCGGAAGCTGTAAGTTGCTTTTATGGCATAAGCCTACCTAACGTGATAGCCAGTTGATTGTGGCTGTAGCACTGCAGCTAACGTAGCCAAGTTACTGTTGCTAATGTTTGTGTCCTAAATATGCTAGAGTAATATCAGGGGAAATTCAACAGAAGGTATGTGAACATAAACCTCATTTGAAGCTAACTTTTTATACTTGTTTGTAATTTGGATGCTTGGTACAACTGTCCATGGTAACAGAACTTGTTGTCTGTAAAATCTGCAATGCAAGGGTTTGTCTCTGTGATCGTTATGACCGCTTGGTTACCAGTTACTGCATGTTCGTTTGCGTGCCATGCTACTTAAAAATGCTCCTGGTTCAAATTATTTTAAAAAAATTAATTCTTTAATTTCCAAGTTTATCTGGGACGGAAGACACCCCAGGGTCCGTCTGACCACGCTCCAAAGATCCAAAGTATCCGGCGGTCTAAGCTCCAAATTTTGAATTTTACTATTGGTCATTTCAAATTAGAGCTCTTAGCAGATGGGTTGATCCAGATTCTAAAACGGCTTGGAAAATGATTGAATCCGCTAAGGTGATACCTCACAGGTTGCATGACATTTTGTTTTGTAAGATAGCAAATAAAACGATTAGAAATAAATTTGGGCCCATTATTGCAAACTCTCTTCAAGTATGGAAGAAAGTTGAACGTTGTAAGGGTGGCCCATTCAAAATTACTCAAAATACACCGTTATGGCACAATTTAAATTTAGTAAGTGGCAATCAACCATTTATTCAGCCTTCCTGGTCTGCTCTTGGCATAAACACCTGTGCTGACATATATGATGATGCAGGCCTATATTCCCTGCAGGATTTAAGAACAAGGTTCTCTCTCCCTACATCCTCATATTTCACTTACTTTCAGCTAAGATCAGCCTTAAGAGCACATAGTCTTCCTTGGAACTCTCCTCTTCATTTACACCCTATGTTTGATTGGATTTCACCATTATTGGGCCGAACATCAGTATCGACTATATACAGTAAACTAACGGATCTCAACACAAAGCCTCTTTCGATTGAGTATATTTGGAATAGGGAACTCGGATCTTTAAATCTTTCTGTCGATTGGAGCAGGGTTTGGTCGAACCTAAAGATGACTTCAAATAATTTAGCTCACCAACTTATTCATTTTAAAACAATACACAGAGCATACACGACACCATATAAGAGATTCCAGATGAAATTGCAATCTTCATATGACTGTCACATATGTAAATGTACTTTAACTGGAACCTTTCTTCATATGTTTTGGGACTGTTATGTGGTCTCTAATTTCTGGAAACATGTGAACTTGGTTTTATCTGATCTGCTTGGAATTTCATATGTATCTAATCCTGGCTTGTGTCTCCTGAATGATAACTCTAATCTCAATTTAAAGCAAATTCAAAATAAAATGTTCAAGTAGGCCCAAATGTGATACTCTCAACATAGAGAATGGTCGCACATCCAAATAAACGAATCAAGACGGAATATAGATATACCTTTTATGATTCGTTTATTTGGATGTGCGACCATTCTCTATGTTGAGAGTATCACATTAGGGCCTACTTGTTCTTTTTTGTGGTCGGCACTCCCTGTGGAATTCCTCTTGTTGCAGCGCAACTTTTTTTCCATTTTTTCAAAATAAAATGTTATTCGCTGGTTTTACATCTGCAAAGAAAACCATTATAAAGCACTGGTTTACACCTGATTTATGCTTAAATTCATTCTGGATTCACAGCCTTGTCAGCATAGTAAATCTCGAACTTACCACAGCACGCCTCAACAAGGCTCGACCACAAACTGTAACTGCCTGGAACTTATTCTTATTAAAGATCATTTCCTGGATCAGGGATAATGGCTGAGTTGTAGAAATATGTTTATATATACCTGCTTTTTCTGTACTATGACTCTTGTAACTGACATATTAATATAACTGGATTACTATGGTCATAGCATAGGAAAGTACTTTTATGCATTTTTATGTACATTTTTTTTTTCCTTCTCTTCCTTTCGCTCACTCTGATTTATCTCACCATTGCAGATGATATTGTACCATTGTGAATGTCTGCTCTTCCCCCCCCCGTTTGCCTAAAAATCTATAAAAATTTTTGATCACAAAAAAAAAAATGTTCCTGGTTAACTTATACGCAGTAATTCTGATCGGTATGCTTGTGTTACTTCGGTAAGCATCAATGTGGCAGTTTCATCATAACGTTGCCCGATTGTAGCCACTGCAGTTGAAGCTAACCGGAGAGGTGCTGTATGTATCTGCAAAGTTTGGCTGAAAAGGCTGCAGTTAGATCAGACGTAGGTTTTGCAGAGCTTGGGATTCGTGTTTGGGTTTGTTTACGGCTGCTTGTGATCGCTTCACTTACCCATGACCGGGATCAGCCGGATACTTCACCAATATCTGGGCTAGCTTTCTGATGCTACCGTGAAATCAATCGCGAAACGCACAAGCTTTAACGTGTCTGGTATAACAAACGATTTTTCTGCACTGCCATGGCATAATTTCATCCCCCTTTAGAAATTGTTCTGGCTAATACATAAGCAACTGTCCACGCTAACAGAACTTACGGTCTGTAAAACCTGTATTATGTTCATAACATAACCGAAGCTCTCTCTAGCTGTCGCGTACTATCCATAAAGCTGCTTTCACATCGGAAATGAAACAAATTTTTCGCGCGACAGATTACATTCAAAGTCAATGCAAAGACTCGAAAACATGCGTTATGGGCGCGTTCAGCCGCTTTCACACCGGACGCGAAAAAAATTTTTCGCGCGACAGATTGCATTCAAAGTCAATGCATAGACAATGCATTGACTTTGAATGTAATCTGTAGCGCGAAAAATTCGTTTTGCGCCCGGTGTGAAAGCAGTTTATCGCGCCCATTTTCCGTGAGCAAACGCTGGTCATTCCGATGCACTAAGTAAACCAGTACCACGGACAAGTTCCGAAAAGGCCATTTAGCCTGGAGTTTTCGCCCCTCCGTCATATACCAGCGCAGAAGCTGTTCATTACTCCATGCTAACGACACGTCACAGTTATTCACATGAACCAGCAGGTCCTTCTAATACACACCGAAGCAGTCCACTTTTTGCTGCTCCTCACTGTCTATGTTTCCCTCTAAACTCAGACCCACCGGATTTCTACGGTCTCCGGTCTACACTTGGGTATGTTGACCCGTTCTACAAATGTGTCTGTATGGGGTGGATTCTAGCTTTCCCTTAATCCTAGCTATAGACTGGAAATACCGGTGTACTCACCATAGAAGCCGTAGGTAGATAGCAAATTCGAGCTTGAGCTGCCAGACTTTCGCACCGCGTCCTTCACTTTCGCCGCTGCGTTTATTAGAACAAGTTCATTTCATTAGATCTATACACATGTACAGCGTTTGATTGCGACACTTCCCCGCCGATTCCTTGGCTCAGATGGCAGACGCGTCTCACATTTCACACTAGGGAGGCGGACCTGGAAAACTGCATTCTGCCGAGTCCCGCCCAGCTCCATCCTCCACAGAGCTGGCCAATGAGAAGAAAGCGGGCACACGGGGAGGGGGGCCATAGCGGAAGAGCCGCCCAAATGAGGCGTTTCAGGCAGAGACTGCAATGGACTACAAATGAGGTTTTTTGAGGATGGCAGTATGAGTTAAATAAGGACCCTCTTTTGGACTCTGAATGATCAGAGTACTCTAGGGGAGTCCAAGATCAAAATACACTGCCCGGCCAAAAAAAAAAGTCACCGTTTGGAAATTAATGAACAAATTCTATAATTGGATAATTATTGCGGTTATTAATGTTTCAGCTGGCAATAATCATTTTTACCCTGACTGATGAAGCACGTCGCTGCTCATTTCTTAAAAAATGATATCGGAAGACACATCCCTTGATGGTGGAAAAGATGTTACAGTATTTCAGAGCGGGCAAGTTATTGGCCTGTATTTAGCAAAGAAAACCATGAATGACAAAAACAAGTATGAGGAATCATTTTCACAAACAAATTTGCCACCACAAAGTCCTGACCTTAAACACATTAAAAGTTATTGGGATGTGCTCAAGAAAGACCACCAAGTGGTTCAACCATTATGTCGAGAAGACAAGATTTCGGCCAAAAATTATGGCATTTCTGATTGAAAATAAATGTTCTGGCATTGCATGTAGTTGTCAAAACAATGACAAGACGAATATGCACTGTAATCAAAGCTACAGGGGTTCCAACTAAATATTTGAGTGTGCGACTTTTTTTTTTAGCCGGGCAGTGCATAAACTTGGAAATGTAGCATAATAGGTCCCCTTTAAGGTTTTTTTTTTTCTTTTTTCCTCTCGAAAAAATTTTTGATGCAGATTTTATCTTGTTTTTCAGTATGTAATGAAATTATCCTGTGTAGGCTGTAGGGTCATCTGGAGGCATATTGGATTATTCAAAATATTGCAAGGCAGTGTTGACTACTTATTTATTACATGTACGGTTTTATTGACAACAAGATTGTGCTTTTCTTGTGGGAATAACAAGTTGAGGGTGGTACCACAATGCTGCAAACCACACACCTGCTGATTTTGCTATTTTTATTATTAGGAGTTGTCAGGGACCGAGCTGGTAGGCAAGAGAGACACATAGTTTTTTGATAAATGCTTTTTCTTTTTTTATTTTTAAAAGGCAAAAAGTGACAAGATGCTGCCAACAATAAGACTGGGCCCACAAAAGAGGTCAACATAGCACAACTGAAATGAAGTACCAAGAGAAGTGAACAACACAAATGGGCCGTATTTACACTGTAAGTCTTAATGCCCAGATCGGATTTGCTCCCTGAATCCGATTTTTTTTACCATGCGGTTACACGTATTTTATCAAGTGACCCATATCTGACTCACGCGATTACACTTGCCTACAACATCTGAAACATCGCGGCACCTACTTTTAGTTTTTACTATACTTTAGGCCACGCCTACTTCTGCACCAAGCGCTAACCGCTAAGCCAAAAAAATGGATGATGCTGACATATCGTCGGCCTGCTGATAAAACCTCGTATCTCCAAATTGATAAGAAACAAAAACTCGTATGTCCACTATTCTTACATGCAAAATTAAACAATTTTTTATTTTATTTATATTTTAACTTATATTTATATTATTTTATCATTTTTTAATTTTATATTTATTTTTTATTTTCCTGCAAAGTTTATAATTTTGAAGATACGAGGTTTTATCAACAGGCCGACGATATGTTTGATGATAATATTGCGGTGCATGAAAACTTCGCCTATTGCCAGGATTTTTAAGCAGAGAAGAAGGAAAAGGGCCACAATTGCACAATTGGAGGGACTGCATATGCTGCAATTATTGCCTCTTCAGTTGTTCATAGGAATGTCTGGGTGCGAGACAGCCTCCATGTTCAGTCTGCCAGCTTCTCAAATATAAAACCTCGTTCATTTACCGTGCGTTCACTGTTCATGCGACAAAATAAGCTAAATGGTCGCAGATTTGATGACATTAGAGACGCAATGTGTAAGAAAATCCGATCAGCCTGTTTACACGGCGGTCGCATTGGCACATATCCAATACGTATCTGATTTATTTCCTCATATGAATGCGGCCTGTATCCGATCTCAAAATATCCAAATGCATACGTCTTTTTCCTGTTTACACTGTCAACGAGCATATCCAATCTGTGCCACATAAGAGCAAAAAATCGGAATTGGGTCACATTACACTGACAATGTAAATGAGGCCTCAGAGTCATAGGGGAAAAATATATAGTGGTTGATCCGGCCATTCAGACACACAAGGGAAAGATTAGGGCATTAACATATAACAAACTACAATAACCACAAAACATGCCTTTCTAATGCCACCCAATATTTACGAAGGGAAATTTAATGAAACAAGATTATCAAACGGACAATTTATCAAAGAAACAATAACAAAAATCAAAGTATAAAACACTGCCCCTCCCCATGATGCAGGAGGAATATGGTGCTGTCTAACTGGTAATCAGCGCCCTTTAAAGCAGTCTGATATAGCTGTGACTCCCCTTACTGGCCAGCCAAACCAACTTTTGCAGCAACCCTCAAAGTACTGGTAACTCAAAGAAAACTGAATTGACTTCATGAAAGTTAAGCAACTTTAGTAAAAAAAAAAAAAATAAACTGTAAAATTGGGTCACGCTTCATAATAAGGTCACAAATAATATGCTTAACCCCTTTGTGCAGATGTGTCCACCAGCGGACATGGAGCTGCAACTTTATGCATGCAGTTACAATATTCTATCTCTTGATGACACACCCGGATCAGTTATTGAATATTCACAAGTATGCCAAGCTTTAACACGGTTTAGAATATGGACGAGTTCAATCCCATCCCTGTTTTTCAGGAGTTACATGAACTAAACTCCTCAGCTAAGCCTGATGTGCAAACTGCTCAATATACTTGCCCATAGTATCTATCCAGCATTCAAAAAATGATCTCTTGCCACAGGAAAAATTGTTGTTTTCTGTAGCAAGCACTCCAGCTACACTGAGCCAATGGTATCCCAATTAGTAGTTAAGAAAAATACGTTTTCTGAAGCAAAAATTCGACATGGTATTGATACTATGTCATTCTACTATCAATTATAGTCGTCACATATCAAAAATGCATAGTTCCCTACCGTGTATTTTTACTCCTTTATATCCTCCTAAGTACTCCTGTTGATAGCTAATCACTCAATTATTTTCTTAGACTCATCTGCATAACTACACGCTTATAGTTCACGCCCACTTGAAGCTTCCCCGATAATGATGTCTTGATTGACTCGTTTCTTATCCAAGGCCAGAGTGTATAAACTTTCCACAGGAACTGAAAGACACTGATTGGACAATGGGAAGAGTATAAAAGCCTTTGCGTAAGAGCAAGGTAGGTTGTATTCTATTAACGTCGGGCACAGTTGTGCAGCTGAAAATGACGCGATTTAAAGAAAAAAAAGACTTCCAAAACTGGCCAGAAGTGTTCAGTTACATTAACAGGATTTAAATGAGGTATGGACATGGTCAATGCATGGGAATTATTCCGAATGAAACAGGACTGGAGGGTTCCTTCTACCAGATACATCTGTCCTGGAGGAGGGATTCAATTAAGAAATACTGCTACTGTGTTGCTTGTTGTTTTTGAATTTATACAGTATTCAACAAGGTTGAATGCAATTTTTTGGCTTGTTTATGATGCTGCCAACTGCTTGAGACTTCGGTAGACCCCCTGGCATGTTCATTGCGCCATTCTATTCAATCTGGGATAGAATATTGCCTGATTTCCCTGATAGTGGAATGTCTGTTGTGTTATAATAAGGTATATTTCAGATATTACTGAGTTAGTGAGTTATACTTGTTTCTTATAAGGTGTGGAAAGTGTTTATATAAGGTTGCAAGCTCAGAAGTGGGAACTGCTGGCTTTTCACTGCAGGGTGAATGTTCTGACCATTAAATAAGCAGTTCCTTTAATGAGTATGTGTGCTGGCTTGTGGGACTCTGAAGAAAAATTGACAAAATTCTAAACTTTATCATAAAGAAACTGCATGTTTTGTGTTTTGAGAGGTTACTGGTAACCACTAATGTCCAACTGCACCTGTATTGATAAACTCATGCTAAATTCAACCAGAAAATCATTAATTCATATTGAATTTCATGAGTCAAAAGTAGATTTGTGTTAAATATATGATTATATTATGATTTGACAGTGCACCATTTTGAGAGATCTTAGACTTTGAGGAGCCACGTGGATAGCTGTCTTATTTGGCTCTTAGAGAGTAGGTAATTTAGAATGTAATGCTCAGATGAATTATACTTGTGGTCAAGGAGATTATGATCCCAGAAATGTATAGTTTTAGCCCCCAGCCATTTTTCAATTATCAGTATTTCTTTTTTACGACTTCAATGCTGCATTTTCAGGAAGATTTTATATGTTTGCAGCCCTTTTTCTTTACCAAAATCAGGAAATAAACTGAAATATGATAGAATTCTAAATACTTCAAGTGTCTTGACTCATTTGAGCCATTCCTCTCTGTGAAGCTGCAATATTGAAATATAAAGCCTTAAATAAGGTAACACATAAATAGCCAGATTTGGCTTCTGCACAAAGGGGTTAAGCAATGCTGAACTAATGCATGACTCATGATTTAATGCTTGAATTAATGCTGGATATATCATGAATTCCAGTTGCTCATCATGAACAAGTGATGAAGGCCCTATGACTTCTTGTGACTATTATGAACTTGTCAGCTCATCACTTAGGGGATGTTCATTCACAGTTACTTCATACTTTGATTATTTTTGTGACAAAATTAGCAGGATTCCTCTTACATAAAAGTTATTTTCAGGATAATGCATTAGCTTAGCCTATCAGCCTTGATTTTCGAAGACAGTAATGAATTAGTTCAAAATTACAAAACAATTAATTTACAATTATATTTGTGTTGTCAGAAGCAGAGGAGTGTAGCATGGTAGAGAAAGATGCACTGAAACCAAAATCATTTAGCTGGCACAAGCTGGTAATTTAAAGGAGAATGATCAGACATGTTTGAGTTCAACAAAAGTGTCTTAGGCCTACCCAGTAAACTGGACTGCTGAGTGAAACTGACAAATGATTACTTAATCATGACTTGAGACATTATTCACCTGATTTGGGTCCACCCAAGTAAAGTCATGTCGTGATTCTCATTTGTTCACAATTACTTAAGCACATTCGGTATTATTCAGTGGAGTGGTTGCACCAAGGCCCGAACTACATTCAGTGAAATGGACTCTGTATGTGACTCCACGAAAAAGAGAGCCATCCGTGAGAACTGTACAGTATCTGGATTTATAGGAGATCTCATTAGTATATACACTGTTAAAGTGGCGAATCAATTGCAGTCATGGGGTTTTTTATAAGCTCATCTAGATCAAAAGTCCAGAGCGCTTATGCCATGGCCTGGTTGTCTATCGTTCGTTGTACTTCATTGTCTGTAAACATCTTCTCCTCCGAAACCACTGCACCTATGAAGCAGCAACTTGGCATGCATGTTCTTTCCAATAAGGACACCAAACTTTATATCAGAATTTCCAATCTAATTCCAAATATGGTCACCATGGCAGCCATCAACAAGCTATATAAACTAGAGGTGCTCTGCTATTCGTTCAAGATTGGCCAATGTACGTTGAGCTGGCCGCCATCTTAGGATGGCCTTGGCTCTCGCAGGAACCCACGTAAACAAATGCACTTTAGATAATATTTGAGTGAATACTAATAATCATTCAGCGCCTCTATTGACAGCCGGCCTTCTTCCTGACCGATAAACAAGAGAAGAGTTAGCTCGAAGCGCCATTTCTGTCTATTATCACCCATATAGATCAGTAATCACGAGTGCGCTTCAGTCATTGTAGAGTTTTATAATTTTTTTGGTGAGCTGGCATGTGTTTCAGATGTTTGGCAGCCTAAAAAGGAAATTAAACCGTAATGCTTTATTTGATTTAGCTCGGAAGTTGGAAGTGGGAGCTGGGAATGACGCTATACCCAAGTTGACTGCGTTCCATTTAGTGAGTTAGAAAACTTATTTGGAGTCAGTGGGGTTTTCTCTGGCCATTGTTCACTATTGTTAGCAATACTAGTTGATAACAACCCATCACGCGGTATTTTTCGCATACAAACACCATAACAACAAGTCCTCCGAATAAAAGTTGTATAGCACTGTGTGTACTACTGATTTAATGAGACACAAATAACACAGAATTGCAAAACAGTTTATTAATACGGCTTTTGCTTACTGTTGATGTATGATGCAGCCATCTTGAACTCGGGACTCGGAACTCGAAGAATCTCCGGCTCTCTGAGTTGGAAATCTGACTTCAGGGGGCCTTCCAATTGAAATTTCCGAGTGGGAGCACAGAAATCCCGACTTCCCAGTACAAATGGAAACGCAGCATAAAACCCGATAAGACATCTGTCTCTTCCCATAACTCTGTGTGTGTTTATTAACAATGCGTGGTGTGGAGATATACGAACTGTTAACAAGCACTGTTCGCCAGATGTGGGGTTTTTACTGCTGAAAATGCCGTCCCCATTATCTATCGAGGGAATTTACTGTTGTGTTTTTGGCTGCTGAATACATTCCCCCGCGAGCAAACTCCACGCCAGCGCTTAGCAAACTCCAGGATGTCATCAATGTGTTAGAGACAACTCATCCTGATGCTGCTTTTATCGCCACTGGCGGCTTTAACCAATGCAACTTTTGGACTGTATTTCCCAAATATTATCAACATGTGGACATTCCCACCTGTGATAAGAACACACTGGATAATGTTTACAGTAACATTCGCGGTGCATATAGGGCTGCACGCCACCCCCACTTTAGTCATTTCGACCACATCTCTTTGTGTCTGTTCCCGGCCTACAGACAAAGACTGAAACAAACAAACCCTTATACCAAACTAGGTAAACTCTGGACTAGAGGTCTTCACGGGTCCAATTTGACGGACCCGAACCCAAACGGACCCGTGAAAATTGTACCCAGAGCCGACTGGCCCCGAGCTATTACTATAAATCTGAGCTCCAAACCTGAGCAGCACCGAGATATGTTGGAACCGGCTCCGAATAGAACCGTGACATACCAGCCCCGAACTCTAAAAAATCCGTGGACCCGAAATGCCCGAGTTGCTTTATGATTTAATACAAGTTGTCTAGCGTTAAATAAGACTTGTTTTTATTACTTTCTGTTTCTTACCTAAACCTAGTCTTCTTCTACCTGGTTCCTGCTGCGGGCACTGCTAGCCCCCCTGGCCATAACATGATGTAAACAAAAATAAATCCTCGTCGTCATTTTCTTGTTTAGATCGTCATGTACTGTAATCCTTCTTCTTTGCCATTGCTAACGCTAATCCACCGGTCAGTAGAACATATCTTCTCTTGTTTAATTAACGTTATAATTTTGGAGTTTCCATTGTGCTTTGCAGAGCATACCGCGGAAACAACACGCTAGTGCTGTTGCCCTCGATACCAGGCGTGTCGTTAGACCTGAAAATTCCGGGGCTAATATCCCTCGCTTTATTGAAAATAATTAGTCCTGGCTAATTCTAGATGGGTTTGCTTTATTAACACGTTTTCCAATTCAAGAATAATTAAGTGGCAATTGAAGACACGACTTCTCTCCCCCACGCGATCTAAAAGCGACAAAATAATGGGCTACATACAGTACAGAAAAAAATAATTATAATTAGGTCTATGCACTGGCACTCAGCGACGTAACTTTTTTTTTCCAGCGAGAGCGGCATTTCAGAACTCTTCAGGTAATTCTGGTGACAAGTACGTGGTTTCATCCGTTTAGATTTTCCAATTGGACAGCTGTCTATTTTTTACAGCAAGTTGCGTGACCGTGCTGCAATAACAGGTGTGCGCACTTGTCGCCGAAATTACCTTCATTCGCAAAAGAGTTCTGATATGCTGCTTTCGCTGGAAAAAAAAATTACCGTTGCCGAGTGCCAGTGCATAGACCTATTTATAATTAAATTATTTTTCTGTACTGAATGTAGCCCATTTTTTGTCGCTGTTAGATCGCATGGGGGAGATAAGCTGTGTCTTCAATTGCCACTTGATTATTCTTGAATTGGAAAACGTGTTAATAAAGGAAAACCATCTAGAATTAGACAGGACTAATTGTAGTCAATAAATGGATGGATATTTTACCCCAAATTTAGCCGTCTAGCGCCGGCCCTGCGTAGTCACACAGGCAGCTCGCAGCCTCGCATTGGACGGAAGGGGGGAAAAGGGGAGGGTGGGGGTGATTGACAGCTGTGACCGCCAATCGCCGGGTCCTCTCGGGTACTACATAACCCGGCCTTTCACTATAAGAGACCCGAGAACCCGAGACAAACTCTCCTGGTTCCGAACCGGCCCGGGAGTCACTTCTTGTGAATGGACCCAAAATCCGAGCCAGGTCGGGTCGGAACCTCGGGTTTCGGGCTGTCGGGTTTTTCCGAAGACCTCTACTCTGGACCCCAGAGACTGAGTGCACCCTGCAGAACTGTTTTGCTCAAACACACTGGGATGTGTTTAAAGCTGCAGCCACTTTGGAGGACTCTTCTGTCAGCATACAGGACTATGCTGAGTATGTGACTGGGTACATCAGCACTTGTGTTGATAACATTGTGCCCACCATTCAAGTCAGGAAGTTCCCCAACCTGAAGCCCTGGATAAACAGTCAGGTGTGCCACATGCTGCATGCTCGCTCTCTCGCATTTAGATCAGGTAATAAGACGGCGTACAAAGCTGCGAAGTACGGACTGAGAAAAGCCATCAGAGCGGCCAAGAGGTAGTACAGAGAGAAGCTGGATGGCTTCTATTCTACTGCTGACTCCAGACGGATGTAGCAAGGTCTGCAGCACATCGCAGACCACAGGACCACCACCAGCACCATCAGTTCCAGAGACAGCCTGCCGGATGACCTCAACACCTTCTGCACCCACTTTGAGACCTCAAGCTACAGCAAAGAGAGGAGGTGCACACACACCTGGACCACCCAACCCCCCTCCCCTCCACAAACGGTCTCTTTATGCCAGGTACACAAAGCCCTAAGGACGATCAACCCCTATAAGGCAGCAGGACCAGACAACATCCCTGGGTGGGCTCTCAGAGCATATACCAATGAGCTGGCTGATGTTCTCTCCTCCAACTTCAACCTTCCCCCCAGCCAGAGCACCATTCCCCCCTGCTTCAAAACCACAACCATCATCCCCCTTCCAAAGAAGAGCCCACCCACCTGCCTGAATGATTACAGGCCAATAGTACTCACTCCAGTCATCATGAAGTGTTTTGACAGAGCGGTGCTGGCCCACATTCAGAGCAGCATACCGGACACCCTGGACCGCCTGCAGTATGCCTACCGGCCCAATAGGTCCACCTCAGATGCTATTGCTGCTGCCCTCCATTATTCCCTCTCCCACCTGGAAAATAAATACTCATACATCAGGATGCTCTCTGTTGAATACAGCTCCGCTTTCAACACAGTCATCCCGCACAAACTCACCCACAAACTGTTGACACTTAGCCTGCACCCCACCCTCTGTGACTAGCTCCTTGACTTTCTGACTGGCACGCCCAGTCTGCCAGGATTAGTATTGGCACTCCATAGGGATGGGTCCTCCGCCCCATCCTCTACACCCTGTTCACCCACGACTGTGTCGCCTCCCACATGGACAACATCACCCTAAAGTTCGCGGACGACACCGCAGTGATAGGATGCATCACTGGCGGGGACGAAGCGGCCTACAGGAGGGAGGTGGCCAGTCTGGTGTCATCGTGTGAGAACAACAACCTCACCCTCAACACGGACAAGACGAAGGAGATAATAGTGGGCATGAGGAAGGAGAGGAGACCTCATCGGCCACTGTTCATCTGGGAGCTTGCGGTGGAGTGGGTGAGCAGTTTTAAATACCTGGGTATCCACATCAGTGAGGACTTCACTTGGACACTTAACACCACACAGCTGGTTAAGAAGGCTCAACAGCGTCTGTACTTCCTGAGGAGGCTGAGGAAGTTTGATAAGTTACCTAAGACCCTCAGCAACTTCTACAGCTGCACTATTGAAAGCATCTTGACCAACTGTACAACCGCATGGTACGGCAGCACTACTGCTGTGGACCGCAAATGCCTGCAGAGAGTGGTGAAGACTGCTGAGAAGATCACCAGGACTCTAAGCCCTCCCTGCAGAGCATCTACTGCCGCAGAATCCACAGGAGAGTTGCCTCCATCCTCAAGGACCACACCCACCCCCAGCACAGACTGTTCATACTTCTACCCTCAGGCCAAAGGTACAGAAGTGTGAAATGCAGGACTTCTAGATTAAAGAACTCTTTCTTTCCCACTGCCATCAGATGCCTAAACGGTTGACAAGAGTCTATAATCATGGTCTACCTCATGTTTGCTGACAATTGCACTTACAGCTGATGTTGCACAATATTTTGCACAAATTTATACGTAGTTTACTTACAGCTCCTTTATATATATATATATATATATATACAATGTACACAAATTTGCACAAATATATGTATAGTTTATATTTCTATTGTATTGTAAATATTGTTTATTTCTATTGTATTTTCCACATGCTGCCTTTTAAAATTGCTTTTTTGTAATATTATTTTATCTTTTTTATACTTGGACTTCTTGTTTGGAATTCACCGAGGATAGCGAAGAAAGAATTTCAGCGTATAAGAGAAAATATTCGGCGCTCATGGGATAAAAAGTTACCAAAAAAACATGTAAAGCTGGTGCTCTTGGAAGCGTGGGATGGGAGAGTAAACCAAAAATGTAAGAATTCCAATGGAGGGAGGGCCTGAGGAGGTCTGCCGTGCCTCCCAGGCACTATCCGCGGTAATCAACCTGTCGGACACTGTCTTGACCAATGAACAGGTATCGGTACTCTCGAAAGGCGTTTCTTTTGCTCCCATTCATAATACCACACTATTCCGGACCAGGGTGGACTTATTTCGCTTCTACCGCAATCTCCATTTGAAGGTGTGGCACCATAATAATAGTCAGCTGAGCGCTGCTCATAATTCTACCTCTGATTCTGTGTGTCAACGTGATACTGAGGGACCTTCTATGTCTCATGTGCCGGGTAATACTGTTTTTAAGCCTACATCTTATTTTGCTCCTGTAGTTGCAAACCCTGCTTTAATTACTTTCACTAATAAAGTGAATCGTGATATTGAGAAGCTTTTTACGGAACCCTTCATCGGGCATAAACATAATTTGGCTATGGGTGAGCATTCGGCTTTGGATGAGTTGGCAGCGAATAAGGATATTATTATTCGGCCAGCCGATAAAGGTGGAGCGGCTGTTGTGTTGTCTAATAACATGTATGTTGCTGAGGCTTTCCGTCAACTTAATGACACCAAATATTATGAGCTGCTCCGAACAAGCCCTTTGATGGATATGCAGACTCAATTCACTCACTTGCTTACATTTACAAAGAACTCGTCTTGGATTACTGATAACGAGTTTGGCTTTCTGTGAGTCGAGCACCCTGTTACTGCCGCTTTTTATTCGCTCCCTAAGATACACTATGAGCCAAAAAACAATCCCCCCGGTCGCCCAAATATAAGTGGTAATGGTACACTTACGGAACCGGCTTCTCAATATATTGATTCCTTTATAAAACCCTACGTGAAAGTCTTGCCATCCCATCTTGAGGATTCTACAGATGTGCTTAACAAACTGTCTACTTTGAGCAATATCCAAACTCACTTCCTGGTCACCATGGATGTTGAAAGTCTCTATACTAAGGCCCAATTCCAATCCGACCCCTTACGGATTCACTGACTTAGAGGCGCGTTCACGGGAAGTCCATGAGTGTGTGAGGGCTGTTCCATTGTCAGATCATAAAGTCAGTGAGTCCGTGAATGAGCCCTTACTGCCCCCCTACCGTAAGTCAGCACTGATGCTGACTTTGTGTAAAGAAATTACCCACAGTTCATAGCGTTGTGAAGTCAAATACGGGGAATGCCATCGGAATACCGGAAATGTAAACAAACAAACAAAAAAAAAACTGTAAATAAACCAAAGAGCGGTCTGATCGAGGTAATGGAAGGAGCAAGAAAGAAAAAGTTTACGTCGAAGTATTAACGGTGATTGTCACAACTGCGTGTAGTTTGGTAACGTGAAAGGGGGTAAGCGCTGTTCCATTCCAGTTTATAGGATCTGGAGCCCTCTCAGACTCTCAGACTCAGTCCCTTACAGCTGACGTCAATTAAGTCAGTGAGGGTTCAGTGCTTGAGTCTTCAGGGGGCGGATTGGAATTGGGCCTAATATTCCTCATCAAGAGGGCTTCCTCGCCCTGGCACATTTTCTCTCGAACCCAGATAATGCAATGCCCCCTACAGACTTCCTACTACAATTGACCAATTGGATTCTCCATAATAATGTTTTTGTTTAAATGGATAAACTATATCGGCAAAAGATTGGAGTCCCTGTGGGATCTTGTTTTTCTCCTAATTATGCTTGCCTGTATTTAGGCTTTTGGGAACAGAGATATGTGATGAATTCTGTTAATCCTTTCTTTAATTCCATAACCTGGTATGGTCGTTACATTGATGATTCATGTTTCATTTTCAATGGTGATGAAACCAGTTTGTTGGCTTTTCATAGATATTTGAATTCCACCAGTGAGAATGTGGAAAGCATTGATTTTTTGGATTCCATTTTTAAGGATGGAGATGGTTTTCTGCATACGGATATTTTTAGGAAGAAAACTTCCCGGAACACTATTCTGAGAGCGGATTCGTTTCACCCTACACGCCTTAAGAATAACATTCCTTTTGGACAGTTTCAACGGTTACGTCGGATCTGTGACAGAGATGAGGTATTCACCAAACAGTCGGTTGATCTGTATAATCGTTTTAGGGAGAGAGCTTATAAACCCTCGGTTATTAAACAAGCTCGAGATAAAGCATGTTCGCTCAATCGGGATCGCCTCCTTCATAAACGTAAGTGTCAGAAGCGCCCCCATACTCGGCCCTATTTCGTAACGCAGTATGGTACTCGGGCTGTGCATATTCGTAATATAATCAAATCTAATTGGCCTATAATTGAAAGTGACCTTGCCCTCCGTAATGTTTTCCCGGAACCTCCAATGTTTTCCTTTAAACGTGCACCCACCTTAAGGGACAAACTTGTGCGCAGTTATCTCCCTACTGAAAGTAGGCCTACTTCCAATTGGCTGTGTAAACTTATTGGAAATTTTAGATGTTATAACTGTAATCATTGTGACAATATCCTCCAAACTAAGTCCTTCTCGGATTTCAAAACTGGGAAAACATTTACGCATACAGATTTTATTAATTGCAACACTGTTTACGTGGTTTATCGCTTGTCATATCCCTGTCCGGTAATTTTTTACATTGGCCGAACTAAGAGACGTCTTCGTGATCGCTTAGTCGAGCATAAATACGCCATTCGCAAGAAGAATCACGAGTATCCCATTGCCGGACATTTTACGGAGGCACATAATAACAATGATTCCCTTCTTAAAATCGAGGGCATTGAGCATATTAGAGCGCCTATCAGAGGCGTTAGTAAATTTAAAAGGCTTTGTCAACGGGAAGCCTTCTGGATTCATTCATTTGATGCCCTTAATTATCCAGGGTTAAATGAGGATATTGATTTCTATTTTTTTTTTTATAATTCTCTTTCTATTTTGAGATCTCTCGTTTTTTTATGTTTGCACACCTTGTTTTTCCATATCTTTATATTTTCATATGTGTAAACATATACATTTCCTTTTTGTATCTACTTGTTTGTTTTTGTGCCTTTATTGTCCAATGATTTTCTTAAACCATATACATCCCTTTGTACCTATTTAGATCATCAGGAGAGATGTCTCACCTTCCCTATTGTTTGTTATGTCTATATACATTTGCCTTGGCCTATGGCACTTTTTACGCCCTGATGAAGACCGCATAGGTCGAAACATGTCGGCTTTTTAACTGTTTAGCCATAAAATAATAAAGGCTTTTTATCCTTTTTTGCTTCTTTTTGATCTAATTATTCTTGAAGAAAGAATTTCATTGCATCCACAAGTTTCACCAGAAGCCCATAGGCACTGCCATGACAGAATGCTTACTTCCGCTGTCCGGTTTTGTGTGTCCGGTAGCCTTGATGCCAATGACAGCAACAGCTAGCTATTAACAGCTAGCCCAAACAACGAAAACATCAGAAATAATGACATCAATAGGATGTTCATCATTTAACCCCTCACCGCTGAACATAAACATATATATCTTCAGCATTAAAAGCACAATAACGTCTTTGTAAATATATTTAATTGTTCTGATGTTTAGATTACTGAAGGGAGCTTTGGTTTAATGAATGCCTCCCACAGAATAGCTGCTGCATGACTACATGATTTCCCTAATCCGGCAATACACGAACAGTCGACTGTCTCCACGACTCCACTTACCCTCAGCATTACCCACGCTGTATGTTTAGCTTGACTGACGCTCTGGCTGGGCTCAACAGCTGCCTTCAGAAATATCAAGTCGCTGTGTTTCTTGAGCAGTACTTTACCTATTTTGTTGCTACGCAGGTAATTATATGCCTCCGTGCTTTTATAATTTTGCAATTCTTCGCCATCAACGCCTTCGGAAAACACAAGGTAACTAGAGGCACTCCTTGAGTGCAAACCTCCGCCAAGGCAGCACAGTCGTAATCTTGCTGAGTGAGCATGGCTCTTGAGAAATTTAAGGTTTGTCACATAACTGAAGTACTTTTCTCATAGCCCAGGTCATGACATATTTTCGACATGACCCTATATTTCACTTTTGTGAAAATCGCATTGGCTGAGAGCGTGGGGGGAAAGAAATCGCTTTGCGTTACATCACGCTGTTTCTACTAAGCCAAACTGAATACCGAGAATAATGTTGGTTGAATTGTTGGTCGAAACGTTCTTGTGAAATGGCATGTTATCCACTTTCCCTCTCCTGTGATTGCAATTGACTGCGACACATTGATCAGGCATTTCCGGATTTTGTAGATAGAGACATAGGGTGCGTTCGAAGCGCAAAGTAAACCGGCTCTTGCGAGATTCGAGAAAAATTGCGAGAATCTCCCGAAGTTGCGCGATAAGCCCTCAAACCCTGCGATAGCTGCAAGATCCTGCAGCTATCGCAGGGTTTGGAGGGCTTATCGCGCAACTTCGCAAGATTCTCGCGCAGGCTCGGAAGTTGGAAGTCGGGGCTGGGAATAACATCATATCCGAGGTGACCACATTCCATTAAAGCTGCTGTAACTGATTAAGTTGTTTTTTTGTAGCTTCTTGTCCGAAGTCAATGTAAGCAGTCCCCGCTCCCTATCCCCAAGCGACACACGAACGCGCATCAGTTTCCACAGAGGCAGAGATGGAGAGCAGCGACTCAGTTAAAATAAAAGTACAATATGAACAGACACTTTCCGTGATTGTCATGTGAAAGCCACACTGAAAACATGGACCAACGACACATCACATCCATGCAGAACCTTTGGTATGAATGGCTTTTTGAAGGTATTAGCTAAAGATAGCTAGTGTCCTATAGCCACCCACGCTATCGTTACACAGCTAAGCAAGCTGTAGTCGTCCACAAATGATGACTGTACATTTATAAACTGAGATGAGCAGGAATAAAAACCACCAACAGGCCTACCCGAGACTGATAAAATTGCATAACTACTACAGAGTAAAACAAAGCTTACCTGTCCAGCTAGCTGTGCATTGCTTTTTAAACCCTTAGATTCCATCAGTTTTCTCCACCTATCGTAAGCGGCACCGATATGAACACGGCTCCTGGCCATCTCACATTTTTTTCCTCCTTAATTCTATTTAATTCCTCTATCGTTCTCTTGCGTTTTGGCTGTTTAATTGTGTATACCGTCTCCCGTAGTGCTGTGATCGGAAGCTTCATCTGTTTCGCTATTGCCAACACAGATTTTTCTTCGTCTAATGATTTTTTCCAGCAGATGGCGCACTAACAATGCAGATTCAGCTCAGCACGTTCACAAGCCTCTTTATTGTGTTCTCTCACCTATTTAGATAGAGGCAGTCGGTGGCTCCAGAATTTAATTTTCTGCTTTATTGCAGAAGACAGTGACTGAGAGACCAGTGTTATGGACCAGATACTCTAAATCTATGATTTCTGCAAGAATGTGGAGCTATTTAAACACCATTTTAAAAACAAAAAAATCACTTACAGCAGCTTTAAGTGAGTCTGAAAGCTGACTCGGGATCAGTGGGATGTCCTCTGGCCAGGATAGCCTTTATTAGCTATTGTTTGCAATAATAGTTGATAAGAACGCATTACTCTGTAGCAACAAGTCCACCAATAAACTCTATTCAGTATTGTGTGTATGACTGATTTAATGAAACACAAATAACACAGAATTGCGAATATACAGTTTATTATTACAGCATTCGATTACTGTTGATGTACGGTGCTGCCATCTTGAACTCGGAACTCGGGGTAGGTGAAGAATCTCCAACTTTCCAAGTTGGAAATCCGACTTCAGGAGGTGTTCCAATTGAAATTTCTGACTAGGAGTTCAGATATCCCGACTTCCCACTACAAATGGAAAGCTGCAATAGAACTTGCTGTCAAGAATGCCCGTCCTACAATGGTGGCCAGACTTGCGTATTGAAATCGTAACATGTGAGTTCATCATTTGTTCATGATGAGCAACAGGAATTCATGATACGTCCTGCATTGCATTAAATCATCATGAGTCATGCATTAGTTCAGCATTACTTAAGCCTACAAGATGTAACTTTATTATAAGTGTAACCTGGATAAAGTCTGCACAATAGAAACTGACATTGTCCCATACAACAACATATCTATGCTCCTGCGCATTATCCAATGGGATGTTATGTATTGGTGCATCCAACGTCTACATGTACTTTGGTTTTAAAAAACAATAAACATGAGGTTAAATTTGAGACTGAAGTCTTACAAACCCCATTTCCAAAAACATTTGGATACTATGTAAAATGTTAATAAAACGAATACAATGATTTGCAAATTATTTAAACTCTATGCTTCATTGAAAATAGTACAAAGACAACATATAAGATGTTGAAACTGAAAATTTTTTTTTTTCGAAAAAATAAATGCTCATTTTTAATTTGATGCCAGCAACATATTTCGAAGAACTTGGAACAAGGACATGTTTATCACTGCGCAGCATCACCTCTTCTTTTAACAACAATTTATAAATGGTTAATTTCTAAAAATTCGACAATGCAAAATTGCGAGTTGCAAGTGTTCCCATTTGAGGATATTTTGTGCATAAACCTTGTAATTCTCGTAAACTCTCATCTCGCGATACTCTTTTCGACTGAAGATGGATGTTTTTGGACTGGATCAGAACCTGTCGTGTGTGGGGAGTGTGACTTGTAAATGCGGAAAAAAGTGTTTCCATTCCACTTTTGTACAACCCCAATTCCGAAATAGTTGGGACAAAGTGTAAATTGTGAATAAAATCGAAATGCAATGACTTTCAGGTCACATGAGCCAATATGTTATTTACAATAGAACATAGATAACATTTCAAATGTTGAAACTGAGACATTTTACATTTTTATCCACAAAATGAGCTTATGTCGAATTTTCTGGCTGCAACAGGTCTCCAAAAAGTTGGTACACAGGCAAAAACGGGCTGAATAAGCAATTAAGATATAAGAGAATTTGCTGAAAGAACATTTAGCAAGTAATTAAGTTAACTGGCATCAGGTGTATAACGTGATTGGCTATAAAAGAGATGTCTTAGAGAGGCTGAGTCTCTCAGAAGTAAAGATGGCCAGAGGCTCTCCAACCTGTGAAGGCTTGCGTAAAAAAATTGTGGAATACTTTAAAAACAATGTTCCTCAACGTCAAATTGCAAAGGCTTTGAAGGTCTCATCATCGACAGTGCATAATATCATCAAAAGATTCAGAGAAACTGGAAAAATCTCTGTGAGTAAGGGACATGGCCGAAGACCTTTACTGGATGTCCGTGATCTTCGAGCCCTCAGACGCCACTGCATCACTCACCGCCATGATTCTGTCGTTGACATTACTAAATCGGCCCAGGAATACTTCAAGAAACCACTGTCTGTAAACACAGTCTGCCGTGCCATCCACAGATGCCACCTAAAACTATCATGCAAAAAGGAAGCCATTGTTGAGCATGATCCAGAAGCACCGCCGTGTTCTGTGGGCCAAGGCTCATTTAAAATGGACTGTAGCAAAGTGGCAAAGTGTCGTGTGGTCAGACGAGTCCAAATTTGACATTCTTGTTGGAAATCATGGGTGTTGTGTCCTCCGGGCTAAAGAGGAGAAAGACCACCCCTCCTGTTATCAGCGTTCAGTTCAAAAGCCAGCATCTCTGATGGCATGGGGATACATTAGTGAATACGGTGTAGGACACTTGCATGTTTTAAATAGCACCATGAATGCTGAAAGGTATATAAAGGTTTTAGAGCAACATATGCTCCCCTCCAGACGACATCTATTCCAGGGAAGGCCTTGTGTATTTCAGCAGGACAATGCAAAACCACATACTGCAGCTATTACAACAGCATGGCTTCGTAGTAGAAGAGTCCATGTGCTAAACTGGCCTGGCTGCAGTCCTAATCTTTCACCGATTGAGAACATTGGTGCATAATAGACCAGTTCACTTTAAGGCCGGAAGTCCGCGCACGCATGCCGAATATAGCTGATGTGGGGCAAAAGGAAATATAGTGGCTATTTGCAGCGTAGAGGGGTGCATAAACCGGTATCATAAAGACGGGGACATAAGGTTTTTTCGTGTTCCCAGTGGCAAGAGACAACGACAGGCGTGGATTCGAGCTATAAATCGGAAGAACTTTGTCCCGAATGATCGCACTAGAGTCTGCAGTACTCATTTTGTCAGGGCTGGCCCGACTTCGTTGACCCAAATAATGTTGGCTTCGCTTTGTCTTTCCCTACAAACGAAAAGATCTCACACCGACGCAAGCTAAAAGGAAAGAGCGACCTGATCGGAGAAATATAGTTAAGGTACTGGTTGATATTATAAGTTATTTAAGTTGGCCCACTAATCGTCAAATAATTGTTTAACCTTTTGTGGTTTTAAGGTGTTATTGTTTTGCAGTGTCCAGTTTTTGTATCTACATTTTTAAAAGGGACTGGCTTTGTTCGATCCTGTAGGCTATATACGACTTTAAGTAGATGTTGAACTCTACGGAAAAAAATATTAAGCCAAAGGGGGAATATTAGTGCCAAACTATGTTTTCAGTCTAGGTAAGCTCTGAGGGGCTCACATTACAGAACTTAGCCCCTCAGAGCTAAGAGTAGGTGTGGTTTTCATTTCGCTGCTTGCAATAATAATTTGGTTTCCTTGTGATTTCGATTTCATAATTACTTGCTATATATAGCCAACAAAGTGGCATTTGCTTGCCAGTTAGTTTTGCGGACGTGAAATAATGTCATTAACACCACTATGATTGGGTCCCATGCCTTAAGTCAGCTAACGGCTACAGTGTTCTTGCGACGAATTCACATTGTTCAAAACAACCGGCAAGCACACATGATCCTAATCGCCTCTTAACATGGATAAGTGCGCAGGTACACATGTAAAATACAAGGCCATATTATTACTGTTTGACTGAACGCTACACATTTGATGTCGGATTTTCATCTGTGATGAAAATAACAGTGCCAAGGACTTGCCTTGACAGTATCTCACCGATATAGTCTCTCAAATGTTTGTTGCGCTGAAGAAGTCAATGCTTTCAGTTTGTAGGAGAAAACTAATAGAGCGTAGTTTAGCTATATTGTCAGGGGGACAAGAATTTCGGATCCAGCCTCCACTTTTTTTCCGGCTTTTTATTTGCCAGAATGTTTTTAAAAGGGGGCGCCAATATGTTTTAGTGGAGTTTTATCAGTGAGAAAGGGGGTTTAGAATTTAACATTAATATTTAATATCGCGAATGCATGTGCTGCGCCTGCCCTAGCAGCCCAATGTGTCATCAGTGACATGACAGCCGCCATTAACGACATGCAAGTGATACAAATAGCAGCACTTGAAACTAAACTCTAAATTTCCTTAACTGGACGTACCCTTGACGTGTTTTCATATCCTAATGTTTCTCTGGGTACCCAAACATCAATCGATATTTGGAGTAGGTTGAATACAGAATTCTTAATCTCGCCATCCAGACACAAAATGTACACTGCACACCCTAGAATGTTCCCGAACGAAAAATATTCCTGTTTATAGTCCGAATCCACACTGTAAACTGCCATTTACCATGGGGAAAGCGAAAGAACTCTTAATTCCCCACCTTTTAAATAGGATTTGTGCATCTTCTGCCCCACATAGTCTGCAAAGAGCATGCGCACTCCAAATCACGCTTTTTCATGTCCTTAAACCGAAAGGGTCTATTAAACAAAATGACCGTCAAAGGAGACCCAAAACTCTCCAGCAGCTGGAAGCCTGTACTAAACAAGAGTGGGATCAAATTCCAACGGCTAAACTCAAGAAACATGTCTCCTCAATGCCCAGACGCCACCACTCCGTGTTAAAAAGAAGAGGGGATGCTGCACCATGGTAAACAGGCCCCTGTCCCAACTTTTTTAAGACCTGTAGCAGCCATCAAATTTGAAACGAGCTCATTTTGTGGATAAAATTGTAAAATCTCTCAGTTTCAACATTTGCTATGTTATCTCTGTTCTATTGTGAATAACATACTGGCTGGTGTGATTTGAATGTCATTGCGTTTTGATTTTATTCACAATTTACACGTTGTCCCAACTATTTCGGATTGGGGTTGTATGTATATATGAAGACCATGTACTAAATACGATCAGAGTCCAAATTTTGCATTTTTGTATATTTTATATATTATATATTATTACAATATTTTATATATTTTATATTTTTTGCATATTTTTTCAGTGCTTTGTTTCTAAGATCATTTTGAATTTTTAATTCATCATTTCTCCACAATGTGAAAAATGTGACTCTGATCATTTTTCCATTGTGGTCTATATATATATATATATATATACACACACCACACACACACACAGACACACACACACACACAACGCCAATTAGAAAAAAATTGTGATGCCGTGTAAATTGTAAATAAAAACAAAATGCAATTATTTGCAAATCTCATAAACCCACATTTTATTCACAATAGAATATAAACAACATGTCAGATGAATCAAAAAAGTTGGGATAGGGCCATGTTTACCATTGTTTAGTACCCCTCTTCTTTTAACAACAGTCTGTAAATGTCTGGGAAATGATGAGACCAATTGCTGAAGTTTTGGGAGAGGAATGTTGTCCCACTCTTGTCAGATGTAGGATGCTAGTTGTTCAAAAGTCCTAGGTCATCTTTGCTGGATTTTTTGTTTTATGATGCACTAAATATTTTCTATTAGTGAAGGGTCTGGACTGCAGGTAGGCCAGTTCAGCACTCAGACTCTTCTCTTGTGAAGCCATGCTGTTGTGGTGGATGCAGTATGTGGTTTGGCATTGTTCTGCTGAAATAGGCAGGGCCTTCCAGGAAAGAGACATTGTCTGGATGGGAGCATATGAAGGCTTGATGTCCAGAAGTGTGCATATGTTAAGCTGTTGTATATTTAATGAAATATCAGAAAAGATTTCTTAAAACATATTAAGAGACCTTCTTGCCTCTATCCTGATACTTCGCCCAGATATTTCAAACACCAGTCTGTGGACTTGAGTACTTTTCAAAGCAAAAGCCACAAACTAATGAAAATTGAGCTCAGTTAAAAAAAATTAACAGCAATACATTTTGTTATTTCAGAGTATTAAAACAGAGCATCTTTTTTGAAAACAAAACACATCACTTTCTAATGAAAATGAACGGCAAATATAGATATACCACTATACTATAGTCATGGATGTCAAAAAGCTTCTTGAGCAAAAGGAATGGAAGATATCTACAGTGAAACTGAAGGTAAATGCAGCTTAACAAAGGTCACAATAAGAACCAGTCTCCAAAAATTATAAATGGGCAGTAACACCATCCAAATAGGTTTAAGGACTTAATTTGTTGTTGATAGGGACATGGTATGGTAATTAGAAAGTTTACCAAAGAATGAGCAGCTAAAAAAGATTACCTTTTGCCAGACTTCTTTTTAACTTATTTTTAGCCCATGTTTCTGGCTGCCTGGGTCTTTTTTTTTTTTTTTTTTTTTAGCACTTTTGGGTTGAGTCCACACACACTCATCCTGTCCTTTAGAGTCGGCCATTTTGGTTAGGTATGAAAGCTACAGTGGCTGCTATTGGCCAACCAATTTTTGAAGTGATGCTTTGATTGGCTGACTGGACTTGTGTACTTGTAAAAGTTTTAGACTGGACTTGGTCACCGATAGAAGTAGCTTCTTGGAGAATTTCCAATTCACTGCTCATTTTATATTGTACTTGAGTGCTTCTTGGCCAAAATTAGCTTACAGTGCTGTGAAAAAGTATTTGCCCCCTTCCTGATTTCTTTTTTTTTTTTTGCATATTTGTCACACTTAAATGTTTCAGATCAACAAACAAATTGCACTTTATTTTTGTCGCACTACATGATGTCTCCCTTTTTGTGGTTCAATATGGACTTTGTTTTAATTTAATGAATTAATTGGAAAAGATACTGTTTACATAATTGTTGTGATCTTGCTAAATTCACCTTGTTAACTTCTCTGTGATTGGTCAGGTTACACAGATTGCCAGCACCTGTGCACGAGTTTCTTTACCTGCATTCTAACTGGTATGTCAATTAACTCCAATTGTTTGCACCTCTGTACCCGTGTTTTTTTTTTTTTTTTTACTTCAGTCAAGAACCCTGATAAAGGCAGTTGTCCTACCGAAATGTTGGTTTTATTAATGTCTTGATTTATAATAATTATAATACATTTTTTGCATCGGAGCTATGAGTGTTTTTTTCATGCTTGTTTCCATTGGCTGACACCTCATCACTTCAGGAGTGCGTTTCTTTCACCTTGATTCAATATTAGACAAAGATAACCTGGGTAAATACAAAATGCCGTTTTTAAATGATAATTTCATTCATCAGGGGAAAGAAGCTATCCAAACCTACCGGGCCCTATGTGAAAAAGTAATCCCCCCCCGTTAAATCATGAATTAACTGTGACTAACCACTTTTTTTTTTTAGTTTAATTTCACTAGCCACACCCAGGCCTGATTACTGCCAGCCCTGTTAAATCAAGAAATCTCTTAAATAGAACCTGTCTGTCAAAGTGAAGTAGGCTAAAAGATTTCAAAAAGCAACACATCATGCCGCAATCTAAAGAAATTCAAGAACAGATGAGAAACAAAGTCATTGCCATCTATCAGTCTGGAAAGGGTTACAAAGCCTTTGGGACTCCAGCGAACCACGGCGAGAGCCATTATCCACAAATGGAGACAATTCAGAACAGTAGTGAACCTTCCCAGGAGTGGCCAGCCTACCAAAATTACTCCAAGAGTGCATCGACGACTCATCCAGGAGGTCACAAAAGAACCCAGAACAACATCTAAAGAACTGTTGGTCTCATTTGCTTTGGTTAAAGTCAGTGTTCATGATTCAATAATAAGAAAGAGACTGGGCAAAAATGGTATTCGTAGGAGAGTTCCAAGGCAAAAACCACTGCTGACCAAAAGGAACACAAAGGCTCGTCTCACATTTGCCAAAAAATATCTTGATGATCCCTGAGACTTTTGGGAAAATATTCTGTAGACTGACGGGACAAAAGTTGAACTTTTTGGAAGGTTTGCATCCTGTTACATCTGGCATAAAACTAACATAGCATTTCATAAAAATAACATCATACCAACAGTCAAACATGGTGGTGGTAGTGTGAAGGTCTGGGGCTGCTTTGCTGCTTAAGGACCTGGATGACTTTCCATAACTGATGGAACCATGAATTCTGCTCTCTACCAGAAAATCCTGAAGGAGAATGTCCATCAGTTTGTGACCTCAAGCTCAAGCGCACTTGGGTTATGCAGCAGGACAATGCTCCAAAACACACCAGCAAGTCCACCTCTGAATGGCTTAACAAAAAAACAAAATGGAGGTTTTGGAGTGGCCTAGTCAAAGTCCGTACTTAAATCTGATTGAGATGCCTTAAACAGGCCGTTCATGCTCGAAAACCCTCCAGTGTCCTTTGTCATAACCTATCTCGTTATGGAATTGGAGCCATGCATTTCCAGAGTCGTATGAGTTTCTCTTTGTGGTAAATTGTTGCCACAAATTCCGCACTTTGGCTGCTGTGACCTTTTAATGTCACCTCCAATCAAAATTTATCTATGTAATAATTTGATCACAAATTTAACATTGTCAATTCTTAAAAAATATAAATTAATAATATGAGAGGAATTGGCGATAAGTTTTGTTTATTTTCTCATTTCTTTGTAATATCTAAGCAGCAGAAGACTGCCTACAAACACTGAGAGTTCCTCCCCTTCACCACCAAATGAAAAAGCCTGGCCTTTCTCCAGCACGTTCCTTGGCCAATACGTTTTATATTAGTCATGACCACCAGTGTCTATACCTCACGGGATTCCCATGTACCATTTAATTTATGGGATCATGTACGAGGATATAGAGAGATTTTCTTCTGGGGTCTAAGCACCAACGACAATATTCTATGCATGTTAATAAACATCAGCTTGTTTAACTTCCATCACTCTCTCTCCTACTCTGTCTGCCCTGATTCAGTTATTATTATTTCATCAGAATTTCCTTCCATCTACAACCCGAATTCCAAAATAGTTGGGACAAAGTGTAAATTGTGAATATAATCAAAATACAATGACTTTCAGGTCACATGAGCTAATATGTTATTTAGAATAGAACATAGATAACATTTCAAATGTTAAAACTGAGACATTTAATATTTTTATCCACAAAATTTGCTTATTTCAAATTTTCTGGCTGCAACAGGTCTCAAAAAAAGTTGGGACACAGGCAAAAAAGGGCTGAAAAAGCAATTAATATATAAGAGAATCAGCTGAAAGAACATTTAGCAAGTAATTAAGTTAACTGGCATCAGGTGTGTAACATGATTGGCTATAGGAGGGATGTCTTAGAGAGGCTGAGTCTCTCAGAAGTAAAGATGGCCAGAGGCTCTTCAACCTGTGAAGGTTTGCGTAAAAAAAATTGTGGAATACTTTAAAAACAATGTTCCTCAACGTCATATTGCAAAGGCTTTGAAGGTTTCATCATCGACAGTGCATAATATCATCAAAAGATTCAGAGAAACTGGAAAAATCTCTGTGTGTAAGGGACAAGGACAAGGCCGAAGACCTTTACTGGATGTCCGTGATCTTCGGGCCCTCAGACGCCACTGCATCACTCACCGGCATGATTCTGTCATTGACATTTCTAAATGGGCCCAGGAATACTTCAAGAAACCACTGTCAGTAAACACAGACCGCCGTACCATCCACAGATGCTACCTAAAACTCTATCATGCAAAAAGGAAGCCTTTGTTAAGCATTATCCAGAAGCGCCGCCGTGTTCTGTGGGCCAAGGCTTATTTAAAATGGACTGTAGCAAAGTGTCAAAGTGTCCTGTGGTCAGACTAGTCCAATTTTGACATTCTTGTTGGAAATCATGGGCGTTGTGT
The DNA here is from genome assembly GCA_029692085.1 of Gymnothorax javanicus. Lineage (NCBI taxonomy): Eukaryota > Metazoa > Chordata > Actinopteri > Anguilliformes > Muraenidae > Gymnothorax > Gymnothorax javanicus. Next base: position 74,569,743 of record CM056202.1, read on the forward strand.
CCTCCGGGCTAAAGAGGAGAAAGACCACTCCTCCTGTTATCAGCGTTCAGTTCAAAAGCCAGCATCTCTGATGGTATGGGGATGCATTGGTGCATATGGTGTGGGACACCTGCATGTTTTAAAAAGCATCATGAATGCTGAAAGGTATATAAAGGTTTTAGAGCAACATATGCTCCCAGGACAATGCAAAACCACATACTGCAGCTATTACAACAGCATTGGCTTCGTAGTAGAAGAGTCCATGTGCTGAACTGGCCTGCCTGCAGTCCGGATCTTTCACCGATTGAGAACATTTGGCGCGTAATTAAACGAAAAGTCCGTCAAAGGAGACACAAAACTCTCCAGCAGCTGGAAGCCTGTATTAAACGAGAGTGGGATCAAATTCCAATGGCTAAACTCAAGAAACTTGTCTCCTCAATGCCCACACGCCTCCACTCTGTGTTAAAAAGAAGAGGGGATGCTACACCATGGTAAACAGGCCCCTGTCCCAACTTTTTTGAGACTTGTAGCAGCCATCAAGTTTGAATTGAGCTCATTTTGTGGATAAAATTGTAAAATTTCTCAGTTTCAACATTTGCTTTGTTATCTCTGTTCTATTGTGAATAAAATACTGACTGGAGTGATTTGAAGGTCATTGCGTTTTGATTTTATTCAAAATTTACACTTTTTCCCAGCTATTTCGGAATTGGGGTTGTACATTGATTTGCTTTTCAAAGTCGAAACAAAATTCATTAGGGATTTGACATTGATCGCAACGTTGATTCCCCGTGAAAAAACATAAAAATCCAGGCAGGTATAATAACTGATTGTGAATGTTTATCTATAGTGAAGAACTGGAAGTGTGTCAAATGTTCGCTATATTAAGATAAGATATATCCTTTAAGGAAATGTATTTAATTTTTAAAAATTCTGAAAAATGCATTTACAGAATAACTCTAAATACCAACATGAGAAATACTGTGCAATAGTAATGTTCCAATGGAACCAACTTAATCATTCACTGATTCAATTAAAAATCAATTTTCTCCAAACCAAGGTTTCTCAATTAATGGTTTATTGTAAATAACATCGACCAAAATTAAACCAGGTAATAAATTCCACTTATTTAAGTTTTATCTTAGTGTTAAGGAATTATATTGAGCCATGACATTGCTTCCTGTTTTACTCGGGTATAAAAATGAGGTAACACACATGCAATACCCCTTTCTCGTCCAACACCATGGAGAAAACCGAAACAACTCTCAAATCAAAAGAGGCAGATGACCTTAATAAATCTGATTCAATCACAAACGATTGATTATGCCACTGAGCACTGTCAGGGCAATACGTGAAAAATTCCAAAGATATGGAACTGTTTAACACGTTGACTGCCAACTACGAGATAACTCGTAATGGCGGGTGCACCAAATCCTGCCAGTACGAGTTATCCCGTAGTTTAACATAGGTAACTTTGGGGATCAGTAGACTGGTTGGCAGTTGTCATAAAGGAAGAACTGGAGTTATGGCAACCGGATTGCAACCTGTGGAAGTGGGTATTGAACACAAAATTATTATCAATTTCCATTAACAGTTCCGCGACTTCGTCTGCACTCATACACGCCATTTTACAAAGTGTAGACCTTCAAATCAAATTATGGCACAATTGCGCAATGTCTTTTACGCAAATACCGCTACAAGAAAACCCTTTATTGGTATACCGAATGCAACAGTTATATCCCACCACCAGCTACGACTTGTCTCGAATAGAGGGTTTTCCCCCAGAGGATCATGGGAAGACGCTCTGTATCTGCCTATAAATAGCGCCGTAAACAAACATTGACCATATGTAAAAAAAAACCTAGAATGGCAAATGGGAGACCCCTAGAACCTGCAAGTTATCTCCTTGTCGGCAGTCAACGTGTTAAAACCTTAGGGGTAGAGGACGCAACTGCATTTTGCCCCCAGGATGCTAAGGAGAATGGTGAGAGAAGCAACAAAATCCCCAAGAATCACTGTGAAGGAATCGTAGGCTTTGTTGGCATCTTGGGGTCACCAGGTTCCAAGAAGCACCATCAAGCGTCACCTCCACAACCAAGGGTTGCCAGAAGAAAGCCTTTTCTGAGCAGAGGACACAGAGGAAAGCCCTTGGAGCTTGCCTAACATCATTTAAATTATGACTGGAACGAAGTGCTTTGGTCCAGAATGAGACCAGAATCACACGTTTCTTCTTCATGGCACCATATGTACAGTATACAGCGCCCTCCATAATTATTGGCACCCCTGGTTAAGATCTGTTAAAAGCCTTAAAATAAATTCAATTTTTATTGCAGAAGCATACTGTCACACTGAAAATTGTTGAAAATGTAACCTTCAACTCAAGTAAATTTTAAGGGAAAAAAAAATCCTTGACTAAGAAATAATTATTTTTCATAAAATCACCTATCCACAATTATTGGCACCCCTAACAATTCCTAGGAAATAAATGTAATTGAAGTATTTCTGTCATTTCTACAGTAGTTTACAAAGTTGATCAGAGTATCTAGGAACATTTAATTAGTAATTCATCACTTCCTGTTTCCCTTGGGTATAAATATGATGTGACACAGAGGCCATTTCTCTTATCCACTCTTCAACATGGGAAAGAAAAAGGAACACACCATTCAAGTAAGGCAGATGTGTGTCGACCTTCACAAGTCAAGCAATGGCTACAAGAAAATAGCCACTCACCTGCACCTGCCCATATCTACTGTCAGAGGAATCATTAAGAAGTTTAAAACAACTGGAACAGTGGTAAACAAGCCTGGACGAGGACGCAAGGTTATTTTGCCATCATGCACAGTGAGGAGGATGATAAGAGAAATAAAAAGTTCTCCAAAGCTCACTGTTAAAGAATTGCAACAAATGGTAGCATCTTGGGGTCACGAAGTCTCCAAAACAACCATCAGGCGCTATCTACATGCCAACAAGCTGTTTGGGAGGCATGTACGGAAAAAACCTTTTCTCACTCACAATCATAAACGCAAACGTCTGGAGTTCGCTAAGCGGTACTGGCACTTCAACTGGGACCGTGTGCTTTGGTCAGATGAGACCAAGATAGAGCTTTTTGGCAACAAACACTCTAAGTGGGTCTGGCGGAACACAAAAGGTGAGTATGCAGAAAAGCACCTCATGCCCACTGTGAAGTATGGGGGAGGATCGGAGATGCTGTGGGCCTGTTTCTCTTCCAGAGGCCCTGGGAACCTTGTTAGGGTGCATGGTATCATGAACGCTTTGAAATACCAGGACAATTTTAAATCAAAATCTGGTGGCCTCTGCCCGAAAGCTGAAGATGGGTCGTCACTGGGCCTTTCAGCAAAATAATGACCCTAAACATGTGGCGAAATCTACACAGAAATGGTTCACCAGACACAGAATCAAGCTCCTCCCATGGCCATCTCAGTCCCCAGACCTCAACCCCATTGAAAACCTGTGGAGTGAGCTGAAGAGGAGAGTGCAGAGGAGAGGACCCAGGTTGCTGGATGATTTAGAGAGATTGTGCAAAGAGGAATGGTCGCAGATCCCTCTTTCTGTATTCTCCCATCTTGTGAAACATTATAGGAGAAGATTAGGTGCCGTTTTGTTGGCAAAAGGGGGTTGTACAAAGTATTAACATCAGGGGTGCTAATAATTGTGGCACACATGATTTGATGTAAAAGAATTATTTCTTAATGTGGGATTTTTTTCCCACTGAATAAATGCACTCGAATTAAAGGTTGGATTTTCCTCTTTTTTTTCATTGTGGTCCTATATTATTTAGAAAAAAACTGAATTTATTAGAAGCTAAAGAACACATCTTAACCAGGGGTGCCAATAATTATGGAGGGCGCTGTATATACTGCTCAAAAAAAAAATAAAGGAACACTTAATAATCATAGTATATACCAAGTCAGTTAAAGTTCAGGGATACCAATTTGTCCATATAGGAAGCACAAGGGATTGTGAATTAATTTAATTTGCTTTGGTGCAAATGAAATCGACAACTGGTGCAATGGTCAGGTAAAACCAAGACAACCCTCAAAAAGGGAATAGTTGTGCACGTAGTGACCACAGACAGTTGCTATCTCCTTATCCTTCCTGCCAGATTATTCTCTGGTTTAGTGCTTTGCTAGTGTTCTTATCACAGCTGGAAGCATGAGGCGGTACCTGCAGCCCAATCAGGTTGCACAGGTAGTTCAGCTCCTCCAGGATGGCACATCCGTGCATGCACTTGCAAGAAGGTTTGCTGTGTCTCCCAGCACAGTCTCATGAGCCTGGAAGAGACAAGAGGAGACTGGCGATAACACGAGGAGAGATGGACAAGGGCTGTAGAAGGGCATCAACCTAGAAGCAGGACTGGTATCTGCTCCTTTGTGCGAGAAGGAATTGGAGGAGCACTGCCAGAGTCCTTCATAATGACCTCCAGTAGACTACTGGTGTGCATGTTTCTGACAAATCTGTCAGAAACAAACTCCATGAGGGTGGCATGAGGGCCTCACGTCCTCCAGTGGGACCTGAGCTCACAGCCCAGCACCGTGCTGCTCAAATAGCATTCGTCAGAGAGCACCAGAATTGGCAGGTTGGCCATTGGTGCCTTGTTCAGTTCACAGATGAGGGCAGGTTCACACTGAGCACACGTGACAGGCATGAAAGAGTCTGGAGACACTGTAGTGAACATTATGCTGCCTATAACATTATCCAGCATGACCGATTTTGTGGTGGGTCAGTGATGGTCTGAGGAGGTACATCTTTGGAGGGTCGCACCGACCTCCATGTCATCGCCAGTGGTACCCTGATTAGTGTTAGGCACCGAGATGAAATCCTTAGAACGATTGTCTGACCATATGCTGGTGCAGTGGGTCCTGGGTTCCTCCTGGTGCAGGACATTGCCATCGCATAAGGCCAGAGTGTAGACAGATCCTAGATGACAAAGGCATAGATGCCATTGACTTGCCCTCCTGTTCCTCTGACCTAAATCCCACTCAGCACCAATGGGATGGTATGTATTGGTGCATCCAACGCCGCCAACTACCGCCACAAACTGCGCAGGAGAGCTCACTGATTCCCTGATCCAGGTCTGGGAGGAGATCCCGCCAGACAGCATCCGCTGATTAATTAGGAGCATGCCCAGATGTTGTCGGAAGTGCATACAGGCACACGGGGGCCATAAACATTACTGAGTGACATTCTGAGTTGTTATGATAAAATTTACATAAGTTGGATATGCCTGTGATTTAAATTTTTTGCTTTCATTTTTGGGGAGATTTTAAATCCAGCGCTCAATGGGTTGATGATTTTGGTTTCCATTGACCATTGCTATGTCATTTTGTTCTCAACAAATTATACAGTGTACATCAGTAAAGATTTTCAACTTGTGTAATTTGTTCATCAATATCTGATATGTGATTTAACTGTTACCTTAATTTTTTGAGCAATTAGTTATAGGTAATTTGTCATGGGCAGTGGGTAATTTCTAATTTCGGCCAGCTGGTGTCGGTGTCTCGCGTTGGGATACACACCTGGGTTGGATTTCGCCCAGTCTAAATCTACCTATATAAACCTGTACCGCCTTTCGGTCCCCGCTTGAGTGTTTCACTTGAGTCGGTAAGGTACGGACTGGTGTTTGTTCGAGGTTTCTGTCTGCTACACCCTGTAGCTTCTTGTTGCAGTTTTAGTGGTGGGTATATCCATGTGAGTATAAGATTGCCGTGGAATTAGGACTTCATTCCTTTTCTTTTTTTTTTCGCTCTGGAGTAGGTTCCCTTCTTGGGGGCTGAATATATAACGTTAGAGCTCCTGTTCTGTTTTTGTCCTTTTCCTCCCACGAGAGTTAAAATTATTGAGGGACCGGGAAGCGTTTCTCCTATTTCGTTCAGTTTATCCCCCGGGTTCCGAGGTTCCCCCGATTTACAGAGGCTCGTATTTTGAGTTTAATGGGCAGTCGAGTGGCTGCGAAGCATTAGAGAATATTTTATTTTTCTTGGAATTCTATAAGGGGGATCAGGTACAAATCCCTCTCCCTTACGTCTATATAAAGTACGGGCCGCCTTACGAGTGCCAAAGCATCGCAAGACAACAGTCTAGTGTCACTAAGTCAGTCTCCTTACGGAGAGTTGAGTTCGTATCTTTTGTGCGTTCCTTATGGTGGCATCTTGACTGTTCCGTTTCTCGCCCTGGTTTATAAAGGGTCGTTTTTCTTGGTACCTTGCGTCTTCTCCCCAAACATTCAGTGGTTATTTCTCGCGTTTGCGGAAGTAGGGGAGAGCTGGTACAAAAGTAACATTTTTCACATAAACGTCATTTTAAAAGATAACATTACAGACCGAAAAAAAAAATTTGGAGCGATTAACTACTTTTGTGTGTGCTCTGTCAATATCAGGTGCTAAATCATCCCTATATATTGACTTCGGCATAGTTTGCCGTCCAATGGAAGTTGCGCATTGCTACTTTCGACCCCTCCAGTTGGGACAAAAGTAGCGCACGGGCGGGACAAAAGTAACCTGATCAAATTAATTGGAACCTTTTGAATTACTGTCATTTTTCATTTGAAAAAATCAAACTGCCTTTGCTAACATGCAATTGTAAATATACAATGCACCCATTTATTCAATCATAAAAATGACATTAAAACAGTAGCAAAAACAATCACACATTTGTTTTAAACATTTTCATCACAGTTGTGACAGATAATGAGCTGCACCCTCAGTGCATGCCTCATGTGACCACAGCAGACAAAAGATGCACTGCACCCACACTTCTCCAGGCAAAGATGAGGCAAATGTCTCCCCACAAACAAGACATTCATCCTCATTGCCCCGAGAAACTGTGGTTGCAGTGTATCCGCTTAACAACGTCTTCTTTGGGAGTTTTGAAGAGGACTGTTTCTTCTGGCCCCTCTGCCAACTCTCCTCCTCCAAGGCAGCTTTTACTGGGGTGTCGGTCAGTATTGCTGTTGACCTGCAACATTCAATGAGATGGTAGTCAAGAATCAGCTTGTTTTTATACAAGCAAGAAAATCAAGACAAGTTAAAAACGACACTCTGCTCACCTCTTTCTGCCTCTTCTATTATTTTCTTTCCTCGAGCCAGCCTTTGGATATGGGCGAACCTTTTCTGGGCTGAACCTCTGTATTGGCGTGCCACTAGATGTTCCTGGAACCACAAGCATACCTGGATAGATAATATTTCAAAAAAATAATAAATGCTTGGCAAGGCTCAACATGCACATTTAAAAGACACACACAGACACAAACGCTCACCATCTAGAGGAATGGCAGACTCATGGGGATGCAGCTCAAATGGGCTCTGGCTAGGTTGCTGGTCTGCTCTGGTCTGATGCCAAGCAGACCGGTCACACCTGGAGGGAGCTCGAGAGGATCGCCCAGGACAGAGGACGATGGCGGGGAATCGTTGATGGCCTATGCCCCACCAGGGGTGAAGATGGCTGAGAGAGGTTGCTGGTGCCTTATGGGAGCGGGCGCTGGTGATGGCCGACATTGGTGATGAAGAGGGCGCTGGTGATGAAGCGGACATTGGTGATGGACCTGGCACTGGCATTGGGGATGGAGCTGGTGCTGGTGCAGGTGCAGGACGGTCGGTCACAAAATCTGGAGCAAAGTCTATCTCACTGAAAATATCTGGATTCAAGGGCCAGATACCGGTACACTCGAACCCAGCTGAAATGTTGCTTGCTGTCGCAGCTTGAGGCAGAGCTTTAGCCACAAGACTTGGGATGTTGTAGATGGTCAAAGTTCTTCCAGGGTTCATTCGCATCTAATTGTCTGCTGCACTGTTAATGTAGTGTTTCAGAGGACCAAAAACGCTTCGGTCTAGCGGCTGAAGACGGTGGGAGCAGTGGGGGGGAAAAGACAGGAGTACAATGCCATGTGACTTGCAAAAGTCAATAGCTACCACAGAGAGGTGTGATGGATGATTGTCTAAGAGTAGCAGCAACTTTGACTCCGGGGTCACGCTGGTGTGCCTTGCAAAATGCTGTAAAAATGCCAAGAAATCGGCCTCCTGCATCCACCCCGATCCATTGGCAGAACCAGTGCAGCCAAGGGGGCCATCCCTGATGCAGTGGTGCTGGAACTTCTTCCTTGGGAAGATAAAGTAAGGGGGAACAAAGTTACCTTGTGCGTTGGCAGCAAAGGCAACAGTCAGCAATGTCCCTCTTTCCCCAGAGGTCACAGCACCGACCTGGCGCTGCCTCTTGGTGGCAATGATTTGTCTGGCACTTAAACCGTTGTGGTACCTGAAATAATAAATGAAATGAATTATTGCTGTTGCAAATCACTGTTGCTTTTTAATTTATCTAAATATAAATCTTTACCTGTTTCATCCATATTCCAGATGTGCTTTGCTTCAAAATTATAGCGGGTGAGGACAGTCTTTAGGTTTTTAAAAAACTCTGTCACGTTGGTCTTGTTGAAGCTGGTGGAACGGGACATGCTGGTGGCTTGAGGTCGACGGATGGATAGGGTTTTGTTGTGCTCGAGGAAGGAGGTGAGCCAGTCCTTCCCTGCCATCTGGTTTTTCTCCCATGAACATGGAGTTTTGAGGCCAATATTTTCGGCCAGCTCATATGCAAACTTTCGCACCTAAAACAGCATGAAAAAAGAGGTTAATTCCCAGATAGCAAGCACCTCAGAGCCGGGGCAGATCCGGAGCTGAGGTGCTTGTTATCTTAGGCAAATGGCGATAGTGGTGTAGCTCTGTCTGCAGTGTTACTCCAACCTCTTTAGGACTCAGGCCAAAATATATATCAGCTGCTCTCTTTATATATGCCTGCAGTCTGTTCTTCTGTGAAGACTTTGTTGTGAGCACTGTGCCCTGGGGCTCTGGCCTGCTGCCCTCCTGCCTCTGCCCTCCTCTTGCAGTACCTGAACAGGGTGACATGACAAACGCCATGCACATCTGCTGCCCTCCTAATACTCTCGCCTCTTCGGACATCAAGAAAGGCCCTTCCGTAAACCTGCTGGTCAACCTTTCCTCTCTGGGTAGTTCTGACCCTAACTCTTGGAATTTTCTGTCGGTAAAATATAACACAAGAAAATTCGGCCGCATTAACAGAGGGGGACGAACATAACCGCTGCTACTTCCGCCCCGACAGTGACTCCAGACATTAGAACCAGGATTGCTTCTAAAGTGGAAAAAGTCTGACATTTCAAACTTTAGGATATATTACAAAACTAAATGACCTATCACTTCATCATAAATATGACACATGGAGCGATAAAGACAATCTTTCAGTCAAAAAAGTTTACCATTTGCCTGAATTTACTCACCACTGTGGAAAACGGTCTTCCCGATCTCGTTCCGCGGGGAAGCGTCGAAACCTCAAGATTTTTCGCGGGTCTGGAGAGTGTCGCGAGCTGCACGTGCTGACCTAATATGACGCGTCGAAGTGCGGATGGCTGTGAGTAAATCGCCGTATTACTTCCGTCCCACTTTCGCACCGGCTCTCCCCTAACTTTTAGACCCCCATTCTATCGCTCCCGGTCCTCTGAACACTAGGTACCCCCGTAACCCAATTATGTTGGGCTTTAACTTCGAGTCATTTTCCGATGACCAGATGAAATATTATTTGTACAGTATATTGTGTCACAAAATTTGAGTTAAATTTCAAATGTGCACTCAGAAAGAGGTTATGGGTTGATTTACTTTATTTTGAAATCCAATTACATTCATTTTTCAACACCGTGGCTTTGGGTTGATTTACTTTATTTTGAAATCCAATTACATATTTTTTTTCAACACCGTGGCTATTCTTACGTGACCGTTGTCCATTGCAGGCAGACTATTCTTACGCGACTCGCGTTCGGGCAGGCGCAGATTGAGGTTGTATGACTGCGCAATTTTTGTCAATCATGCCAACTTGGCGGCCGAACTTGTACAAGGGACAGAAGTGTTAAGCCCATAACCATGGCACCGGTAAATTGAAATCTCGTCCCCGGGCTTCTATACTGAGCAACAAAAGAAACGCAAGTTAGCTAGTTAGTTAATGTACTCTTATGATTACTCAGTCAAAGTGACCGCAAAACAAATTGATGAAACGAGTGCAAATGTGCACGCGCTAGTACTTTGATTTTACCATTACGCGCAAACTTATTTTCCGTTCTGTCTTTCCTTAACTTGCGTTTCTTTTGTTGCTCCGTATACTTGCTTCGCCAAGGTTGGGCAATCTCGTGGCAGCATCTGGAAATAGGCCGTTAATCAGACAGGAGAACTCCCGTAAAAATAGTCATACATACCCACATTACGTGAGTATCAGTCATGCAAACCATGTGTCTTGCTATTCTTACGGGAGAACAAGAAAGGTAAGAAAATTATCTAAGTCAATTTCAATCTGCGCATGCCTGACCGAAAGTCACGTAAGAATAGCCTGCCTGCAATGGATTACAGTCAAGTAAGAATAGCCACGGTCTTTTTTCAATAGCTACGTTTTGAAGTGCTCAGATCTTCACAACTTTAAATGTCTTACTGGATTATTCAAATTATACCGTATCAAATGTATAGAAACCTTTATATTCAGAAGTGTGCCGCTTGTGTTGCATGACAGTCACAACCTGTGTAACTGAGAACTTGCGCCACTATAGTTATGGCAATCTCTATGCTTACAATAAGTATGTTTTGAACATTTGCAGGTTTAACATTGGTTTACAACATCATTTCAAAACTACAGTCATGTTACCTATATGTAGGCAGAGATTTGACATAGCTTATCAGTTATACAGGCCAACATTTTTAAAAAGTTCATGGTTCATTCTGAACTGATAGCGTTCGAAATTTCGGGGTTTCATAGACTGCATCATCACCTCCTCCCCCCTTCAAACCAGCAGTTTGAAAACTGGTTTTGTGAACCAATTCCTCCCATGAAATAAGGGTGAAATAAACCCACCATAATGTGCTAATTGCTCATTCAAGAAGGATTTGGTTCCTCACAAACCAAACAAGATTGACACTTATATACGAATCCCTTTGAAATGATTGCTATTTAAGGGATGTGTCATACCCAACAAAAAAATCTCAATGAAATATGAACAAACCAATTGCGATGTGTATCTTTGTGCATGCTTTATTATAAACTAATAATTTTGATCTATTGCTGAAGGTCATAGGCGATGATCAGAAGTGTTTTGTTTCACTCCAAAACATACAGTATAAACAGCTGCAGTAGGCTCAAGGTTTCTGCCTGTATGCTGAGCACTGCGGGCAGGAACCTTGCCTCAAATATTTAGAAACAGCAAATATTTCAGTGGTTTCTAGATTGTTTTACAGGTTCAAAATTGCCATCTGTATGTGCCATGGCTTGCGACACCACTGCGTCACTGTTGTGGGACATACTCAAGAGCCCAGTCTATTTTCAGGTATCTCGTGGTGGTGGCTTACATAAACTGCAGGACAGTCCTCCTTTGGGCTGCCGGAAGAGCAGGACAGTTACTACACACTGTTCTGTAAATTCATCAAAGCCTCAGCAGAACTTGCAGGACAGCACTCTATAACGCTGCAAGAGGAGCAGGACAGTTACAACACACAGTCCTGTACATTTATCAGTGCCTCAGAAGTTGCAGGACAGTGCTCTTTCGTATATGGAGTGACATTCCTATCTTTGTTCAAGAGTGTGGTATTTCGACTTGAGAGCAGACATATCCATTTCATGCGCAGATTTTGCAAAGCTTTCCCCCAAAATTCTGCTATCGCACTCAAATAGCCCCTGCTTGCGCTCGGATTTGCACTGCTTCTACTCAAATTGTGTGCTTATGCCCAGATCTGACACTGTTTGTACAGATTTCCTGTGGGCGATCTGCTGCTGCTGGGACAGATTTTTTGCCCGCAAATGTCAGCCTTTTCTCCTCACGCTCAAACTGCCTATGCGCGTTTGAATATTTCTGCTTGCCCAGGGATTTTTTTTTTTTTTTCCGGTGACACATTCCCGTCAGAAATCGCCAACCAGTCAAATGTCAGGTTTTGTACTGACCAATAATATTACGCCTGCCTTGCTGTAAGCCCGTCCATTTTACAGTTCACTCAATGTTTCGGTGCACATACTTTCCATCAGTGGCGGAACGCGATCCATGTGCCCCCGTGGACAATTCTGATAATGTGGTATATGATTCGGTATACATTTACAGTATATGTGTTTTTTCTACACGGACGAAGGCGTTTACGATAATGGTATCACATAAATTCCATGTCTAAATGTGCTTAATTTCGGCACCTTGGCCATCCTTTCCTCCTGCTCCTTACGCTCTTGCCGCTTCCTGCAGCCACTTTTATGTTTGAAAGGCATAATTGGGCAACAAACGAAGAATCTTGCATGCAAGATTAAACCATAGACTGTCTTTGGATTAAACGATTGGACCGTGACATCGTCACGTGGGTGGTCTATGGAATGTTGGACATTACCCAGAAACACTTGCTGTCTCAATGACGATATCAACAGCAGAATAAAATTATTATAGTTTTTTTTTTTTTAAGCATTTTCCCAAAAAAAACTAAATTTTTTCATGTTATAACGACTTATGTTCAATTAAAATGATGAATAAAATACCATGATGACAAGGATTTGCCAGCACCATGACTGAGAAATGAATGTAATTGTAGTGGTATAAATATGCTTAAGCAAGCAGTGTCCAGCGTGGTTGCAAATAAGCGTAAATTTTAGAATTTGCGTTTGATTTTGAAAGAAATTTCTTCTGACGTCGTATTGAAGCCCGACCTTGTCGTGGGGATGCCCATCAAGAACCATCCCCCCCGCCACTGGCCAACTGCCGTTGAACTCGCCGCATCCCCTATTGTTATGCCACTAGCTTCTGCCTTCCTGGGCTACATATATATTTCCTTTCTTCGCGACTTTGGAATAAAATGAGAGTTTATATACCATATTTATACACCAGGGCCCGTATTCACAAAGCATCTTAGCGATAAAAGTAGGTCCTTACTGCCGGATTTAGGAGAAACTCCTAAAAAAATGGGCGTGTCAGTCGTAAATTTAGGACTCCTACTATTTTTACTGTTATTCATAAAGCATTTTAGGCCTAAAAGTAGCTCCTAAGTCTGGGAGAGCTTAAAAGTAGTCAAGAGGACTCCTAACTCGCTAAAACCTATTCACAAAGAATCGGAAAAAGGCTGCTGCTGTTGAAAGACGAAATGACTTGGAAATTCTGAATGATGCGCAGTTGTTGAAAAGATATCGGATTGACCGTGAAGGGATTTTATTTGTTGCTGACTTGGTGAGGGAGAGCATTACGTCTCCAACCATAAGAAACAACCCAATAAGCCCCAAAATAAAATGTTTGACAACACTTCGTTACTTGGCCACCGGAAAAATGCAACTTTGCAATGCGGACAATTTGGGGATTTCACAATCATCTGTCAGTCGCTCAGTTCAACAAAAAATCAATGCGCTCTGTGAACACCATATCATCCGACAGTTTATTCGGTTTCCAATGGACATTCGCCAACAACACAGAATCAAACTTGAATTCATGCACATCTCAGGTATGCCCGGTATCATCTGTGCTATTGACGAGACCCATATTCAAATTATCTCTAAGACCCAAGATGAAGAGGTATTTGTCATACAATATATATGTACATTGTTGCGAAATGGCCAGGATCCACGCACGACTCGCATTTTAATGGAAAGCGGCTTATGCCAATTATTTGACAGGCACTATGTGCCTGTGGGATGCCACTTGCTCGGGGACAGTGGCTTTGGTGCTGTACCTCCTCCTGCTATGCATGAATTATTTTATTAGGCTATTGAGCGAGGGTTACATTTAATAGATCATAATACCAGCCTATATCATATTTTGCATGCATATTTAAATTGTAGGCTATAAATTACAAACCAAGCTTAGTATGCTTTCCTGTTTGAACGATAGCCTGTTTATAGGCTGCAATCTTGGACCTCCCCTGCGATTGCAGCCCATACCACCGCTTCTCGCAGTCGTCTGCCGATACACGAGGAGAATGCAGCATTGATCTGTAGGCTGATACTATCCCACGCATCCCGCTTGGATTTGCTGTTCACCCCCGAGCCAAATTTCCCTGCTTGTGCTTTCGCTCCAGCACCAACTGGGCCAGCAGCAGTAACTGGTCATGGCTCCAGTTGGGCTTTCACGTCCTTTTTGAACTTCCATCTATGACAGTTTAGGGCAAACAAACTTGAACAGCCCGACATTTGAATGATCGCAACCATAGACTGTGTAAAAAGATGGACGAGGCTACCGAGACGTCACCCATTGATTTCAGCATACCATAAAGGAAGCCTCGATTTTTGGCAATTTTAATTGTGCCATGTTGTCATTTTGAAACCAGATGTGATTTCTATTGGACGAAAGCGAGAATCAAGATCCGGGGAGGGACGTGAGAGGTGGATCTGACCGTATCGGACGAGGACCAGAGGATAGCCATGCCTCTAAAGCATATTCTTGGTTTATCCTTTATTCTAGTCTACTTGGGACCATAATTTACAAAAATTAACATCATGATATATCGAAGGAGACTTGAAACTTGCTATAGCTACCATAAAATAATGTGAAAAATCATTATTTAAATGAAAAATCAGGTGGGAAAGTAGGGCCATTTTCTCACAGATTTCTATAGCATTGAACTTCTTTCTGCAACCACCGACGTCGCCATCTGCTGGCCATTAAATAGAATGCCATTTTACGGTACTTCCGCATGGGCTTCTTTTTTTCAGAACAGGGTGCTGCGTCCTTCTTTTTATACAGTCTATGATCGCAACGTATTCTCATTGGGTAATAAGTTGCTAAGTATTGGGGCAAATGACGTGTTTTATTGACTCGTTTTGTGCTATTGGCGTTTTTTCAACTATCTCTTTCCTATGTATGTTTATTTGCCTAGAGCGTGATATGTGGGGACTGCGCATTGTGCTTTTTCAGGAGTGCTCAACATATTATTTTATGGGGCAAGCCAGCCGCTTGGACTATTTCCTCATTTTTTCTTCCATGGGTTGTATGTGGGATATTTCTTCAATGGGCCGCCCTGTTACCAAACAAACAATCACCGTGCTTATTGTCCCAAGACTCGTGCATGAGAATTGACGTCATCCATAGCAACGGAGATTTACTCCTACCTCTTACATACCTACTTCTAGTCTAGGAGTTACCAGTTTTCTTAACTAAAAGTTGCTCTCAGCAGTTTTGTGAATGACTTTTAAAATTTTACTCCTACATAAAATGTTTTAGCGCGACTTGGGAGTACTACTAGCGGTAAGATAAGATGCTTTGTGAATACGGGCCCAGGGCTCTTACTTTTCCTATACCATAATAGCTACATGCAATGGTAGCTGTATAAAACAACAGCCTCCAGTCCACTTAGTGCGATTTTGTGGATGAATCACAGAGCTGCACTAAGCTAAGAGAAGGGAAAGATGCATCCTTCTGCTGGCATTGTGCTGCAACACAAGAGACTTGAGAAATCCATAGCTCAATGATTTCTGCTTTTCTTCTAAAATGTCACTTGTCATCATGTTCTTGCTAGCGACAGCCAGATGTCTACTCAGCGATACGTCTCCGGCTATCAATGTGTTTTTCTCAAACACGATTAGATCATTAGACTGACGTTATGTAAATTAAGCTGGCAAAAACATTATGAAGAATCACTGTCTGAAACTTGCTTCCAGTTTATTAAACTTGACTAGACTGTGATCAGTTAACAGAAACTACCTGTCAGGTACAACCCCATTTCCAAAAAAAGTTGGGATGCTGTGTAAACTGTAAATAAAAACAAAATGCAATGATTTGCAAATCTCAAACTGACATTTTATTCACAATTGAACATAGACAACATATCAGATGTTGATAGTGAGACATTTTACCATTTCATGAAAAATATTCGCTCATTTTGAATTTGATGGCAGCAACACATCTCAAAAGTAGGGATAGGGCTATGTTTACGATTGTTTAGTATCCCCTCTTCTTTTAACAACAGTCTATAAACCTCTGGGAACTGAGGAGACAATTGCTGAAGTTTTCAGAGGGGAATGTTGTCCCACTCTTGTCAGATGTAGGACTCTAGCTGCTCAACAGTCCTGGGTCTTCTTTGCCGGATTTTTTGTTTTATCATGCGCCAAATGTTTTCTATTGGTGAAGGGTCTGGACTGCAGGTAGGCCAGTTCAGCACTCATACTCTTCTATCGCGAAGCCATGCTGTTGTGGTGGATGCAGTATGTAGTTTGGCATTGTTTCACAGAAATATGCAAGGCCTTCCCTGAAAGAGACATTGTCTGGATGGGAGCATATGTTGTTGTAAAACCTCTATGTACTTTTCAGCATTGATAATGCCTTTCCAGATATGTAAGCACCCCATGCCATAGGCACTAATGTAACCCGATACCATCAGAGATGAAGGCTTTTGAACTGTGCGCTGATAACAAGCAGGATCGTTCCTCTCCTCTTTAGACCGCACGACACGGAGTCCATGGTTTCCAAAAATAATTTGAAATTTTGATTCATCTGACCAGAAGTTTTCCATTCTGCCTCAGTCCATTGTAAATTAACTTTGACCCAAAGACGACAGTGGCATTTCAGGATCGTGTTCACATATGGCTTCTTCTTTGCATGATACAGCTTTAGCTTGCATTGTAGCTTGCACGGTGAACTGTGTTCACAGACAGTTATTTCCAGAAGTGTTCCTGAGTCCATGCAGTGTATTCCAGTGCAGAATCATGCCTGTTTTTAATGCAGTGCCGCCTGAGGGCCCAAAGATCACGAGCATCAAATATTGACCCTCAGACTTGTCCCTTGCACACAGAGATTTCTTCATTATTCTCTGAATCTTTTGATGATATTATGTAGTGTAGGTTCAAAGTCTTCGCAATTTTACATTGAGGAACATTTTCTGAAATTGTTCCACAATTTTTAGGCAGTTTTTTGCAGATTGGTGAATCTCTGTCCATCTTTACTTCTGAGAGACTCTGCCTCAACATGCACTTTTTATGCCCAGTCATGTCACTGACCTGTTGCCAATTAACCTAATTAGTTGCAAAATGCTCCTCCAGCTGTTTTTTATTCATACCACATACTTTTCCAGCCTGTTGTTGCCCCTCTCCCAACTTTTTTGAGATGTGTTGCTGCCATCAAATTCAAAATCAGCTTATATTTATCATCAAATGGTAAAATGTCTCACTTTCAACATCTAGTATGTTGTCTTAAATTCTATTGTGAATAAAATGTAGGTTTATGAGATTTGCAAATCATTGCAATCTGTTTATTTACAATTTACGTAGCATCCCAACTTTTTGGAATTGGGGTTGTATGTTTTAGATGCTTATCTCCAAGAAGGTTCTATTAATTTTGTGTTATATTGGAGACAATTGTAATAACGGGCTGTTTCTCAGTTTTCTGCACAAAAAGCATGAGGAACAATCAGGTTATTCAAGAAACAGTTTGCTAGTCGGTAGGCAAATTTGAATGCTTCAAACTTTAGTTCAATAAAAATAAATCATTGAGCAATGGATTTTGCTTGTCTTTCTAATGTGGCAGCACAATGTTCGCAGCAGGATGTGTCATTCTCTTCTCCCAGCTCAGTACACCTCTGCAATTCATCCACAAAATCGTAGTGTAGCACACCGACTGGAGGCCAATGAGTTATATGGCCACTATTACATGTAGCTATTATGGTAATAGAAGAAGTATGCACACTGGTGTATAAATATATTCACTGTCCTTTTATTCCAAAATTGTGGAGAAAGCAATGGAAGTAAATATGTAGCCCAGGAGGGCAGGAGCATATGAACCCAAGTTCTATCATCCTTGCTAATAACCGAGTAAACTGTAAAATGGATGGGCCTGCAACGAGGTAGGACCAATTTCATTAGTCAACATGAAACCTGGCATTCTATTGGTTGACGATTTCTGACCGGAATGTGTCACAAAAAAATCCATGCATAAACAGAAATGTTTCAAAAGCACACAGACAGTTTGAGCTTGAGGAGAAAAGGCTGACGTTCACGCCAAAAAAGATGTCCAAGCAGCAGCAGATCGCACGCAGGAAATCAAGCAGTGACATCTGGGTGTCAGCACAGTTTGAGTGGTAGCACCACAAAATAAAGTGCAAGCTGGGGCTATTACAGTGCGAGAGCAGAATTTTGGGGAAAAACTAAGCATTAAATCGAAATGTCTGCTCTCAAGTCGAAATACCACACTCTTGAACATTCAAAAAAAAATTAAGTGTTAGATTTACTTAAAAATGTTATGTCAAGTGGTTCCATGCAATTACTTTACGTAGCTTCTAATTGAAGTCTAACATTTTTGGCCGGTATAATTAATTACATTGAGTGGAATGAACCTATCTCAGTTTAGTGGAATCAGTCGAGAAAACAATATTAAGTAAATCTAACATTTCATTTTTTTGAAGTGAATATAGAAAGGAAAATCACTCCATATTTGCACTGCTAGAGTGCAGTACAGAACTATGCACTGCACTCAGAAAAATGAAATGTTATAAAATGTTAGATTTACTTAATAATGTTATGTCAACTGGTTCCATGCAATTGCTTTGCGTAACATTTATTTGACTTCTAACATTTTTGGCCAGTTTAATTAGTTGCATTGAGTGGAATGTACTTAACTCAGTTTTGTGGAATCGGTTGACATAACATTATTTAAGTAAATCTAACATTTCATAACGTTTCTTTTTTTGAGTGTGTCCTGTAGATTCATTCATGGAAAATTGATTTTGGCAAGTATATCAGTCAATTTCGTTCGACGTCTGTTTCTGTCAATTTGTTAGTTACACATCCTTTTGCCATTTATCCTGCACCAATCTTAACAGAACTTGGAGACATGTTAGCATAGATTACTCGCCGCAGACCTATACTTTTTTAAGTTTCTACGTCCAAGGTCAAGGTCACGTAAAAGGTTAAAAACACATTTCGATCCAAAACTGTTTCTCATTAAGGTAGAGACTTGAATGTAACACCACTCTTTTCGTCAACGCAATGCGGTTTTAGCGGTTCGGGGTCGCGATGATGTCACTCTGAGTAAGTAACCTATGTGAAAATGACTTCATAACGTGACATCATTTTTCGATTTTGCCAAATTTAATTTTTTTGATTCTGTTCTTTAGGCAATATGATATATCTTTGCACCTTTTTTGAATTTCAATTCTGGCAAGTCCTCGTTCTAAGAACGACCTTTCATTCTTGTCTTTTGCTTGGTGGCTTGGTGGAGTTGCCGGACAGCACTCTATGGTGCTGCGAATGGAGCAGACAGTTACTAGGCTTTGTCCTGCAAATTTATAAGGGGCTTAGTGTGTGGCTGACAAAAATGTACCAACTTGGTTTCTAGCAGTCATTCAACTGGCCGCGCATGAAGGCATCATTTTGACTGTTTGAACATAATGTTTAACATTACCGTGATGTCTTGATACCGTTTCCAATAAAACATCCATCTAACATAAAAACAGTTCACCCATTAATGCTTGAGCTGGACCAGTCACCAGAACTAACCGCTCGCGTGCTGCAGTTTTTGAGTGGTCGGTGTCTGTGAGTGATTCG
Source organism: Gymnothorax javanicus (assembly GCA_029692085.1). Classification (NCBI taxonomy): domain Eukaryota; kingdom Metazoa; phylum Chordata; class Actinopteri; order Anguilliformes; family Muraenidae; genus Gymnothorax; species Gymnothorax javanicus. The sequence continues at coordinate 74,589,267 of CM056202.1, forward strand.
TATAGTTGTGGTGGTTCCACAATTGCCTCCAGGTAAATCTTACAACAGCGACAGTGCAAATGCAATTTCTGCTATCCCCTTGAACAATGTAAATTAACAAACAAGCATAACACAAATATAACTAAATGAGCAGAGAAACACCAAATTCACAGATGAAAATAACTGATGAAAAATAATTGCAGTTGTTCGTGGAAGTTGTCTGGCGATTTTTGTAAATCGATTTTTTTTTTTTTTTTTTTTTTTTTGTCGATCAATACCATTTGATAAAACAGTTGTGCAGAATTAATTGCAGGCTCTGTTCGAAAAGTGTCACGCGGCAAGTGGGGATTCGTCCTCTAATAAAGATGAGAATGTCGTGCGGTATTCGCTGACTGTCCGGCGGCAGCGGGGAGAGTGGCCTGCAGCACTCCTTGACTGTCTTGCGGAAGTGATGTGAGTGCGGTGCATCAATCGCAACAGTACAGGACAGTTTCGGCTCTTATTGCTGCTGGCATTACATTCTGATTTTGTGAATATCAGTGCGCATGGAGGCAGGTAGTAACGGACACAGTATTTGCATTCTATTCTGCAGAAATAGGTCTATTTAGGAAACTGTAGGCCTGCCCCAATAGGCTATTGGAACATTTCGTAAGCGCAATCAATTCTGAGATTTTCATGTGATGAAAATATAAAAAGTGCAAGTAACCGTTTGTGGCGCTGGAAATATTTAAATGGGTGAAATCCATCAACTTTTAATACAGCACCAAGTTGACGATGACTGCCGAAGAACACGTTTTCACAGCACGAGTTTTCTGTTTCAAGAGGTCGCTCTAGTGACTGTTTTGTAGGCCCCTATGTTTTCTCTCGGCCCATTTTCTCAAGAGTTGCATTGATAGGCCTAGTTCAGTTGCGGGAGATCATCCGGATTTACAGTGGCTGTTCTATCGGGTTAGAAGATAGGTTCAAAGAAAATGCACCTCCAGTAAATTCGAAGGGAGAAAATAACTACCCAGCCGGCACACGACCGACCTTCAACGTAGAAATATGGTTGAAATTATGTCAGTTGTCGTTTCAACCTTGAAAAACTATTGAAACAACGTTTAACTCTGATGGTTGTAAAAAGGTTAACAAAATTATCTCAAATCAACACTGAAATTTGAACAAGATTTGCCTCAACGTTGAAACAACATTGAAACAACGTTGGGTAAGAGTACCACACACAACCTCCAGCAAAATCGAGAAAAATCACACCTTTTTCGGCTTGCCTTTCTGTTTAGATACCAAGTGAAATATTCAGGTGTGGAAAAACATTAAGCGCACATCCAGTTAAGAGAATTTACACTTTAATTTCTAGAGCGTCTATACATGCGGCAAGCTTATAAAGGTGGCAGCCATGACACTGTTGACCTAACCTTAACCCAACTCCTAGGGAATGCTATCCCTATCCCTATACCTAACCCTAACCTTGACCCAACTCAGCCAGAAACAATGGTTTGTTCTGCTCAAATTATTCTACCCAGGGTTAATGGATCAGCCGACTCACCAGCAAGAAACACATCAAAATGTATATTCACATGACCTCTCCTCATTGACAACAATAAATAAAAGAAAAATAAATAAATATACATATGCACTGAACAAAAATATAAACGCCCCAAGTCAAATATTGATGCCACATGGATTTAACAACTCTAAGTGAGCATATGCTGACTTTTACTTGTACAATAGGGATATTTCTCTTGATTTGTGTACCCTTTTTTTAATTCATCTCTCTGTCAGTGAGCATTTGCTCAGTGATGCAGTGATTTCACTCAGTACATGGGTGTGGCATTTCCAGACAGTGATCAGACAGAATGAGCAGTACCCAGACACTCCTTATACTGGGGACAATACAAGGCCACCCCAAAATGTCAAATTTTGTCAAAAGTCATCATGCCTCAGATGTCTCAGGTCATGCGGGAACGTGCCATTGGCATGCTGGATGCAGGGATGTCCACCAGAGCAGTCTGCATGCAGTTCCTTGAAGCAGAGCACATTCCAGTTGGCCTGCGTATTCGCTGGACATGTCGCCCATAGAGCATCTTTGGGATGTTCTGGATCGACGTGTCCGCGACCGTGTTCCAGTTCCAGATAATGTGCGCCAGCTCCGTGTGGCCCTCCGGGAAGAATGGAATAACATTCCACAGGCCACGATAGACAACCTGATCAACTCCATGCGAAGGAGATGTGTTGCTCTGAGAGACGCAAATGGTGGACACACAAGATATTGAACATTCAGTTTCTTCAACCTGACCCCCAACGTGTTCAAAGGATTGTCACTCCTTTGCAGATGCCACTATCAAGATGTAATGAACGGTGATCTGAAGATTAGTCATTAACAAAAATGAATTTTGATTCGCTTCATATGTTGCATAACCCTAATGTTAATAAAAACTCAAATTTGACATGGGGCTTTTATATTTTTGTTCTCTCTGTGTGTGTGTGTGTGTGTGTGTGTGTGTGTGTGTGTGTGTGTGTCTTTCACCCTTCAGCGATGAAAACAAAATGATGCTCTAGGCTGGCAACAAAGTCAATCGGTGTAGTGGTTAAGACCACAATGTATAGTGTGTTTAAAATTGTTTTGTCCACAGGTTCCCAGATTCGAATCCTGCTGTAGACACTAATGTAATGTCTAACTCAACAGTTAAAAAAATGGAGGAAAAAAGGAAAACACATTTAAAAAAAAAAAAAGGGCAGAAGAAGTTGGAGAGATCGTACACAGAGTGAATGTCACGAGGGAAGCGCACGGTGGTGGAAACTGGAATTACCGCAAAAATGTTTTTTTTTTTTTCCTCGCGCCCCATCTACCCCTTCCTTTTACAAATTTTCCCCCCATCATTCTAAACCCCCTTCTCACTTATAAAACCCCCTAAAAATTTGTGCCCCCTTTTCAAATCGTTCAGGCCAAAAAAAAAAAAAAAACCCAAAAAGTGGAGGTTGTGTATGGTACTCATGCCCAACGTTGAAAAAACGTTGCGAAATCAACGTTGATTCATCTTTCAAAATCACACTCGAAATTTCAGTTGACGTATATGCGGTTATTGCGCTCAGTTCATGGCAAAGGTCTATTCATTTCCACGTGGAAGGCTTGTTTCTCAGCGTTCAGGCTGTTCATCCGATAGCCTAACTCTACAGACTGCCAGTAAAGACATGTCGGGAAGAAGGTAAGTGAATATGTAAGAACTCATAATGTGCAATAGTGGAAAATCTAAACAAATGCAGATAATGTGACTTTCAGCAGTCTTCGTGAACTCCTGAGGGACTGTGAAGAACAGTATACTGTATGTAGCCTGTGTAAGCCAACAGCAGGCCTGTCCTGCATCATCATCCTATGTCAGTCTGAAATATTTAAAAAAGAAGAAGAAGAAGAAAAAGATTGGCTGCATAGTGCTGCAAGTGATCATTGTAATATTGTCTTCCGGTTTAAAGGCGAGGCCTATCACATCACGACACATGATGTTTACTTTTCAACAAATGAAATTTTCTAATTTTTCTTGACCGCGCATCTTTCAGCAGACAAGGTCGTTGCAATTAGCTGTTTTGGAAATTAAATAGCCTTTCATCGAACACAGTGCTTAAGACATGCAACTGATTTGCTCTCAGGCAGGCCCGAGTAGCTATGTCTCATTTCGAAAATGAAACATTTTTAAACGTAAAAGTTTAACAGGTACTAGTTCGCTTCTTTATTCAGTTTAATCGAGTCGTGTTTTTCATCCAGAGAGAACGTTGGCTTCGAAAGGTCAAAGGTTACCATTCAAACTTAAATCTAAAAGTGTGCTCAGATGAAGTTCTTTTTCAAACATCATCGTGTAAGGTCGATAAAAGTGCCGGAACATCATCTTCCGAAGAGAAAATGAAATAATATGCGACAAAAAGCGTCCAAAACAACCACAGCCTTCTATCGACGTCATTTAAAAGGGATGACGCCTATTGTTGTGATGTCTGGACAGGGCAATGGATGTCTCTTAACTTGAACTTGGACTTCCGACGCGACAAGTCTGTAACCCAGGAGACATATCCAGTCTGCTTACCCTTAACCTGCATTTGCCGAACTGTGATAAGTGCTGTATTGTGGTGGGTCTATTAATTTTTTTCTTTGAGTAGCCTATAAGCTAACTACAATTTAAATTAAATGTCTCAGTGTAAAAACTTATTCTTTGTGTGATCATCAAAGCACGATTTTTTTTAAACTTATATGCTTCGAAAAAAATGTCAGATCCATTTCACTTACTGACAACTAAATAGGCTATGCTTTAATGTTAGGGGTTTGCGCAAACCGTGCCAGTTTATTTATTTATTTATTTATTGTTATAGTCGTCGCCCAATATGCAATTGCAAGAATAAAACAATTGGACCCACCCTGTTATAAACTTGCACCTTTTTTGCCAGTTAATTTAATTAGCACCTTTTTTGCCAGTTATTTTAACTGTACTTTTGCAATAAGTTTACAACAGAGTTCCGTGTATGTTAAGTGTAAACCACACTTAAATGCGCGCAGAAATCCACTTACTGTTAAAATAACCAGGAAACATTCCGTTAATTTAAGTGTTAAATTCAGTCAGTTTATACCTGTGCTTGTTTCAGATAGCGGTAGCATTACATAAAGCACTAAGCATTGTCGACACGGCTTCTGAAGATGGCCAAGAGCAAAACGTATCACGTCTAAACTATTTTTGTATCACCGGCTTCGTCAACAGAAATGCCCATTAAGTAGGTCTGTTAGTGTCTTTTGTAAGTGATGATGGCATAGTTACAACATATCGCGTAGATTATGCCTGAGGTGAAATATTTGGCCAATGGTTTACCTGAAATGGAAATGCCCATAGGCTAATACTCTTGGGACATATTACACTGAAACAAATAATTGCGATGTAGGGCCTAATTGTACCTGTGTATAGCCAAGGATGTTGTTTGTGATGTAGGTCGATGCGAACTGTTAAGGATTCCTTGTACTTATTCTGTGTTCGCTATTTTGAGTTGTCCTTTCTTTTCATACATGTTGAAAATGTTCAAATAGTCTCCGTCTGAATTACAAAAAGATAGATAGATAGATAAAGTCGTCTGCAAATATGGGGCAAATTATAAAAACACCGACAATCTGCATGCCGGATAGTCTGCGGATATAGGCAATGGGGATTTTAAACAACCTAACAGTCGCAAATTGTTGGACAGTTAAACATTTTTTAAATTCCAAATTTGTTTAACATTAGGACTTAATTTCCTTTGGGAGAACATTTAGGTCTTACTCTAACATTATCAGTTGTAGCCTGGTGTTTTGGCCCACTGATCATGCTGTGTAGGCATTCAGTAGATTTTCCAATACACCAGCTCTTTCATTTGTCAATTCGCCCTTTAGCTGATATTTCTTAACTTGTAGTTGTGGTTGATTAACGTTTGTCCGCTTCTCTTGACCGTTTTCGGTTTTTGGGTTTAATAGAAAATAATGATTACAAAAACGTTTTGCTCCATTGGTATGGATTTGAGACTTCGCGTTTTGGCCAAATTCAATATTATAGCCTATTTCCGACACCATGTGAGCAGGGCTGAAGGCTGTAGAAGTCACCTTCTATATAATTTGTATGGAAGTCGCCTGAACCTACATATTATTCGTCCTGATGATATTCACTGGGGGCGTTGCAAATTATGTCGGCATGAGGTTTGCATATAATCTAATGTCGACCGAAGGTCGTTTCAAGTAAACCTGCTTAAGTGTATTAATGGATAAGATTATGGTCATGAATGGCATTTTATTCCAAATATATTGGAAATTAGTTGAAATTGTGTATGTTAGCCTATTTGTCTGCATTATCGTGGGGATTTTGTTTGAAAGTTTTACTGTAAAAACTCAGAACTTTAGTTAAAAGTGGTAGCCTATTATTTGACAGCCTTTTGACTTTCCCACACCAACGTGGGTAGGCTACTTTTCTCATTCAGAATCAGAAGCCTAAATGAACATTTTTAAATTGTAATGTCCCTTTCCTGTTCCTTCGTAAATTCCCCTCATCAGCTTCCTGTCGGAATATGGTGTATGCATTAACTTCCTCATTGCTTAACTACAATTCGTCGACTGTTGTTCCTTCAGAAGAGTTGTTTACGGTGTGATTCATTCTGGGAATATGCTCTTTGACGAGCATAAATTGTATTTGAGTTGTAATTGTTTATATATGCGAAGCGCACTATGAAATAAATCGTGAAATTTGATGGCTACTTTTCAAGTCACCCCATTTGAGGCACATGTAGGCAACGCACGGCGTCATTAAACATTCGGTGTATGGCCATTGGCAGTTTCCGTAAGAGGTCGGTGGACGGAATCCCATGAGAATATCCACTGCCGCGCTTTTGTTTGTATCCGCGGGGTTATTGTTCGCGGTTTTGCTTTCCAGTAGCCTATCGGTGTGACGGAAATTTGACTTAAACTACAGAGTAGTCCTGCTAACATCGTAGCCTCCTTTCCGTTCGAGAAACGATTCTGGGGACTTTTCTTCCATGCGCTTTTAAATAGCCTATGGCCAGTAGCCTGCCCTTGAACTTCATGTCTGCAAAGGTTGGAGCGTCCGTCAACTGCAGACTGCAGTATTATTTATTTATTTATCGGTGAGTGTAATAACTTGTCTTCGTGTTTATTAGAAATAGCTATCTGTAAAATGTAATAGGACTGTGGTTTACAATTGACTTATGTATTGAATATGTCAATTATGGTGGCAGCCTTTTGTGTATTTCAAATCACTGTGTGTTATTGTCACACAAACAGCAGATGCAGTTCTGTTCTATCATGTGCTCATTTGAATTACACAAGAAGTATTGTGACCTACAGAAAACAGTAAGTTCCTGCTTCAACTCCTACATCACTATTTGTGCAATTTCGTGTCAGCAGTACTGTTCCCAGCATAACAAAACTTGAGAATTTGAGTGATGGAACTGCAGTAGTCTAGCACAAGGAGGGAAAGTTGTAAAACTACACTCTAGAGAGGACGTATCAGCCACCAAATATTAATGCCATAATATACAATACAAACAATTACATGTGAGAGCTTGGAGCTTTAATGCCAGCTGTGATTTTTTTTTATATAAATCCGTAAGTGTGAAAAAAATACACAATTCTCAACATATAAATGATTTGATTATATATAATATTTGATGTTTACCTGAATCTTACTGCAATTTAGTCTACTAAATTTGCAGCCTTGAGACCAAACTGATATTTTCAGAGACAGACTTCAATTGTTTGTATATTTAGTTGTTTATTTATTGGCATATTTACATATTTACTTATGCTTGTTCAAAGGCAAATTGTCATCTTAGTTTTATAGGGTCGAAACAGTAGTCCTCAGATATAGGGCACCAAAGTTTTAATATTCTATCTGACACAACATTTTAATTAATTTCTTTTCAAATATTACATTAAAAACCTTGATACATGAAAACCTAATAAGATGGGGATCCTCCAGTGCTGATGTTTGTTTGCTTGACTTATTTTTTGCTCAACATGTCAGATGGAACATTATGCACAGTTAAGGACTAAAGACTGAGACTGAAGCTTTAACCACACAGTTGGAAACACTGGCTGAAATCTGCTTGTTTTATTGTCGCTGGAATAGTGAGGCTTGGTTCGAAGAAAAACCGCTAAAAAAAAAACGCTTCTCCAAAAAGGGAACATGTTCTCTGCTTTTCCAAAGTCCATACAAGTGTGTTTTTTTTTTTTTTTTTTTTTAAGACGGAGCTTCTGATGGGGAAGGAAAATGAATATACTGATCCGTAAGATTTTGGTTGCTGTTCAATGCAGCATAGCAACATATATTAAAAAAACAGGACAGGAAATTTTTGGCCCTTTTAATAAATGTATGCAATGATCTGAAAGATTTAAAACAATTTGTATCTTCTGTTAAGGAATTATCTTCATATTTTTTTTTTTGTACTGAAATGTACATCAAATTTAAAGGAGAGCGGTATCTTGGATCATTTTCAGATAAATGGTTTCAGAGGACTCTTCTCATTGAGCTGGGGAATAATAAAAATTAAATATAGAAAATATACACATTCCATCGTGGGGGAGATAACATCTAGAATATAGACTCTGGTATGTAAAGAGATAGATGCCTTTTAAAGAGAACTCTGTGATGTTGAATACTGATAGCATTGCTTTACTGGGAATGCAAATATATTTGCTTGTGTTAGTAGGATGCATGAAGAGATGTATTATACAATGTTTCAGGTGGGGTTACAGTAATAAAAATATTTTTCCATCTGTTGTTGGTGCTGCTGGAATTTTGCACAATATATTACAATATTTTAGAGTGTCCTACACTTCTTGCTTATTGCATTGTATATTGCACTTATTTTGCTTGGTTTACATATTATTTTTTAGAGCTTTTTGTGGGAAATTTAGAATTTTAGTAGTTTCTCATGGATAGTTCATATTCTGATACTGCTGGTATTAAACTGAGAATAATGCCACAAACATCAACAAAAAGAATTTGATGGGTAAATGGAGGCAAAACTGAATTCAGTTGCTGAACCAAGTCCAGTTGAATTGGATTAACAAATAATTGCTAAATGAATTGCCAGAACATGAAATTTACCATCCTTTGCCAAAATAAAAAATTAGATTTCAGCTTTTACATGCAAAGAAATCTTAAAATGGATCTCCATAACAGTATACATGCTTAAATGATAGGCTAATGGTCTTTATCTGGGCAAAATGAATGTCTGGACATATCCTTAATATTCAGATTCAGAAAACAGAGTTGCTCTTTTTTGTCACATTGATATGAACTAAAAAGTCTAAAATAAAATAAATAGGTGCAGTTCAACAGTATGAATTTTTGCTGTAATAGGCTGATAAACAGCACTTGAGACTGTGTTGAACCAAGGAACTAATAGCGCACATATTTACCTGCATTTCAGGAATGTATTGCCATTTGTTATCTTTGGGAGTCCAACACAACTGGTGATTTGTTCATTATAAGGATTTAACTGAAAGTCAGACAAGCATTTCAATTTGCTTTTTTGAAGGTGTGCCTAATAATATGAATCAAAGCTCTGTTATGCAGAGATATAATTCCTCCTATAGTTCTAACTCTATACAGTACATATTGTGTATTTTAATGGTTGTGCAGTGAGGCAGTTGTGCTGGACTTTAAGGGAGACTTAAGAGGTGTCTTCTCATTAATTCAGTCATATGCAGTAATTAAGAAACCATATAACCGAACAGATTGAAATCTGATACAGCTATTTCTACTACTGTCAAAGTTGGGAGTTTACGTACACCTTGGCCAAATACTGTACATTTAAACTCAGTTTTTCACAATTCCTGACTTTTTGTCCAAGTAAACATTTCCTGCCTTATTGTATGTCACTTAAGATCACTAATGTAAGAAATATGAAATATCAGAATAATAGTGGAGGGAATAATTTACTGCGCAGAGAAAAATGTATTTAATTTGTGTCCTTCCTAATTTATTTTATTTATCCATATTTGTCACACCTAAATGTATCAGATCATGGAACTGCTTTTAATATTAGACAAAATAATAATAATAATAACCTGAGAAAACACAAAATTCAGATAACATAACATAACATGCGTGGCGAGAACAGGCCGTTCAGCCCAACTAGGCTCGCCAGTTTCTTTTCACTATTGTGAATATATCACTTCAGATACTCAATGACTCAATGGTATCTAGCTTTAAGTCAAGCCTGCTCTTGAAAACTCCCAAGGTCTCTGCCTAAACAATATGGTCAGGCAAGCTACTCCACATCGAAATTATTCTTTGGGTGAAGAAATATTTCCTAATATCAGTGCTAAATTTACCGTTCTTTAATAATAAATAATATATATATATATTTTTTTAATAATAAAAAATACATTTACAGTTCTTTAATAATGATATCATTTATTGATGGGGAGAAAGCTATCCAACTCTAGCACGCTCTATGTGAAAAAGCAATTGCCCCTTTAGTCACGAAATCAACCTGAAAACAAATTTAATTATGGTTGGATTCAGTTTCACTGGACACACCCAGGCATAATTACTGCCAACCTTGTTTAATCTAAATACTGCTTAAACAGAACCTTTCTGGCAATGTGATGTCGGTAAAATGGAGCACATGATGCTGTGATCTTAAGAAATTCAAGAGCAGATCTTTGACATCTATCAATCCAGTTGCAACGCAAGTGTTTCCCAAAACAATCGTTGGAACCATCGAGGTAACTATGGTAGTACGAACCATCATCAAGTGACGCAGGTGTTACCCAAAACCATAGCTCAAACGAACTTTCGCAACCACTGTCGTTGTGTTGTTCCGAGTCCGTTCTCGAGCTGAGGTTGGAAGCTTAGGTCGTGGGCACTGTGCCATCAGTGGCGGAAAATGCAGTTCTCTAAGGATTAACAAAGTAAGTAGCTTGCTCAAAATATTCAATAATCTTGCTTTACGAACATGTGTTCAAACCCAATTCCGAAATTGTTGGGACGAAGTGTAAATTGTGAATAAAATCAAAATGCAATGACTTTCAAATCACATGGGCCAATATGTTATTTACAATAAAACATAGATAACATTTCAAATGTTGAAACTGAAACATTTTTACATTTTTATCCACAAAATGAGCTTATTTCAAATTTTCTGGCAGCAACAGGTCTCAAAAAAGTTAGGACACAGGCAAAAAAGGGCTGAAAAAGTAATTGATGTATAAGAGAATCAGCAGTAAAAACATTTAGTAAGTAATTAAGTTAACTGGCATCAGGTGTGTAACATGATTGGCTATAAAAGGGATGTCTCAGAGAGGCTGAGTCTCTCAGAAGTAAAGATGGCCAGAGGTTCTCCAACCTGTGAAGGCTTGCGTAAAAAAAAATTGTGGAATACTTCAAAAACAATGTTCCTCAACGTCAAATTGCAAAGGCTTTGAAGGTCTCATCATTGACAGTGCATAACGTCATCAAAAGATTCAGAGAAACTGGAAAAATCTCTGTGTGTAAGGGACAAGGCCGAAGACCTTTACTGGATGCCCGTGATCTTCGGGCCCTCAGACGCCACTGCATCACTCACCGGCATGATTCTTCATAGACATTACTAAATGGACCCAGGAATACTTCAAGAAACCACTGTTTGTAAATACAGTCCGCTGTGCCTTCCACAGATGCCATCTAAAACTCTATCATGCAAAAAGGAAGCCATTGTTGAGCATGATCCAGAAGTGCCGCTGTGTTCTGTGTGCCAAGGCTCATTTTAAATGGACTGTAGCAAAGTGTCAAAGGGTCCTGGGGTCAGACGAGTCCAAATTTGACATTCTTGTTGGAAATCATGGGCGTCGTATCCTCCGGGCTAAAGAGGAGAAGACCACCCCTCCTGTTGTCAGCGTTCAGTTCAAAAGCCAGCATCTCTGATGGTATGGGGATGCATTAGTGCATATGGTATGGGACACTTGCATGTTTTAAAAAGCACCATGAATGCTGAAAGGTATATAAAGGTTTTAGAGCAACATATGCTCCCCTCCAGACGACATCTATTCCAGGGAAGGCCTTGTGTATTTGAGCAGGACAATGCAAAACCACATACTGCAGCCATTACGACAGCATGGCTTCGTAATAGAAGAGTCTGTGTGCTGAACTGGCCTGCCTGCAGTCCTGATCTTTCACCGATTGAGAACATTTGGCACATAATTAAAAGTCCATCAAAGGGGACTCAAAACTCTCTAGCAGCTGGAAGCCTGTACTAAACAAAAGTGGGATCAAATTCCAATGGCAGAACTCAAGAAACTTGTCTCCTCAATGCCCAGACGCCATTACTCTGTGTTAAAAAGAAGAGGGGATGCTACATCATGGTAAATGGGCCCCTGTCCCAACTTTTTTGAGACCTGTAGCAGCCATCAAGTTTGAAATGAGCTCATTTTGTGGATAAAATTGTAAAATTTCTCAGTTTCAACATTTGCTATGTTATGTCTGTTCTATTGTTAATAAAATACTGGCTAGCGCGATTTGAAAGCCATTGCATTTTGATTTTATTCACAATTTACACTTTGTCCCAACTATTTTGGAATTGGGGTTGTAATATCAGAATGGTGCTTTGAAAAATTAGGCGTGTTGGGAAAGTATTTTTGTCCTATGTTCATGTGAAGGCCTATGGATAATTGCACCTGTCGAATTGTATCACCTGTAGCCTTCGCGTGCGTAATAGGGTAGATCCACTTTGCAGTAAGGTTACGCACGTAAGGTAGCACAACGCCGTACGTAAACTTACTGCAGAATTTTTGTCTTCTCGCTTAATTGGGTAGATCCACTAAACAGTAAGGTTTCGTGAGACGGAGTTTGGCTCGCGTAAAGGCGGCGTCCTATTATCAGGAGGAAATCCTCAAGAATTTTTTTTTTTCAAATTTCAATCAAACCATGGCTTGGAATCTATTATTTAGGTGTTAATCTGTCTAGAAATGACAAAATTTAATTTATGTGTAATCTATTTGATGCTTTCTACACATTCAAAGTTAGGCATACCAGCCATTTTCACCAATTTAGTGGATTTTCTGGCATTTAAGGCAAGAAAAACATAACAGCACACAATAAGGCCAGTTTTTTATTTGCTTATTTGAATATGCATATAGTTAGCTTCATTTTAGAGAAATAAAATTTTTGGCCCGATGTTGTGCTCTAATTTAAAAAAAAGACTTTAATGAAAAATGGCAACGGCAGACCTGAAATGTTTCAGATCACAATTATGGCCAGAAAGAAAATAAGAACCCCACTCATTCATAAAATACATTGATGTAATCATGCATAACAATCATATGGGCAATATATTACGGATTCTGAGCTGAGATTGTGAAATTATAGGTCATTATTTCAAAATTTTTGTTGCATCTTTGAATTTATGTACTTGTCATTGGCAGAGAATCTCATTTTTATGGACTGCTTTATATTACTATTGCAGTAGAATCTCTTGATATGTGATTATCTTTTACTATTGCCATTATTATGTGAAAATTGTCAAGAAACTCATGCATGACAGCTGTGTATGAGACCTATATTCCAGAAGCAACTCGTTACATTTTGCTTTCTTAATCCTCTGAGTTGTTTATTCATGAGATGAGTTTCTCTCATTCTTGACATGAGCAATAAATGTCTGGAAAATATATCCAATAAGAATTGACATGATAATTATCAGACCAATCACATTGTGGGACATATTCCACCAATATTAAAAAGATTGGTTTGGGATATGTTAGTTAATCAGATTAAAGTTTCAGAATTCATAAACCAATCATCTCTGGGATATTTCTGACCAATGAACACACGAGAGGTGGTATTTATAGCTGAGATTTGGAATGGGCTTTGTCAGTACAATGTTCCAACATGGTGAAGTACCACTGCTGTATTTTATGGAAGAAGAGGACCACCGCTGCAGAACAAAACAACCTATAATATGCTTGGATATCAAGTACAAACTGTTAGTGTCAAGTTTGCTGCATAGATACCCCAAACTTTAGTATTCCTGTGTAATGGACAGAGTCGCCATTCTGGTAGGGCCAATTTAAAATGTCAAAATTTCTAAGAAATCTGCTTGCTAACGCTTATCAAATAGTTTCTGATATATTAGAGGGTATATACTAGTATCCTAAAAAGAAATAATTTGGAAAATCAGGAGGGCTGATTTTGATGCTTAATGGGACGCCTCCTTTGCATAAACCTACTTGTGGTAGTCAAATCCGTAGCGCTCCGCAAGTTACGGTAAATATCCGCAAACTGATAAGGCAGTGGATCTACGGTCACGTGAATATAGGGGAACCTACACATTCCGCTACTGAGGACTTTTTTTTCCATCATGCCAGAAAACTGGTCTATTACGTTGAATAATTTAGCTTGAGGTGAGTCTGTTTTCAATTGTTTGCATCTGATTTTACACATTGTAGATCCTTATACTGGAAACTAAACAACTCCCTGCTTGAACATAATTTAGTTAAAAAAAGAGGTCAATAAATTAATTAGCCAGTTTTGGAATAAGCTAAGAAGGTGAAATCCTATAGCACTAACTGGGATCTCTTTAAGTTTGAAGTATGCAAATTCTTGAGAAGGTATGGAAGTTATGTTGCCTAGTCTAGAAGAATTGAGGAAGAAGAGTTAATCTCTAAAATTGCTTTATTTTATCAAAGGCCACCCGATGACATTTCACAGGAGGATAGGCTGAATCTGCTTGACCTCCAGAATAAACTTGATGAAATATATCGACGCAAGGCAGAGGGAGCCTTCGTAAGATCTAGGAAGAGGTGGCTAGAGGAGGGAGGCAAAACTCTGCATACTTTTTCAGGCTTGAAAAGCATCATTCTAAAAATAATTCGATTCACCAGTTAAACATTAATGGTATAATTTCTGAAAATGCCAAATTTCTAATTTTTGCTGTAATTTCTATGGAAAATTGCATAGCCAAATATAATGAAGCGGCCACTATTCAATATCTAAACTCTATAAAGGACCTGAAAACAATTGATTTAAGTGACAAAGTTTATTGTGATGCCCCTTTGACTTTACAGGAGGCTCTTGACTCCATTAACTTCCTTAAGAACAATAAATCTCCTGGAACAGACGGCATAACAGCAGAGTTTTACAAATGCTTCTCAAGCCAGCTAGCTCCATTTCTACTGCAGGTATTTATGGAAAGCATTGAAAATAATGCTCTCCCTCCAACACTTAGTCAAGGTATCATTACACTGATTCCTAAATCTCATAAAGATGTGCTTTTCATTGATAACTGGAGGCCAATCTGTCTTCTTAACAACGATTATAAGATTCTTGCTATAATGCTCGCTAAAAGATACTCAAAAGCAGTCTTGGACACAATTATCAATGAGACACAATCTGCTTTTATGAGAAATAGACACATCTCAAAAAATATTAGACTTGTCCTAGATATACTTGATTACTCTGAATTGGTATCTGAAGATAGCTTTGTTCCCTTCCTGGATTTTACAAGGCCTTCGATACAATAGAGCACCAATTTATCTTTCACTCTCTAGAAAAAATTTGGCTTTGGCAATTACCTCTGTTAGGCTATTAGGACTCTGTGTGCAAACAGCAATAGTTCGATCAATCTGAAAAATGGTATGACCCCTAGATTTGACCTCAAACGAGGCATCCGACAGGGATGTCCAGTCTCGCTGTACCTGTTTTTACTTTGTACACAAATTCTCACAACCCATATCATCAATAGTAATGTTCAAGGAATCTCCATTGCTTGTAGGGATATTTTCATTAGTCAGCTGGCTGATGATACAACACTTTTTCTAAGAGATGCAAGCCAAATTCCTATTGCTCTTGATATTATTTATGACTTTCCCAAGGCTTCTGGTTTGTGCTTGAATATTAACAAACGTGAACTGTTGGCTGTCAAAAATTGTGATGCTCAATCTATATGTAATATCACAGTAAAAGATGTGCTAAATATTTAGGCCTATCACCAAAAATCAAAAGTTAAGATCCTCCTTAAATTTTACCCCAATTATTCAGAAAACGCAAAAGAAATTGAATCAGTGGTTACAGAGGGATTTATCCTTGAAAGGTAGAGTTTTAGTAACTAAAGTGGAGGGAATCTCCCATCTAACTTATGCTGCCATTTCATTACGTGTTGATAGTAAGATTAGTAAAGCTGTTGATCAGATGCTTTTTAATTTCATCTGGAGAAATCGTACACATTATGTAAGAAAAAGTGTTGTTATGAATAATTATGAGTCTGGAGGGCTTAACTTTCTGGATTTTACCACCTTGAATAACACAATTAAGATTAAGTGGGCTGAAAATTTTCTAAAAAACCCTACCTCAATTTGGAACTTCATCCCCCATTACATTTTTTCTCATTTTGGAGGCCTGCACTTTATTGTAAGCTGTAATAATAATGTAGACAAACTCCCTACCAAATTGTCTGTATTCCATAAACAAGTCCTCTTGGCCTGGACTCTTATATATAAACATAATTTTTCACCACACCGATATATTATTTGGAATAATGAAGATATTATATTTAAAAACAAGTTTCTTTTCTTTGAAACTTGGTTTCAGGGTCAGATTTGGCTGGTGAGCCAATTGTTTAATGAGGAGGGATTGTTGCTGTCTTATAGAGAATTTTTATCCAGATACAACCTTCAAGTGACTCCCAAGGAATTCTCTACTGTCATTTATGCCATTCCAAGAGGTATCTTAATGCTTTTTAGGGACAGACATATGCCTTCAGCTAGACTTATGTCTCTCCCCAACTCAATTGACTCCTCAGAAGGAAAAATTTGTGTCTCATCATATCCCCAAAAAAAAAAAAAAGAAAAATATGCGCTTTATTCCAAAGCGATATTGTCACTACCCCATATATTATTGCATATTTGAGCCGTTTTGTTAATAACATTGATTGGAAGAGAGTTTGGATGCCCCCCCATGAATTTTTAATCGCAAACAAGGTTAGGGAAGTATCCTTCAAAATTATCCACAAATATTATCCTGCCAACCATTATATGCAGAAATTTAAAAAAGACATCAACCCAAATTGTTCTTTTTGCAATATACATCCGGCAACAGTTTTACATCTATTCTGGCACTGTCCTTATTAGGGCTTGGTATTGCCACTGATTTCCTGAATCGATTTGATTTCGATTCACAGGGTCCCGATTCGATTTCCGATTCGATTCAATATCGATTCATTGAGGGATATTTAAGCTACAGTACCTGTTTTACTTGAATATGAAAGGGAGTCTCAGAGAACTAATGGCAGAAATTATACTTTCAGTTGAATTATTAAAAAGAAACCTTCTAACTAGACACAATATTTAAAATATTAAAGTTCACACTAAAAAGTGACCCCAAACTTGTCTCCTGAAAATACTTTTTATTGACCAACACATTTGATCAATCAACATTTTAAAGTGCAACATAGACTTAACAGTCAGTAGAGTATTATTCTCCGAAACTGGGTCAATATTACATGCTTCACTTTGCAAGTTCATTTTCCAGTAAATGTTATTGAATTTAAACCAATATCCTTGCCCAAAATACCCCACATGGACATGTTCCACTGTACAGAGATAAATATTACGATACATTCAACAAAGAAAATAATATTGGGTTTTTTATTCGAAAATTGGTTGAAAATGGTGGACGAAAATTGGGACATGTTTTATAACTAAACTTCCACCCGACGCTGTTATTGAATATATATCTCCCAACACATGTAGTTGAGCTTAAAATAAAGATCTGATACCGAAATTTATATCCAACGTTGATTTTGTTCTCTCTTCATTACTTGTAGCTTGAAAATCCAGTCTCAATTTACCGTTCCGTGCGTAACCAGTCGTGTCCACTGCAGTTACGTACGGATCACAGTACATTTTTACCGTCAACAGGTAGTTTAGCATTTGCAGCATGCTTTCTATCAATGAAACACTGCTCGATGTACATTTATATGACATGTAGTCAAAATACCTTTACCTGCAATTAACTTATTCATTATTATCTGTTACGTCGGGAAATTCGTTACTTAAGTAGTTTTTTTTGAGGACTTGTACTTTACTTTGTACTTATTTGTACTTATTATTATTAGCCTATTTTTTTTTTTAACTGGGACTTTTACTGTACATTTAAAAGATAAAAAGTATACTTACTTCGTTACTTTGACGCTGGTCACTTCGTTACTCGTTACGAATTTAAATATTAATGTAATTCATAATTTAAGGATTATCTGGATTTGGCGCGTTCGAGAAGAACAACGGTGCTCGGCAGGGTATCTTAAGCGCCTTGTGCAGACGTGTCCGCCAGCAGGCAAGAAGCTGCAAATTTATGCATGCAGAACAATATTCTATCACTAGATGGCACTCCCGGATCAATGAATATTCACAAGCAAGCTGGAAATGCACTAATAGCCTAAAAGATCGATCTTTGAATAAAATGAATCGATATCGAAAATTTAAATAAAAAATCGATCTAAATCGGAGAATCGATTTCTTGAACCCAGCCCTGGTCCTTATACAAAAAAAAATATGGGCAGACCTCAGCAGATTTATCATTGATCTTCTTATCAAAGAATTCTATCTACTATGGGAAAATGTTGTGTTTGGCTTCCATATTTATTCTAAGAAGGAAGAAAAATGTTACGTTTTGATGAATTTGATTTTATTTCTGGCAAACTTCTTTATCCACAAAAATAAATTTATAAAGAAAAAAACCTTATTTTGTTGTTTTTCAAAAAGAAATGGAACATTATTTAAGTTACTCACTAATTTGACGAATCAAAAGGCTGTTAAAACATTAAATATTTGTGCACTTTACAACCTCTTTGTATATGTAATGTTACCCCTGGCTCATCTCCTATTTGCTTTTTTTTATTTGTATACTGTTTGCTGTATACTGGTTGTATGTTGTTATTTAATTTAAAAAAAGAGTGTTTTTTTCTTCATCTTTTTCATCTTCATCATCTTCATCTTCATCTTCATTCTGATGTACTGGCAGCAGACTACTGTGTGCTGCAAATTTTAACGTAAAGATATATCCGGTTGCATGGTTGACTTTCTTTTCCCCCCAACATGCTGGAAAACCATTTTGGCGCCTATTTTCGTCCACAAAGTTAAGCAAGATCCTCAGTTTGCTGAATGAGTTTCTTTACTTTCTTATGACATGACCAAGAGTACAAGATTCTGTTTATCACATAACTGAATTCTGTAATGTAATAGAAAACAAAAATAATTTCCGTTAGTGCCCATTATATGTTAGCATTGAGCTGCTCTACTAGCTTAGTCACTGAGTCACAAACATTCATGTTTGAACCTGCAGTGGTTTGTAAATTCAGTCAATTGAGTAGCTAGCTAATTTTAGCTTGCTAGGTAACAAACCACTGTTACATAATGGTTATGAAAAAAAAAACAAAAAACGATGCACTCTAGCTAGCTAAGTAATGTTAATTAACTATGTGAGTGGCACTTAGCTAGCTTGCTACAGTGCTGTGACATTCCAATTTAACTGGTGTTACACTTGGTTTCCAGTTTCCAGCTGAGCAAATTCATTTTTTTCCCATGCTCTTAGCCAATGAAATTTTAGCAAAAGTGATATGTACCTAGGGTAATATCAAAAATATGTCATGAGATAGCTATGGACAAAGTACCACAGATATTTGATAAAAATACATTACATATCGCTGGCCTAATAATATAACATGAATGGCGAGAACAGGCTGTTCAGCCCAACTAGGCCCGCCAGTTTCTTTATACTATTGTGAATATATCACTTCAGATACTCAATGACTCAATGGTATCTAGCTTTAAGTCAAGCCCGCTCTTGAAAACTCCCAAGGTCTCTGCCTCAACAATATGGTCAGGCAAGCTATTCCACGTCGAAATTACTCTTTGGGTGAAGAAATATTTCCGAATATCAGTGCTAAATTTACCTTTGGTCAACTTCCATTTGTGACCCCAAGTTCTATTAACAACACTTGGTTGAAGGAATCCTACATAATTCACTTTGTTAATCCCTTTAACATATGTAAAGACCTCGATCAGATCACCCCTAAGTCTCCTTTTCCTAAGACTAAAGAGATTAAGGATCTTCAGCCTCTTCTCATAGCTTTCATCTTTTATACCTGGAATTAGCTTAGTGGCTCTTCTCTAAACTTTTTCTAGAGCCTCTATATCTTTCTTAAAATATGGTCCCCAGAACTGTACACAATACTCCAGATGTGGTCTGACGAATGTGTTGTACAAAAGAAGCATCACCTCCTTGGATTTGTACTCAATACTTTTGGCAATGTATCCCAGCATCCGATTGGCTTTTTTAACTGCTACGGCATTATGGCTAGAGCCTGTGAGGGTTTGGTCAACAATCACTCCCAGATCTTTTTTGTGTGGAGCACATTCCAGTTTTAAACCTCCCATGAAGTAATCCTGTCTAATGTTTTTATTACCTACATGTACAACTTTACATTTCGCTACATTAAATTTCATTTGCCACATTTCTGCCCAATTCTGGATTCTATCCAAATCATTCTGAATCACTTTAGTGGAGGCTAAACTATTTGCCTAACCTCCCAATTTAGTATCATCTGCAAATTTAACTAATTTGCTCTCAATATTCTATCAAGGTAATTAATGTAGATGAGGAACAGCAGGGGTCCCAACACCGATCCCTGGGGGACGCCACTCCCCACCATACCTAGCTCAGATGAGATACCACTGACCACCACTCTTTGTGTTCTGTCCTGTAACCCAGTTTTGAATCCACTTCAGAATACCTCCTGTAACTCCAATGGAGCTCATTTTAAAAACTAGTCTCTTATGCAATACTGTATCAAATGCTTTCTGAAAATCCAGGTATATGATGTCATAAGCCCTGCTCTGGTCATAAGTCTTGGTGGCCTCTTCAAAAAATTCCAGAAGGTTTGTCAGGCATGACCTTCCCTTACGGAAACCATATTGGCTGTCCCTCAAGATGTCAAAGTTTGCCTGCCTAAAATTGAAAATTTTTGTTTTTGAAGACATTTTTTTAACTTCCCACAAAACATCAAAATTAACAGTAGAGTGATCACTTGTCCCAAGTGGCTCCAGTACCTCAACATTGCTAATTCTATCTGGGTCATTACAGAGCACTAAGTCTAAAATTGCCTTCTCTCGTAGGTTAATTAGCATACTGCACCAAAAAAATTAACATTTATAACATCTAGAAATTCTTTCTCCCCCCTACCCTGTCCTTTCACCATTTCCAATTCGATACCAGGATAATTTAAGTCTCCCATAATAATAGTCCCTCCTCCTCTACAAGCTTGCGTAATCCTCTTAAAGAGCATTTCATTGACAATACCGTCCAAAGCTGGCGGTCAATAGCATACTCTTATGTTTAAACCAGTCTCGTGTTTGCCAATGAGCCTGACCCAGATATCTTCACAGGGCAAGGAATGTTCAATTTCAGGAATTTCCTGCACATTTATGTTTTCGTTCACATAGAGTGCTACACCCCCTCCTCGCCTACTGCATTTATCCTTCCTAAAGAGCTTATAACCTTCTATATTATATTCATCTCCATCCTCTTCACGAAGCCATGTCTCTGTAATTCCAACTATGTCATAGCCCTCACTAATCATAACGGCCTCAAGTTCTGGAAATTTTTTTTTTTTATGTTTCTTGCATTTACATAAAAACATTTCAGGTTATCACGAACGCTCTTCCCCTTCGATTTCCCATGTGCCCGCTGCTCCAAGCCCCTCACTACGCTTTGTTGCTTTAAAAAAAAAAAAAAAAAAAATAAAGTTTGTCAATGCTTATTTGCCTGCAGAATGCATGGTCATCTTCAGCATTCTTTACAAAGATCATCTCATCTTCAGGGAGCTGGACATTTGCTGTGATGGCCGTGCTGTGCAGGGAGCAGGATGAGTGGAGTTTGACATGTTGCCAGACTGACTCAAGACTCAGGAGAAAGAGCAGCCCTGACGTACTGAGGGCCATGCCAGTGGGGGCCTGATGTTATGCAGCCCAGTTAGAGGATGGCCGATATTTAGGGGCCCTGTGTGGAGATGTTCAATGTTGAGGGGCCGAAGGGATCAAACTGCCGGGGGCCAGGTATAAATGAGCCAAGGCAAAGTTCGCAGAGCTCACCTCTGGGACTCCCTCCAGCATTTCTGGGCTTAGGATAGACAAAACTCATGTCCTCAGACTGCTGACTGGTGCTCCCACCCGAGTCCTCTGTGCTCACTCCATCAGCTGAAAATATACTGGCTGTTCAACCATGCATTTGCGTAGTTAACCGGTAAACATTGTGCGTGTATTTGTTAAGACGCGTAGTCTTCAGGCAAGTATGTTATCAGAGGATTCCAGTAAGAAGTACAAAAGTATACCGGAGAATTACATCAGACAGTTTTGCGTGAAGTAAACAAACATGGCGACACTTGACAAGTTTAGTTTAAGGATTATGCTACTACGCTACCCCCACCATTTAGATGCATATTGCACCTTTGCGTACTCGTTGCGTTAATTTTTGAAGACGTGCGGAAGCCACATGCCACATGAATGCAGGATAAGCGTTGCAGCCATCCTGCGTAGGTGTATTTCAAAATAAGTATATTTCCAGCCTTAGAGCTAGAGCCTTCCTTTTACTGATGCTGGCATAGTCCCTCCATTTCCTCCTCACATCATCTGCTGTGCATCTTCATCCATGGGCCTCGGGATTGATTTTTTTCTTGTGAAGTTCTGGCATTTTTTTTTTGCTCTGTGAATAAGTTGATGTTTAA
Organism: Gymnothorax javanicus; assembly: GCA_029692085.1. Classification (NCBI taxonomy): domain Eukaryota; kingdom Metazoa; phylum Chordata; class Actinopteri; order Anguilliformes; family Muraenidae; genus Gymnothorax; species Gymnothorax javanicus. The sequence goes on from CM056202.1 coordinate 74,611,515, forward strand.
ATTTGTAAAAAAAAAAAAAAAAAAATGAAATGACAACTTGTAATATTCTCATTATGTCTCAGTGTGTATTTCTGTGCTATGAAGAAAATGGGTGTCCTCAAGTTAGTCTTCATTACAAACTTATCAAAAGAGAGAACATAGCATAGAAATTGAAAAAATAATTTCATGAATCACTTGTTAATCGCTGAGGGCATATGTTACCGTTCAAAAAAAAAGACGCACATTTCATATCACCACTTGGGATACAAACTGACTTCTGAAATTTGCAGATTTATGTATGCCTACTATTTCAAAGCATTTCATATACTCGCTTCGTCCACTGCGCCACGTAAGCATTTTACATTTCATTACTAGGTTAGGTGGTAATAACTTAAGTGTTTGTGAATAAATAAATAAAATCACATATTTACAGATGGACCCAGTTTCAATAAATGCATTGACATTGCTAAGGTTTTTTATTTTGTTTTTCCTCTGCAAAAAGCGTTACATCAGAGCATGACGGAAAGGTCGTATCTTAGATGTTCGTTAGTTTAACGATGCATCATACCATGTTAGTTCAAAGCAAACTTCCCTTGTTTTTTGAGCAACACACCCAGACATTATTACAAAGCCAATTCCAAGGCTCTGGGACTCCAGAAAATCATGGTAAGAACCATTATCTAGAAACTGAGAAAACCTGGAACAGTGGTGAACATTCCCAGGAGTCGCCAGCCTACCAAAATTCCTCAACAACTTGCCAGGAGGATACAATAGAACCTAGACTAACATCTACAGAACTACAGGGCTCTCTTGCCTCAGTTAAGGCTTGTGTTCATGATTGCACAAAAAGAAAAAGACTGGGGAAAACATGGCATGCTTTGCAGAGCTCAAGGGTGAAAACCACTGCTTATGAAAAGAAAACAGAGGCTTGTCTAAAAGAAAAAAAAATTTGATGCCCCTAAGAATGTTGTGATGATATTTTGTGGACTGATGAGTCAAAAGGGGAACTTTTTGGTAGACATGAGTTTGGTAACATTTGGAATAAAGCTAACTCAACATTCAAAAATAAGAACATAATACTTACAGTAAAACACAATGGTGGTAATGTGGTCTGAGGCTGCTTTGCTGCTTCAGGACTTAAGTGCATTACCATAATTGATGGAACCATGAACTTTGCTCTCTACCAGAAAATCCTGAAGGAGAATATCTACCCATCAGTTTGTGACCTATAGTTTAAACGCAGTTGGATTATGCAGCAGGTCAGTGACCAGAAGCGTGCACACAAGTCTATGTCTGAATGGCGCTAAAGAAATAAACTACAGGTTTTGGAATGATCAAATGAAAGTCCTAGCCAGAATTTGATTGAGATGCTATGGCGTGACCTTAAACAGGCAGTTTGTGCTTGAAAACCCTCTAATGTGGCTGAATTAAAACAACTTTGCTAAGAGAAGTGGGCCAAGATTCCTTTATATGATGTAAAAAAAAAAAAAACTCATCGACAGTTATTGCAAACGTTTGATTGCAGTTGTTGCCGTCAAATGTGGCACAACCAAGTCTTTGGTTTAGGATGGCAATTATATTTTCACATGGATGGTACAGGTTTTGACTAACTCTTTACCTTCAATAAATGGAATGATCATTTAAAAATGCCTTTTGCGTTTACTCACATTGACTCATTCTAAAATTATTTGGACAAACTGAAACATTTAAAAATGACAAATATAACCCAGTTTCCAAAAAATTTGGGATGCTGTGTAAAATGTAAATAAAAACAACGCAATGATTTGCAAATCACGTATACTCAATATTTAATTGAAAATGGTGCAAAGACAACATTTCAGAAGTTGAAACTTTTACTGTTTTTTGAAAATATATGCTCGTTTTGAATTTGATGACAGCAACACGTTTCAAAAAAGTTGGGAAAACGGCATGTTGACCACTGTGTTGCATCAGCTCCTCTTTTAACAGCACTCTGTAAGCGTTAGGGAACTTTGTCATACTTTTTGTTTTATAATTCACTAAATATTTGCAGTGGGTGACAGGTCTCGACTACAGGCAGGTCAGTTAAGCACCCAGACTCTTTTACGACAGAGACATTAAAATCCATGCAGAATGTGGGGTTTGGCATTTTCTTCTAAGATAAGCAAGGCCTTCCTGGAAAAGGATGCCAGGATGGGAGTATATGTTGCCCCTGAACCTGCATACATTGTTCAGCATTAATGGTCTCATCACAGATGTGCAAGTTACTCATGTCATGTATACTCATGCACCCCATACTATCATGGATGCTGGCTTTTGATCTGTGCGCTGATAACAAGCCAGATGTTCCCTCTCCTCTGTAGCCCAAAGGAGGCAGCATCCATGATTTCCAAAAAATTTCATATTTTGTTTGGTCAGACCACAGGATAGTTTTCCACTTTGCTTTAGTCAATCTTAAATGAACTTGGGCCCAGAGAAGGTGGCAGTGTTTCTGGATGTTGTTTATATATGGTTTTGTGTTTACATGGTGCAATTTTGTCTTGCATTTGTGGATGCAGCAACAAATTGCGTTCAGTAACAATAGTTGTCAGAAGTGTTCCTGAGCCCATGCACTGATTTTTGCTATGGAATTCTGTCTGTTTTTAATGCAGTGCCACTGGAGCATTCAGTTCTGGTTCTCAGCCCTGCCCTGTGAGTACAGAGATTTCTACGGATTCTTTGAATATTTTGATGATATTGTGTGCCGTAGATGTTGAAATCCCCAAATCTTTTCAATTTTACGTTGAGAAACATTATTCTTAAATTGTTGAACTATTTACCCACACATTCTTTCACAGAGTAGTGAAACCCTCTCCACCTTTACTTCTGACAGACTCAGCCTCTCTGGGATGTTCTTTTTATTCACAATAACATTGCTGACCTGTTACCAGTTAACCTAATTAGCTGTGAGATGTTCCACTTGATGTACTTTTTAAACATCATACAACTTTTCTTGTCTTTTGTTGCTCCTGTCCCAACTTTTCTGACACGTGTTGCTGGCATCATGTTCAAAATGAGCAAATATTTTTGAAAAAAGAATAAAATTTCTCATTTTCAACATTTTATTAGTTGTCTTTGTACAATTTTCAATGAAATATAGAGTTTAAATTTAAATTTGAAAATCATTGCATTCTGTTTTTGTTTCCATTTTACTCGGCGTCCCAACTTTTTTGAAATGGGATTGTAAGCAAATGTGTATGATATCGAAGGGGCAAATACTTTTTCCACTGCAGTGCATTTCAGCTTTTATTTCTTTCATTACATTCCCAGTGGTCAGATATTTACATGCAATGTGTTAGTATTTGGTAGCATTGCCGATAAATTGTTTACCTTGGATCAAACATTTTGGGTAACCTTCTACAAGTTTCTCACAATAAGTTGCTGAAATTTTGGTCCATTTGTGTTGACTTCTGTAACTGAGCCAGGTTTGAAGGGCTCCTTGCTGGCACACAATTTTTCAGTTTGCCCACACTTTTTTTTAATTGAGGTCAGCGCTTTGTTATGGCCACTTTAGTACCCCGACTTTATTGTCCTTTAGCCATTTTTCCACTACCTTGGAAGTATGCTTTGGGTCATTGTCCATTTGGAAGACCCATTTGCAACCAAGCTTTAACTCTGTGGCTGATGTCTTGAGATGTTGCTTCAATATATCCACATTCCTCATGATGCCATTTATTTTGTGAAGTGCACCAGTCCCTCCTGCAGCAAAGCACTCTGACTACATGATGCTGCCACCCCTGTGCTTCATGGTTTGGATACTTTTCTTTGGCTTACAAGCCTCCTCCTTTTTCCTACAGACATAAGGATGGTTATTATAGCTAAACAGTAACTTTTTTGTTTCAGCCAACCAGAGCACATTTCTCCAAAAAGTAAGATCTTTGTCCCCATGTGCAGTGGCAAACCGTAGTCTATCTGTTTTTTAATGGCAGTTTTGGAGTAGTGGATTCTCCCCTGCTAAGTAGCCTTTTAGGCTGTCAATATAGGACTAGTTTTAGTGTAAATACTTCTGTACCTGTTTCCTCTAACATCTTCACAAGGCCCTTTGCTGTTGCTCTGGGATTGATAAGCATTTATTGCCCCCAAAGCATGTTCATCTCTAGGATACAGAATTCAACTTCTTCCTGTGCGGTAAGATGGCTGCATGGTCCCATGGTGCTCATACCTGCATACATTTGTTTGCCAAGGTGATTTGGTAGTTTGGAAATTTTGCTTCCATAGATGAATCAGAGGTCCACATTTTTTTCTGAGGTCTTGGTTGATTTTTTTTTTTCCTCATGATTTCAAGCAAAGAGGCAATGAGCTTGGAAGTAGACCTTAAAACATATACAGATACACCTCCATTTCACTTGGGAAATGTCAGAAGGCCTATTAGAAGCTTCTAAAGCAATGACATCACTTTATGTAATTTTCCAAACTATTTAAAGGCACAGTCAACATTGTGTATTTTAAATTTTGACCTACTAAAAGTGTGATCTGGTAAATCTTGGTGAAATAATCTGTCCGTTAACAATGGTTTGAAAAATTACCATGTCATGTCCATGTATGTTACCATATTCTGTGGATTTGTTAAAAACATTAATACTGATAATGAGTTAAATTAGTTCAAGAATGCAAATCTGTTCCCTCATACTTATTCAATTGCTCAAGAAAAATTATTTTGTTTCTGGAAAGGTACCTCAGGTAAAACACGTTATTTGGGTTTGAACTTTTTCACATATTTTACTTTTATTGCTGCAAAGTTTTCATAAAGTATACAAAATTATGACTAATAAAAAGTTTAAACTGCTAGCTGTAATTGACGGGGTCCAAGAAAGATGAGGTAATTATGAATTTTGAAGGAGTATGGACGTGCACTATATAAAATTTTGAAATAATTTCCAGTTCTTGGTGCATGACATACCTTGCACTACAAATTTCATGACAATCTATCTGATCATGGCTATCCTTTTTGTGCTATGACATTTTCCTTGTAGACTTTATGAGGATGTTTCACCAAGGCACAGGATGCAAATTTGAACTTTATTGGACAAGTTGTTTAGTAGTTGAGACCATTTGTTTGCTAGAGCAGCAACTATTGACAAATTGACACCAAATTTTGTAGGCTTAAGCTTTCTGTCCCATAGATATAAATTAATCAGTTTTGTAATGATTGGATATTGCATTGAGGAATTGCACTACATTACATCAATTCAAGCCCCTGTGGCCTGATTTTTGGACATGGCAACTTTCTTTATGCCATATTTCAAGATATTAGTCTGAAGATGCTATGTACCAAACTTTGTACAAGTTAGATTAACTGCTCAGGAGGAAGTAGATTTTACAAAAAATGAAATGGCAGAAAATCTAATATGGTGCATCATTTTTGTCAATGAGGATTTTTTTTTCTAACCTGACACGCCAGACGGACAGTTCCGTATATCCGCTACGGAAATATTTCACAAGTCCATCTGGGAAAGAGCCGTTCAAAAAAGTTTTCAGAGGAGGAACCTTCAAAAAAATCTGCAGCTGCTGATTGGACGATGGTTCTTCTCGTCACACTCATCACCGACCAATCGGGTCTTTCCCATCTTTTTCACGACCAGAGGAGCCAGCTGGTAGATCAAACTCTTACCGAAACCGGTCGGGAGAACAGCAAAAACATCGTTTCAAGTCAGAAAAGCTTTTAGTGACGTTCTTTGCTCCTCTTTTAATGAAGAAATTGAGTCTATTTCTGATAAAACTGCTGATATTGACCCATCCACAGGAACCGCTTTGCACGCCGCCATTGTATTCAAACATAAAGTCGCTTCCTGGTGATGTCACGTCTGCAGCTCCCGCCTCTCTTTCCCCTGATTGGGCCATAAAAAATTTAGCCGTGAAATTGTTGGACGACGGTAGTTGGCAAGACGGACCTGCAGGATTTCAGACAATGAATCAGGCAGGGCCGTCTGCTCTACAAGGCTAATTTTTTTCAGCTTATGCCAAGGAATTTGGTTTAAAAATAATTTGACTCTTGGCCAAATAGTTTAGGAGTTATAGACTAAAATGTGTTTGGGGCTTGGTGTAGCACCAACGTGTGGCCTATCGAGGTATTTTATATAACTAAAGTGGTGGGTAACGATGGGGACCTAGCTGTAAAGCTTTGTTGCTCTAGGGTATTCAATTTCTGCTGTGGAAAGCCTTTAAGGGCAGAAAAAATAACATAGCAAAGTAATAAACTGTCACAACCCTCAGATGAATTCCTTCCGTTTCTCTTCCTATTCTGCAACTTGCATGTTTGTTAACTGTATGTCTCCTTTGATTGGTTTACGTCTTGTGTCTATTCCCCTGGCTGGCTGTGTCTCGTTTCATGGTTACTTCTGAATGGCTCAGTGATGTGTAGTTACACCCCCTTGCTTTAAGTTGCAAGTTGCTGGAATGTAATTTACCATTTGTGCTGAGAAATAGTCGGTATTCTCATTAAAAACTCTTTGTCTTTACTGTTTGTAACATAACCTTTAATGACAACTATTCATGGAGGCTTTCCTCATCACTCAGTAAGCTTAGACAAGCTTCCAATCCTACTCCGGATCCAGGATTGGGACCGCGTTCAAGTTAACCCAGCTGAAGTCAGTTCCTCTGTCCAGTTTGATAGGAACAAGCTCCCAAGCCTAATCAGGGTCCAGGATTGGGACCATGTTTCTGTTAACTCTTCTAAGTATGATACTCTGTCCAGTTTGTTGGAAATAAGCTCCCCATCCTTCTACGGTCATCAGGGTTGGAACCGATTTCCCCTCAAGGTTCTCCATCCTCCTGTGAGACAGTTCGGCTCTGGTGAAGTGTGTACTCCACCTGACTGTCATCCCGGAAAATGCTGGCCATGCGATTGACAGTCCAGCTTCGACTGTTACATCTGTGTTGAGCTGTGCTCTCTTCCTTTGGGTTTCTGTCCCCCTTTCTTCCTCTGGGATTCCATCCACAACCATTCTGGTGCCCTTGACAATAAACCTACCAATTGGTTTGTAATCTGCCTCCACATTTTATTCCTGGTCTGGATCATGACAGTAAACAATAATAATAATAATTAAAGCTGCAAGCAACGATGACTGGATCTTTTAATAACTTTTGGTCAGAAACTAGTCTGGATGACACATATCCATTTTGAAGTCAATCTAATAAATCCTGTAGGAGGAGTTTGTTAAAATACAAAGCGCGCAAAACGGCAAAAATGGCCACTTAATTCAAAATGGCCGACTTCCTGTCGGGTTTAGGCTATGGCTCCAAGAGACTTTTTTGTGCGTCTGGGCATAATATTTTCTGATTTTCGTGCATGTCGGTAAAATGGGCCGTGGGGGCTGCTGTTTAGAGGGCGTGGCCTTGGCCAAGCCATTTGTCCAGGCCACCTTCGAAGTCCATAATACACGTACATTTTCACCGTGACTGATGCATGTACCAAAATTGGCGCGTTTTCGAATATGATAAAGCCCCGAAAAAATGCAATTCTTTTGCTAAAAAATAAAAATAAATAAATAAATAAATAAATAAATAAATAAATAATTCCTTCAATTTCAGTAGGGTCCTCGCAGTGTTAACTGCTCGGGCCCTAATAATAATAATTCCTTCAATTTCAATAGGGTCCTCGCAGTGTTCATTGCTCGGGCCTTAATAAGACAATAATGCACAATAAAAATCAGAACAAAAATAATAGGGTTCCAGTTGCATCAGTGCTTGAACCCCTAAATATTTTATCTTCAAGACCTTGGTCCATACTTGCCAAAGACAAAAGTCGGAAGTGTTGAGTCAGAATTATTCTCTGGATCATTTTCCCAATGTCTATTTCCAGCTTTCTGACTGCATTGTTTTGATCCCGGGATTCTTTTACAGTTGATGGAATCAATGGAATCATTTTTTAAAGTGAATATACTCTTGAATTAAAATGCTAACTTGGATAAAACAGATCATTCAGCTTGTGGATTGGACTATTCATGCTGCAAAATAAAAAGGTCATGGAACAGCGTCCGCAAGCATGGCAAAAAAATGATTTTGAAAAAATCTGAATATTTGTTGCAGACCTATTTGGGGAGCTAATGTGCGTTGTATTATTTCAAAATATTAGATAATCAAAACTGCTTGCAAATAAGAGGATGCAAATTTAAATAGTTTTTAATTCGCAAACAAGATGGCTCAACAGCAGGTTTTGTGGGATGTTTCCAGTATGCAGTGGTTAGTACCTACCAAAAGTCATCCAAAGAAGAGCAATTGAAGACCTGCATGCAAAAAAGTACCTAAGTCACATATTTGAAAAAATCGAGCTGGCAGCAGTTCTGGAATCAGTACTGATAAAAGAACCATTTGATACCAAAATTAGGGAAAAAAAGAAGTACTTCACCCGTTTATTGTTATATGGTGTTTTCAGAATCCACTAAAATTTTCTGCAAGAAATACTCAAGTCCATAAAATTTGTACAATAACTGCCCAAGTCCATGACTGGCCAATCAAAATGCAGGAATGAGTCACATGACAAGCACAGAACATGGCAACCATGGAGGCAATCCAGAATGGTTTGAATGGTTTCTGCATTTCGAATGTTCGTTTCAGATTTGTCTAAGTGACTTTGGATTTTACCAAGTTATATTAGTGTTAAGCAAGTAGTTCTCTCTACCATAAAGGCACAACAGCAAGGAAGCTTAGCTAAAATAGCATGTTTCTATTGAAAGCTAAACAAAAAAGGGTTTTTGGTGTTAAAAGTACTCAAGTCTGTGATTTTTTCCACAGAAAGTACCTAGGTCCAGCCATTTTGTCACAAAAAGTACCGAAGTCCAAAAATACTTTTCTCGATTTCTCGGTAATAAAGGAGAATCATTCCACAAAAATGGTGACTAACCATGTTTAGCCCCTAGAACTAGCGCACAAGTCCATAATAAGCTACCTTGAAAAAAGTATCTGCAGCATATTTTGAGAACTTAGACCATCAATATCTCAAAACTGACATTTTGTGACTTAAGTGCTTCTTTCACGCAGGTCTTCAATTTGTGAACCAGCAACATGGTCATAGCCCCCCTGGCATATTGATTTGTGTCAGAAGTGAAGGCCAGCCCATCTGGTTCATTTTGCACAGCTAAGCTGCTGTAGCACAAGTTGCTGAAAATTTTAATGCTGACTATGATGGAAAGATGGCAACACACACAATGCATCACTGCTTGCTGTGTGTGGGGCAGCGTAACAGTGCCCATGCTGACGCCTGCCCACTGATGAAAGCACCTACACTGGGTTCAAAAGCCTTAAAACTGTACCATGAAGCAATGGAGGAAAGTGGCCTGGTTTAATTAATCACATTTTCTTTTACAGTATGTGGATGGCCAGGTGTGTGCACGTTGTTTTTCTGGGAAGAGATGGCACCAGGATGCACTATCCTTGTGCCATCTCTTCCCCTCCCCGGCAAGCTGGCGGAGGCAGCGTAATGCTCTGCAATTTTCTCCTTGAGAAACTTTGGGTCTTGACATTTATGTGGATCTTACTTTGACATCTATCATGTACCTAAACATCATTACAAATGCTCACCCCTTCTTGGCAACGGTATTCACTAATGGCAGTGGCCTCTTTCAGCAAGATAATGCACCCTGCCACACTGCAAAAGTTGTTCCAAAATGATTTGAGGGACATGACAAAGAGTTCAAGATGCTGACTTAGCCACAAAGTCTCCAGATCTCAATCCAAACAAACATCTGTGTGATGTGCTGGGAAAACAGGTCGCAAGACTTAAAAGATCTGCTGCTAACATTTCGTGCCAGTTACTAGAGGACACCTCCACAGGTCTCGTGGAGTTCATGCCTCAATAAGTCACAGCTGTCTTGGCACCATGAAGGGGACCTACACAATATTAGGCAAGCAGAATTTACATTCTGGCTGATTGGTGTATGCGTGCGTGTGCGTGTGTGTGCGCGTGTGCGCGCGTGCGTGTGCGTATACAGTTTACGTACATTGTGGCTGAGGTCATCATGTTTACAATTTTTGCAAATCATACGGACATCTACTTTGTGACCTGAGCAGTTTTTTTCTAGAATTGTTTACAGACAGATTATTTCACTTAAAATTGATTATATCCCATTTATAGGGGGCAGAAATGTACATCTACTAATGTCACATTTTCACATGGTGCTGAGCAAGCCGTGGAGAGCTGGCGGCATTGCTGTCTCTACAGATGCATTCTAAGCCTGCTAATCTGACCTCAGCCACATTGATTACACTCCTGAAGTGATTAGCTCAAGCACGAGTCCTTATCAAATCCATCCTCAAACTGTAGCTACAGGGGTCATTAAATTAGTTGGCGACTTCATAACATTTGTCCCGTTTATTCTTCCATTGAGGGAACATGAACCTCACAAAACATAGCCTGCTTCTCTTGATTCATAAAGCTCAAATAAAAACTTCTATAATTTCAAAATATGTATTCCTAAATCATATTTCTGCACCAGTAGGTTATAGCAAGTGAATTTACAATTGATGTGCCAATGAACAACAAACGAAAAACGCATTATTCACCTGAAGTTTTTTGGCTATTTATTCAAAGAAATCAGCCACAGCTGTCGATTTTATCAAGTTTAGTTCATCCTTGGGAGCAATTTCTCAATGTCTGAAGGTATCTTGTTCATCTGTGCAAACAACTGTACGCAAGTGTAAACACATGGGACCACACAGCCATCATACCTCTTAGGAAGGAGACTCGTCCTGTGTCCAAGAGATAAATGTAAATTGGAGCAAAAACTGCACACCAATCCCTTAACAACAAAGGAACTTGTGATTATGATGATGATGATGATGATGATGATCACGGTGATTGTGGAAACTTGTACAAAATATTTATATCCACAATTAAACGACTTGTTTATTGACACAACCCGAAAGGCTGCTCATTAAGGAAGAAGCCAGAACTGCCACAAAAAGCCATACAATGTTTTGCAACTGTGCATGGGGATGAAGATCTTACTTTTTGGAGAGTTGTCCTCTGGTCTAATGAGACAAAAATTGAACTGTTCACCCATAATGAGCCCTGATATGTTTGAAGAAAAAAAGGGGAGGTTTAAAAGCCCAAGAACATCATCCCAACCATGAAGCACAAGGGTGGCAGCATCATGTTGTAGGGGTGCTTTGCTGCAGGAGGGTCTGGTCCACTGAGCAAAAATTTATGGTAGCATGAGGTAGAAAATTATGAGGAAAAATTGTAGCAGCATCTGGAAGTTAAAACTTAGTCGGAATTTGGTCTTCCAAATGAGCAATGATCCCAAGCATACTTTTGAATATATTGCAAAATGGCTTCAATGTAACAATGTCATGGTGTTAAAGTGGCCATGGCAAAGCCCTGACTTTTATTCAATAGAAAATTTGAGGGCAAATCTGAAAATTTATGCTGCAAACCTGACTTGGTTTAACCAGTTCTGTCCAGAGGAATGGGCAAAACTTCCAGCAACTAATCGTTTGAATATTTTGAAAGGTTATGCAGAAAGTTTGATTCAAGTTAAACAATTTAATGCTAATGCTACCAAATATTAACAAGGTGTATGTAAACCAGTGATCCACTGGGAATGTGATGAAAAAAAAAAAAAATAGCATAATTAAACCATTCTCTATTAATCTGACATTTCACTCTTTTAAAATAATGTAGTGATCCTAACTGACCTAAAAACTAAATGTCGGGAAGTGAAAACTGCGTTTAAATGTATTTGATTAAGGAATTATGCTTTCTGCATTCAATTGTATATATCAGAAAGGCAAAAAAAAAAAAAAAAAAAAGTTGGAAACCAATAATTCTTTTATTTACTTTCCCAAAAATTTAAGAAAGAGACTCCAAAAGTGATAAATTAATACATACAGTACATGTAGCTCAAGTTACACAGCTTCCACAACTGGGCACGATATTTATCTTTTCAGTATTTAGTGCGTCCAATACATTTTTGAACATTTTTAAATTTTGAAATAAATTTACCAGCATATTTTGCCGTCAAGACTAAACGGGTATTCCATCTTATTTTCAAATGTGTTTCTTTCTATTAACGTGATGATGCCTTCGGAGCTTCCATGAACACAAAATAACTGATTACTGATGTTCTTTTACTCCCCTAGTACCAGTGTTCAAATTTGGCTCATCATTCGATGAACCTTAATCCACATCTCAAATATCCAGTTTCGAGTATCCAGATGTAAATGCACTTCTCTTATGTCAGTTTATGTCAATTTGCTTTTCTCGCTTGTATTTTGCCTTCAATTTCAATTTTGCTAAATTCTTTCAGAGCAATATGTCACTTTACTGCAGTTTTTCCCCTAAGTGAGGATCATGCTAATGTAATTTAAAAAAAAAAACACTCACATGTTGTGCAAATGTTCGAGAACAGCTCTCCCCGAATAAAAATAGGTAAGCTAATTATCTTGCTGTAAGCCTTCCTTTTGAATGAAAATAAATTGGCACATACGGTTACAATAAGTATAATTTTTTTCAATCGCCTCTGCCTGTGTATATCCCAATTTCAAAGCGTTCTTGGAATGAATATCATATAATGTGTTTTCAGGATGTGATCGAAATGGCGACATCTGACACGTTTTTTATCATATTTCTGGAGAATGGGAGTATGAGTTTGAATCACATGATGGGCCCTCGAGGTAGACGTGCCCCTTGCTGGGGGCATGAGAAAATGTGGCATTTTATTGCGAAGGCACGAAGCTATCAGAATATTATCTCATGTCCTTATTTGCATCCGTGGTTTGGTGCGGATGTGCCTGTAGTAAGCCCTGTGGCTTCCCGTTTTCAACAGTTTAGAAACTCATGTCTTATAATAATAATAATTATTATTATTATTATTATTATTATTTACTTTAGCGTAAGATAACGGGGTATGAATTTCTAAATAAATGCCACCGCGCTGAACTGAGCGATATTCTGGTACTCTGCTTTGCGTCGATATTGCTGTTACATCATGTCAGTGGGAGATGGAATTGGGATAAAGCGGCATGAACCACTTAATTAAATTGAAAAACAGATTTGGGCTGGCTCACGTCCTCTTCAGAATTAATTTTTACGACTTCTTGGTGAGGAATTTTAGTTGTTTTCACCTTTCTATCAAGGCCACTATCAATGCATTCGTTGCATAACTGCAACCGTTGGATGCAATTAGATTTTGCAGTTACTTAGCTTTCAAGTGTCAAGACTGTCGTTACGTTTAGTCTCTTTTGTCATTATTCAATTGTTCTTGCCGCACATTAGAAGTTATCCAACTCATGTGGCCTTACTGTAATAGCTATCTAATGACTATGAACATACAGTAGCTGTCAATAGTTTGGACGCACCCGCATTTTTCTTACAATACATGTTAAATAAAGCAATAAGCAGCCTTTATTTTGCAAAAAAAAAAAAAAAAAATCTAAATCTTAAATCCATCAAACTAATCACCATTTGTTGTGATATTTGCAGAGCATTCTCACTTTTTTTTTTTTTTTTTTTTACAAGGGCAGTCATATGACCATAAAGAATTTGCATTTGCACGACTGTCCAATTTCCCAAAGACGTGATGCACTTGAAGTGGCTTTTCATCAACTTTTCGCCCAACAAGTCCCAAAACCGCAAAACCGCTTGACTTTAATTCGGCTGTTGGAAAATAGACGGAGTTTGTCCGTTCACTTTGCAAAATATGGCTTTGAAAATTCCAAAATTATGGGCACTATTCAAACAAGTAAATTATTCTCTTTTCACTTCTGACTGTTTACCTTTTACAAGAATCCATTTGACATTATAAAGAGAAGTTAAGCCGTTTAAATTTGTCTAAAAACAGAGTGCTGTGACATTAGCAAAGTGTGTCCAAACTTTTGACAGGTACTGTAAATTTGATAGAGAAAGCCCCATGTCCAAATAATGTGACGGTAAATGGATTTCAAGAACAGTTATCCGCAAGAAGAGGTAGTCTTTCTACGACACGGACATCATAAGTGTACGAAGCAGACACCAGGCAAAACGACACAATTAAACTCCAGAAATAATAATAATAATAATAATAATAATAATAATAATAATAATAATCCCAAAGAGAATTGAAAATCAAGAATAAGGGTAACATTCAAATCTCTGAATCTACCCTGCACCTCAATCCCAGCCATTAATGCACTCAAGCCACCCCTCCCAAGTGTCCACCTGCACCTGCATACAAAAAATAATAAAACAGAAATTTGGTTGTTGTAGTTAGACTATTTGTAATGTTTTATTCTCCCTAGAGAAACACATTCGCTGTATATCTTCTGGAACTTATAGAATCCGGGTAAATCCAACTGGAAATCTCTGGATGCTATCATAAAGTGCTTCAGAAAAAACTTTTGTGATTTTTTTTTTTTTTTTAATCCATGAAGTTACCAGGTATTTCATTAGATACCCACCATTCGGCATAACGCCGGGGTTCCCTGGCAGTTTGGTGGCTTTAGAGTGATATATAGCCTAGTTACTTGATATCATTTGATTAAACGAGACAAAATTTTAGAGAAAAAAAGAAAAGAAAAAAAAACTACCATTATTGATGTTCATTTTACTGTTATCCTCGAACTGATCGGCTGCTGTTCGTATATAAGGGTAACCTGAGTCAAATATAAACTTGCCTTCTCTTACCTTCGCTACTTGAAATCATATTTGTGCGATACAAATGGGTAGCCGTGCAGTAAAAAATCAGGCGTTGCCTCCATTTCAATCCACACTCCTGCCTTATTGTACATATGAGTAGTAAACCTTGTCTGGTGGATTGTATTTATTCGTCGGTTCATTTATTTTCGTTCTCTCGTGTTCAACATTCTCAAATATCTCTGTTCCCTATACGGTTAAACCAGTGTTCATCAAAAAATGTTGACTGCATTATAGGGACAGGTTTTGATATGTGACTTGAATGTTGGGTTCGTAAGAATGGAGTTTTTATTCGAAGAAAATAAAATTGGAATCGAAAAACTAAATGCAGAAAACGTTGAAATGAGTGACCTCAGAAACCTGTGGACAGCAGGGATTGTTTTTATGTGCCACATCTCGTGGTATGCGACCTAATGGCCATTTTACTGGTGTCTTTCATTATCAAACAAACTTACTTTCGAAAGATCAGAAAACAAATATCTCAGAATTTCTCAATGAAACAACAATTAGCCTGCTTTTGCGAACGATTCTTGACAGAGAATGTGTAACATCTCCAGGCTGTCTTTCGTTTGACAAACACAAACACGAATTGACACTTCTCGGGGTTACCGGTATGCGGTAGCCTGATGTTTCACCATTTCTAGTTTGATATTGGTTGATATGTTGCCCTGCATCCATCCTGGTATTGGCAAAGCAGAAGTAGGCCTAGTTTTTTTTTTTTTTTTTTTTTAATGTTGCCACTCGCATTTAGTGAAAATATCTATGCAAAGATTCTAATGATAAACATTAAATACAGAAAATGTGTCACATATCCTCGCCTTAAATCAGGCACTTCTGGGGTAAATTTAGATGCGATTAATAATAAACTGTTAATAATATCACTTTAAATGACAAAACGAATACGATGTTTGAACAAACGTGGGATATGTTTATTCTCGAGGGGAATTCTTGACATCTAGCCCTGTCTTACTTTTACGGTTTGATCGTCGGCTGAATCTCATGACTGAATGATTGATGTACCTTGTGGCGCACCACAGAAGTTCTAATTCATGACACTGTACTCAGTTGAGATTATGGGTCTGAATTCAACAGTTTAATAGTGAAAATCCTCTTACATTGTGATATTAGCCTAAATCTAGCCGCTGTGCTATTCTGTCGTGTGTCGGATGCTTCTAATATTTGAATTGATATTGCTACAGCAGTCCATATACTGCATTCGGCCGTCTCACTGTCTCCATCTCCCTCTTTATAAGTATAGGCTTAAGGAAACTGGTGCTGTGGATCGTCAGAGTGAAAATGGCTTTGTCCCGTGCAGAGGCATTGGAGGGCTTTGGTCTCATTGATAGCTCGCCTAATTGCGCCACGTTTGCAAGTTAAGTACACTGTGCCTGTGTGAAGTTCAGTCTTGCCTGTCTAGACTCGGATTACGACCATGTTTGTCTACGTTTTTTACCTTGACCTTGGACTTCCTTGCAGCTGTCAGTTGTAAGAATCGTCAATATTTGTCAACTATCTACACCGCCGGCCTTTATGTTTCCATCTCCATAATGTTACGCTTAAAAGAATGCAGTATCTAGCCTCATGATAGTGCATAGGGCAGCGTATAGGTTTGTATTCTCTTGTATTGACCTCCTCGGCTAAGAATTACAAAATAATACAGATTTGTGAAGAAATCACAGCATCTAGTGCTCCCTATGTTTACAGGGTTAATAAAGTATGGGCATCTCGCTGTGGTTGTGCTGATGAAGCAATGTTGCCTTCGCGATTAGTAGTTTCATTTCTTCATTTAACCATTCAGATTTTTTTTCTGCGGCGCTTGGGGTCTCGCACTATAGGCACATGTGCTATTCTCTACACATGTGTGAACGCTTTAGGATACAACATTCTCGCTTGGAAAATGTACTTGATATGTGTCATTAGGCGGAAGAAATCCAATGGCATATACTTTTAAATCCTTTGTGTTTTACTTAACACATTTTAAGTAGGCCAGATCATATATTGAAGGAATTGGCATCCTGAAGTGAGTGGTCAGTATACCTATAATATAGCCTATGCTTATCCAGGAAAAAAAGTACACCCATGAAATGCGCTTTTGACACCTCTTTAATCTTTATGTGCATATGAACATGTGTACATCATAAGCAAAACCATAAGATTTAAACATTAGCGCTAACATACGCACCAAAAATGTTTACGGACTGTTTACATTGAACTTGAAGTTGTTGTGCTGGTTGAAATGTCTTCTGTTTCCAAGTACATCTTTAACTAGTGTTTTTTTTTTTTTTTTTTTTTTTTTTTTTGCTTTTATATTTTAGCTGTAGCCTACACTCTTAATTTAATTTATCATCTCTGGAAACAGCTTGGCCCACTACTGAAAGGATTATGTATCCCACGCCGATACCCCGCAAACACAACTGTTGCTGTTACTGCTACTACGACTATTACTACTACTACTAATACTGGCAGAAGTAGCAGGCTACTTAATAATAATAATAATAATAATAATATAATAGTAATAATAATTATTATTATTTAGCAGCAATGGTATTAGTTGGAACAATTTGGAGTTGCAGCAGGAGCGGATGCGGTGCTATTTGTATTTTGTTTATTCTAGCAATAATAATGTCCTATTGCCTTCGTCATTTTAATCACACTAGGATGTCACAAAAATTACCAACAGCATTAGGACTACGGTGAAATCATTACATTGCAAGTTGCCGGTTGCTTTAACTTTTTACTGGTGTTTTTCCTAGTACTTACCTCTCACTTTTCCCATCCTGAAATAAGTTATCTTTTTTTCGTTTCTTTCGGTCTGTTTTTTTTTTTTTTTTGTTTCTTATAACCAACTGTCTCTTTGCTAAAAGTTTCATTTCAAATACGCCTCTTTCAAATGAGCTGTGACTTAAAACCTATACGCCATTTTAGCGTTTCTGTAATAGGCTTATTTAAAACGAGCTCAATAGACCCACGTATATGTGTCGTCCTGATATCATGAACAACATTTATAACCGAACCAGTTTGAAGTCTTCTTTTTTCCTTTAATTTGACCCACATCGGATCAACTGCGTTATAACTTTTGACTTGTTTCTCGAAGCAAATGTGTTGCAACAATTAATTTTATTAGCACTCAGTTCTTCTCGAAATTAATGCATTGGCCAACATATGAGGCTGCCGATGTTTACGTCAAAGAACCCAAGGCAGAACTTACTTATTATGCCCTCACCATTATGCCCTCGCCATTGTGCGTTCAGTTTGAGGAAGGTGCTGTCGCCAAACCTTTCCAATTTTAAATAAATAACAAAACAATACTGTAACTTCAGAATGAAGTCGATGCTTACTTCGAAGCAAGTTCACTGCAGATCTTTCTTTGCCTTTAAAGATTGTTGACGTTAAAGTCATTTCAGCCAATGAAATTATCAGATAGTCTTTAAAACAACCAACCAGTTAGAGTATCTGTTTAAAGGGATGAGCGCCCCTTCCATCATCGCCACAGCCGCGTTATGATACCACGTGGTCCACAGCATAGATTCTGATGATGAATTCGACACTAGGGGGTTGGGATGCGCATGCGCTTGCGTAAAAATGTACTTGGCAATGAGGTGTCTGTCTTAGAGTAGGCGACTTTTAAAAAGCATCGGCGTCCCATGATATGACGACTTCGATGGTCCTGCATCCACGCTGGGCGGACACCTTGATGTACGTGTATGAAAAAAGCCCGAATGAAAATAATCCAAATAAAAGCCAAACCATGGAGGGACTAAGCGGGAACTGCGCCGCCAGCCACTGCAGGGATCTTATCTCTCATCCTGCTTTGGGACGGCATTCTGGCAGCCTAGCGACACATCAGGGTTCAGTGTACTCGGACTTATCTTCTCCAGACGCCGGTCGTCAGTGCCCCGCTCCTCAGGCTTCATCTAACGCCACTCTGGGGTACGGTTACCCATTTGGAAATCCCTATTATGGATGCAGGTTGTCCCACTCACATAACATGAATTTGCAACAGAAGCCGTGTTCATATCACCCGTCAGAGAAATACACGGAGCCTAGCAACACGCTACCCTCGGAAGAACTACCCAGCAGGGCCAAAGGAGTTCGCCTATTACCCCAGTTTCGCTAGCTCCTACCAGACTGTCCCCGGTTATTTAGACGTGTCCGTGGTACCTAGTATTAGCGCCCACTCAGAACCGCGCCATGACACATTGATTCCCATGGAAGGTTACCAGCACTGGGCTCTTTCAAATTGCTGGGATGGGCAGGTGTACTGTCCAAAGGAGCAAACACAGTCCGCTCATCTCTGGAAATCGCCATTCCCAGGTAGGTAAAACAACTCGTTAAATACTGTCATTGTTGTCATCGCAGCGACACAATATTATTAATTAAATTCGTGTTCATAATATTTCATTATTTGTAGTTTTATCAGTGCGAGGCCGTCTCATCTCTATGCCTTGCGGGGATTGAGACCATAAGTTTGTTTGTGTGTGTGTGTGTGTGTGTGTGTGTGTGCGTGTGCGTGCATGCGTGGTGTAAATACGAATTTAACATTCTGTTTAGCCCTACTTCAGGATCCAAGATGACAAATGTATATCGAGGTACATCACATCCTGATTGTTGCATGTACTTTTATAGCCTTACGTTTATAACTATAGCCTCTTGCTTTACCCTTGCAAATCCCTGTCTTAATGTTCACTTACTTTGCCGCGCGGATTAGCGTAATGTGAGAGCCCAAACGCAAATGCATCCTTAAGAGCAGGTAGTCGGCGAAATGAGAAGTTCAGTGACCAAACGACCTCAACGGATGACCAATTTAGTTTGCCCTGAGGTTTCAGATGGAAAACACGGAAGCTGAAGAGCATTTTTCATTCGCTATAGCCATGGCATTAATAGCACTCCCTTTTAAAATAACTTTAGGACGTATTCCTGGCACAGCTTCGAAAATAAATACTGTGATTTGATTGGATTTGGGAAAATAGTCGCAAGACCACAAGCCCAATAATGCATCTCCTCCCAAAAACTGGAGGACAGAGAAATGCTGCATATAGCCATAATATAATTCAATATTGGCACATTAACTGTTTATGAAACAAGTGATTACGTCAGTTCTTCTGCCCGTGCCGCATTCAGCGCTGCACGCAGTTTGTTACTGAATTTAGCAGCATACCATTGCTTTCCCCAATGAAATGGCGGGTACTGATTTGCGCACTCCGAGGCAATAATTCTCTGATGCCTGTCTTGGTCATCATCAGCCAGAATATTCCGGCAGGATATTTTCATAACTCCACACGTATATAACACTTTAACAAATGATTGGCCTACTGAACAGAAGTGGAGTGAGGTTTTCAATATTATGTTTGTCTATTCGATGATACCATTCACAATGAAATAGTTCAATTTTATTTTTGTTTATGGTTTATGATATGCTAGGTATATTTGCCCCCATAGATTTCATGTGTGTTTTATGTGATAAAATTTTATTAAAGCGGCCTACCCGGCGCATTCTGTAGGCCATATTTGTCTGTATGACTACATATTCAATTTCCAGTGTGATCCCCCCCCCCCCCTAAAAAAATACTATGTGGCCTATCTGCTTTAGCCATAAGTTTCCCTCCCCTTTACTGTGGCGTCACCATATTGAAATTGACTTCCAGGCCTCTTGTATGGGGTATTTGCGAAACCTATGGATTAGCCATGCTTTTTATTGCAGAGCTGCACTTTTAAAATTAAAAACTTTTTCAGTAGTTGCTTTCTGCCTGTCATTAATCACCTCGCGCAACTAAGAAAAACGTATTTCGTATTTTGAAGGTCTAAGGTATTTTGAGAGGACAGAGCGCCACTTCTTTCAGAACGAACGTCATACCTTTGCGCATTTCATCATTTTTGAAGGCATCCAGAACAATCTTGTTTGGATTGGCTCAATTGTTTTCGAGTCCTTCATGATGTTTTCATGGGCGCAGTAGGCAGCAGAAGTAATCCGAATAGTATACCGCGCGGTGGCACAGAGTTTTGACAGCAGTGTGCTTTTCCAGCTATGTCGTAAATAATGGTTGATTGAGGACCTGATTCTGGGTCCGGCTATACTTTTTGGACGAATAACGTGTAATGATGTCACGTCGACAATATGAGAAATATTATAAAACAGCGTCTCGCGTGTCTTATACAAACGTCTTATTTTTGGGCTGCAGAAATGACCGGCAACATTACATTTCTCACATTTACCTTTGAGTACGGCACTTAACAACAGACAGCTATATTGAAGAGACATAAATTTACTGCATTAAGTCATTTGTTAATTCAACAGCCGCAGAAATGGAGTAAAGAGCTGTTTCCCGAGAGGATTAGTATGTGTAGCCCAATGTCTCTGTCGCACTAAATAGGCTATTATATCCGTGCTCACCTGGGATGATCAAATCCGTGATGATCACTTCAACAGTTATCAGCCCTCTTCAGTTATCATAACTGTGAAGTTTGTCTCACAAACCCCACGTTCTGAGAACATTGTTGAAGATGTATAGCCTATGACAGCAGTGCGTTTAGTTCTTCAATGACTGACCACTGAGCGCAAAGGGAATCAATTGTCACCTCGCGATCGCCTCATGTTGCGCGAAGATGAGGTTCAAAGGAGAGAAACTGGGCTACTGCAGCCTCTCAGGTTATCTACTATGAAGTGTAATAAAACAGACCTGTTACGATGCTTGCATCGAAATTTTGGTTGGCCATGCCCTTTATTCACTGTTTTCGACTTTGCATGTTAGTTACATATAATTTGTTTTCCTTGTCCAGTTTATATGGTTGGCTCACGGTTTGACGTTGATACTGTTATCGCAGTTATGCACGCCTAAGCGATTACTTGTATTTATCCATTTGTTACAGATGTGGTTCCATTGCAACCTGAAGTCAGTAGTTACCGTCGAGGTCGAAAGAAAAGGGTTCCGTACACGAAGCTTCAACTTAAGGAACTGGAGAAAGAGTACGCAGCCAGCAAGTTTATCACCAAAGACAAGAGACGGCGAATCTCGGCCACGACTAATCTCTCCGAGCGCCAGGTTACAATCTGGTTCCAGAACCGTCGGGTCAAAGAAAAGAAATTTGTCTGCAAATCTAAGAGCAGCGCAAATATGCTTACTACGTGATATGTTCCCGGTCTGCTTCTCCCCTCACTCCCTCCGATCAAGACATCTGGGTGGTCCTCGCACATGTTACTGTCGTTCCCCCCCAAAAAATAAAAAAATAAAATAAGAAATAAAAATTCTCAGACTCATTTATTTTGACAACACTTCAAGAAGGTAAAGCAAGGACCACCAGTAACTTAAAAAGAGGATGAATCCAGTGCTCCGAATGAGTGATGTGTGAACTACACGCATTACACGCTTTCGTATAGGCCTGCACTTACGAAAAGGACACAGAATGTTTTTTTGGGTTGTTTCATTATTATTATTATTATTATTATTATTATTATTATTATTATTATTGTCCCAAATAATAATCTCTCAAGTATGATGAAATGATATGGCGTTCCTTTTTTGGTGCTTCGGATATAAGCAAGGCTGCTAATGTTAAAATGTACAGTTCCATGGTTATTTAATGAATATTCTCTCGTGTTGCAGGAGTACTATATTGGAATGTTTTATCAGGTTGATATTTCGTTCTTTAGTCAGTTAAATATTTACGTATCCACCATGCCACTGGAATGATTGCATTTAGCTTATGAAAATTTGGTATTGCATATAAATGTGCAATTCCCTAGTTTTGTTTGTAAAGACAATGTAGCTCTTCATGCAATCGGGTTGTCCATTCGCCTTGTAATCATGTGTACTGGTCGTTAACTGTGATGTAGTTCATTCAGATATATTCAATGGATTTTTTTTTTTTATAAATAGAAGTTATAATTACTGCTCATTATATTGTTATGCCTACTGTAAATACAGTCGGTATGTTCTTCCACCCGTTGTCTTGCAACGAGTCAGATGAATGCATAAACGGAGTTATTTGCAACCCGAAATCTTTGGACCGAATCGAACGTGAACCGCCTTTTTAGATGCCCAATAGCACGAACCTCCATCTTCGATCCGGCGATGTTAATCTAAATCAGTGACAGCCGACGTTGTGATATTTGTATATTGTTCTTCCAAGTCACATAAGGCTTTGTTGTTCAAACGTATTTTACCAACTGGCAGACTCACTGTTTTGGGGGGAAAGAGAATTAGACGCGGACTGTATGTTGACTCCTGTAGGCCTGCAAGAATTAACTGACCTATGATGTAAGATGCATCTTAGGATGAAGTCGATGTGAAGCCGTCTGTAACTCTAAATGTTGGAGATATTTTAGCGGGACCAGTTTTTTTTTTTTTTTTTTTTCCATGAACGCCAGGTGTTCTGCATATGGCTGTTTTGTTTAAACTCTGATTTTCATTCCACGATTTTACGGTACAAATTGGTGTAAAAGACAAATCATGTTTCAGTGAATTACGACTTTGGGCTGCTGAAACTAAACTTAAGTGCACTGCGCATAATTTGCCAACAGTTCATGTTCAGTAATTATCTTTAGTTAAATAATAAAGCTGACAAACTGTTTCACTGGGACTTAATATCAGATCTCGCAAGTATCTTTTGGTTTGTCTTAACTAGCGGGCTTGAAGTCTGACAGCAACGTCAAAACTCTTATTCGCTTACGTGCGAGTATTCAACTGAATCTCAAAGTAAATAAAAAGAAGAAATAATGACTCTGCCGTTGGCCTTGTAGAACTGCTTGAAAGTTGTCTCATGGAGTCCACTTTTTCTGACTTTTTTTTTTTTGGAAAACAGAACGGTAAAGCTGCGATTTGGCCCAGAGGGGGAAAATGCCACCAGTGCGTTTTGCATCTTGAAATGGCTCCTCATTTATACGCACGTTTAACTGTCAAATGTTGATGTAGGCCCTAGTTTTATCCCTAGTTCGTCACCTATAGGGAGCTTTCGGTTATGACTGCGCAAGGCAGAAAGACATATAATGCACATCAGTGAATGATGCATTTTTTTCGACAGTTTTCAGTTTTTCAGTTCGTGCCTTGAGAAGCGATTTTCTTGCTTATGCGTTATGTTGTGCGTTTCGTGTAACCAGATAAGAGTTTATTCGTATGACAATGCGTATAAGCTTGCATAAGCGTAGTGCTTCAATGAATTCCATCTGTGTGAGCTGTTTGACAAATGCAGTGACAATAAAACATATGAACTGCTTACTTGTGTGAATTAATATCGGTAGTCCATCCTTCTTGAATTAAACCACTTGAATGGCTCTCGGGCCTAAATGGGAAATAGGCCTACAAATTAAGAACCATGTTGGCAAATTCTCTAAGCATATCGACCTTCGAAAGCACGGTTTCAAATGGAAGCAGAGAGAGAGAGTGAGTGTGTGTCTGTGTGCGTGTTTGTATAGGTGTGCGCGCGCGTGTCTTAATTTATGAAAGAAAGGAGGGAGAGATGGATAATAAAGTGCCCCCGCACCTTTTTCAACTGCGCTACTGGTTTCAAAACGAACAGAAAATGAATAGCCAATACTAAGTGTTGTTCTATATGGGCCTACATTGATATCATGAAAAGCATCGTTCTTCTGTTGCATGTGCGTCATGCATCTGCCGATTGTCTTAAATTATAGCCGTTTAGTTGTATTTCAAGAATTAAAACCGATATCCACTGGATCGACTTAAGTTTGGCAAATTTTCTCAAATGCCCGGTATTTGTCTCAATAAATAATTTGCCTCATGTATCTTGGGGGGAAAAGTCAATTAAGAATCCATTGCGGTATTTTGAAAGGGAGTTTCAAGGGCGAGCGGCTGTAAATGGCATTTCAAGGCGAGTTTTTGACAGGATACATGGGCTTCTGGTAGGGATAGAGGAATAGTCAATTACGACCCCGTTTCCAAAAAATAAAAAAAAAAGGTCGGGACACTGTTAAATGTTAATAACATGGAATGCGATGATTTGCAAACCGATTAAAACCCTATATGTAACAAACAGGCAAAAAAAAAAAAACGTATCAAATGTTGAAACTGCTAAATTTTATTGCTTTTTGAAAAATATCTGCTCAATTTTGAATTTGATCACTGCAGCATGTTCTAAAAAAAGTTGGGACGGGACAGGAAAAGACTGGAAAAGTTGCATGATGTTAAAAAAGACAACTGACAACATCTCACAGTTAAATAGATTATTTAGCAAGAGGTCAGTAACATGATTTGGTATAAAAAGTCTCATGAGTAAATATGGCGAGGGCTTAACCACTCTATGAAAGACTGCATGAGGAAATAGTTCAACAATTTAAGAATAAGGTTTTCAACTTAAAATAGCAAAGAATTTAAGAATTCTGAGATCTTATCCTCTCTGGTACATAATATCATTAAAAGATTTAGAGAATCCAAGAAAATCTCTGCACGCATGGGACAAGGCCAAAATCCTATTTTGAATGGCTGTGATTTTCAGGTCCCTAGATGGCACTCCATTAAAAATGGACAGGATTCTGTAGTGGAAATGACTGCATGGACTCAGGAGCACTTCTGTGAACTTCTGTTTGTAAACAGAGTTAGTCACTACATCCACAAAATGCAAGTTAGAACTCTGCCATGTAGAGATTAAACCATATATAAACAAGATCCAGAAACACCGCCTTCTTTTCTTGGCCTGAACTCATTTAAAGTGTACTGAGTGAAAGTGGAAAACTGCCCAGTGGTTTGACTAATCAAAATGTGAAATTCTTTTTGGAAATCTTGGATGCAACGTCTTCTGGACTAAAGAGGAGAGGGGCCATCCAGCTTGTTATCAACAAACAATTCAAAAGCCAGCATACATGATATTATGGGGGTGCATTGGTACACAAGGCATGGGTAACTTGTGCATCCGTGAAGACACGATCAATGGAGAATGACATTTTTTAAAGTTTTGGTGCAACATTTACTGCCATACGGATGGCTTCTTTAAGGGAAGGTCTTGCTCATTTCAGCAACACCATGACAAACACTGTCCTCTGCACATATTAAAACAACATTACTCTGTAGTAAAAGAGTCTGGGTGCTAAAGTTGACCCACTGACAATGAAACAGAAAATATGACAAAGGCTGCAAAGTATTAAGCAGCTGAAATCCTACATAAAACAAGAATGGGAAAACATTTCGCTTTCAAAACTACAGCAGTTGGTCTCCTTAGTTCCCAAATGCATATTGAGTGTTGATTGAAGAAGACGTGATGCAATACAGTGGTGAACATGCCCCTGTGCCAACTTTTTTTAAATGTGTTTCTGGCATCAAATTCAAAATGAGCACATATTTTCAAAAAAAAAAAAAAAAAAAAAAAAAAACAAAATATCTCAGTTTCAACGTCTGATATATTGTCCTTGTACTATTTTCAAATAAATGTAAAGTTCAAATGAAAAGTTTGTTTCCAAAACGCAATATATCAATTTTATTCATTTTGAATAATCAGCTTTTTCTATGTTGGCGTCTGTCGCATTTTATAGAAAAGCACAAACTTTGACCAAGAAAAAAATAGTATGAGTTTCTAAAAACGTATTTTTGAACCATGTGTAACAAGCACAGGGCTATCGCTCTATGGTATTATCTCAATTTTGTAATTTTTGCACTTACTGCGTTTTGGAAACAAACTCATCAAATGATTTGAAAATCATTGCACTCTGTTTTTATTTACATTTTACATAGCTTCCCAACTTTTTTGGAAATGGGGTTGTACATTAATTACGCGTTGACCCGATATATTTGAAATGGAACTACTGCATGAAATAGCTCAATGAATTTGTTATTCTATATGTCTATGCACTGATACAAATGTACGCAAATAATACGTCTCCGACTCTCATCATCTAATGCAGTAATTCATTCAGATGTCCCATAATTAGTTATTATTGCGTTGAATTCTACGGATTGTAATCTGGTAATTCAGCGTGCATGTTTAAGATCCGCTGAATACTTTTCTTCTCGTGGGAGGAGGTCATTTCAGCAGTATGCAGCATTTCCGTGTTTATTTTTCAGAACATGGGCCTATTTTCGTTCAATACTCCAAAAAATTTAATTTGATTGATACATTTTTAAAGAGGCCATAGTTGTTCATTGAAAGTAAATTGTGAGCTTTTTATCTAGTAGG
This sequence comes from Gymnothorax javanicus, assembly GCA_029692085.1. NCBI lineage: Eukaryota > Metazoa > Chordata > Actinopteri > Anguilliformes > Muraenidae > Gymnothorax > Gymnothorax javanicus. Next base: position 74,638,240 of record CM056202.1, read on the forward strand.
CCTATAAGCGGGAGCAAACGTAAGTATTAACAAGTGAACTGCGCATGAGGACAACTTCTGTGTTGACTTGTTTGTAATTTGGAATATTCGCAAATTCAGGGCAAAAAAAAAAAAAAATGAAACCGCAGCTGACTTGATTTAGGACCGCATGAAATACCAACGCCTTATGTTTTAAATTTATTTTACGCCATCTTGCCCACGTTTACTTCACACGTTTATACACACCCGTGTCTTCACAAAATTCTCAGATCTTTAGAAATGTTTATGTTCATCGTGATATAAGCGATGACGCCATGAAGGCGTTGAACACGCCACCTGAACCAAAGCATGTCTATCTAAAAATAACTGTTGATATTCGCAACTGGTGTTGTTTTGCAGGAGTAATTTTGTTTTAAGAGATTAAAGGAAAATGTCGAGAAATTGAATATTTACCCCTGCCTATTGTGAATTCCGGTGCCTATTGAACTGTAGGCCGTAATTAGGCTTTGCTGTAATTTTGCTGTAATTTGCTGAAAATATTGCAGTGCAGAAAATCATGTAAATACTTTAAAATGCTTACAATATTATTGAAATAGCCAAGAGTAATTTATAAGAACACGTTGCCTAATTAGAATGAACGCAGGCATGCAGATTATGATAACCAGAATATGATTAACGAATATGATGGAATCATGTTCAAATTGGAAACTAAATGTGGCCTTGTTGTATAATTTCACTGTGATAGCCTATGTAGTTGTGTTTACATGTGTAATAACCTTGGTACGAAAAGTTGACACAAACTATTGCGAAAACATTGCAGTCAAAAATACTTTGTCGCCCTTCGTCGCGTATAAGTTCACTGAAATTCAGCGCAGGGAATTGTGTGTGTGTGTGTATTTTATATATATATATATATATATATATATATATATATATATATAAACACACACACACATACACACACGTGTGTGTGTGTGTGTGTGTGTGTGTGTGTACTGCATCCAAAATATAATTTTTTAGGATTACTGATTCATTACTTTTATTTTATAGTCGCAGTGAAAGCATGAATTGAGCAAGTTATGAACTGTTGCACGACACTGCTAAAAAGTACAAAGCACTCGAAGCGGATGGACGAATATTACAATTTACTTTGGTAATACTTGTGTGCTACCGCTGGTAACTTCGTAAATCTCTGGCAGCTAGGTAGCTAGTTCAGTGATTACAAGTGTGTGAGAATGTAGACGTCTATGGTGTCCTGACGTCACTCCTTAGTTATCCTTGACCGTGACTATATTGTCACTTTGACCTTTACATCACAGTAGCATAGAAAATAGAAAGATTTCCTTGAGGCGGGGGGGGGGGGGTTCTAAATGAGACAGATTCTTTGATTCTTTGTCGCTGTTAGTCTCATAAACTGCCAGAACCTTATCTGTGGTCCCTACCACTTGGGTTACGTTGTATTTGGACCCTATCGGGTAAAGAACTGGAGCTTTATGAGTAATAGCCAAGGCAGACTCCTACAGACGAGGCGTAGGAGTTTGCACATCTCAAAAGAAAAAAAGAAGAAAACATAAAATAAAAATAATAGGCCTAATAATAAAATAGAATAAAAATACAAAAGAAAGAAATGAGAGGACACATCGCTCAATGCGTTTTCATGAAGGTATGTGGACTTTTCACTTATTTATTTTGAAACAGACTGCATAGCAGTATGTAACAACAGTTACGTATTTCCGTGTGCATATCTGAGTGCCTGCACGCGCCTGCGTTTGTCTGTGTGTCTGTGCGTACTCGCGTGTGGGAGCGTGTTTGTGTGCTTAAGCTTCATCTTGAGGCTAAATGGCGATGAGACCAATCAAGTGGAGCTTTTTTTTTTTTTTTTTTTTTTTGATGGGCTTATCCAGGACTTGTCAATGTTTTGTTAATTTTTGTGTGAGCGTGTTTGTGTGTAAAGAGGTGAGAATGTGATCATCCCAACCACTTGAAGAACGTTTAGACTATGTTTTTATATACCGTTTTTTACCCTCTTCTGTGTTTTAAACGTGTGCGTGCGAGCACTTGCGCCTTGACAGCATAATTTATGGATAAAAACGTGACTGACTTTCAGGCTTCCCATCCTTGCGTACTTAAATACATACGTATAGGTCGTAAATAAGTGTACATATATACAATGATGTACACACATACTGTGTGTATTTATTTTTTATGACCCATAAATATACGCACAGGCACACACACACACACACACACACACACACACACACAAACATATACATGCGCGCGCACACAGCACCCTTAGTTGTTCTATATGCGATATGATATGGAAAATCTTCTTTTCATTTAAGGCTTTACTGAGGCCTAGGGCAATAGGCTACGAATTTCAAAGCCATTGATATCCGGGATATTGAGCGTAGGCTCTTCCCAACTCGTCAAATAGTGACGCTACCTGACCAAGCGTCGTTATAGACTTTTTTCGTCCTAATTTGACGCGTGTTAAAACGAACCTTACCCCCTAACCCCTAACCTTAACCCGAACCCAAAGTGTAAACGTTAAAGAAGGACGCCAAAAGTCTCCTTTTTTTTTTCTACATCGATGTTTGCTCAAGTAGCGTCATTGTATGACAGGTCGGGATGCGGCTAGTGATATTAAAGTATGAGTTGGCTGATACTACATAGTTACGACCTGGGGTGCGTTTCCCGAAATCACAGATGCTAACTTACATAGTTAGACCCATTGACTGTGAATGGACGAACCATGTAAGTTGCTAACTTAGTGAGCAAGTACGCTTTTGGGAAACGCGCCCCTGTACAGTACAAACAAAATAATCTGAAAATCACTGCAGTAAAATCATCATTATTGTCATGCTCATATCTTGCAATTTGCATTATTCATTCGTCTGTCAGTTTGTTTGTTTGTTTGTTTGTTTGTTTTGGTTGCCATTATAATTACTTGAATAAATAATGATCAAGTTTTTTTTCTGCTAGGATGGTGACTTTGACTGTTCTGAAAATGACTGATCAGCCCACTAGAGAAATATTTATATGAACATGTTCGGGGCAAAACGGGGCATATCACTATTAGGCCTACCATTATGGGATATGTATCGTTTTTGTTTGTCTAGGATAACAAATATGGGCAGAGCAAAGATAAAAGAACACTGGTCCCTGCACTTGAAAGGCAAGCCATCTGGCGTGTAGATTTGTTCTTTTTGGTCATAAGATTGCCGTTAAAACAATGCGGGTATAACACCAAAATGGTTGTATGATGTTGTGTTTTATGAATTGTTTCAATGATAATCAAAATATTTTCACAATAAACTTTACTTTTTATGGGAAAGGGTTTAAAAAAAACGAAATGCATAAGGAAAATGGGACAAAAAATTACGCTACAATGGGACACTTCTCTGAAGTGAAACCTGCATGTTTCTTGGCTATCAGGTGCCATAAATCCATGAGTTGCTGCGCTATTGTGTGTAACCCTGTCATAGTATTACAGACATTTTTAGTATATTTGTCACGTAAAAATATTGAGGATTATGCAATGAGCCATGTCAAACACAACGGCCCAGAATTGCCCACTATTGCTGCAAACATGCAAGCACACGCACGCATGTGTCTGTGGATATCGCACATACATCACACAATGCAAGTTTATGTGGATGCAGGCACACTTGCATGTCTCTCTCCCTCTCTTTCGCACCCGTACATACGCAGATCCAGGAGGGGGTGGTATAGTTTACCTTACTATACTTCCCATTTTACATCAACATGTTATTAAAGTGAGTTAGGTTTTTTTTTTTTTTGTGTGTGTGTGTGTGTGTGTGTGTGTGTGTGTGTGTTTCAAGGTCTAAATCTAAAGTATTTTCCTTGCCAACATATTTTCTTCATAGAAATATTGCTGAGATCCATAACAAGTTCTGAAAATAACATTTAAGGTAGTCTTAAGATTTTTAGGTGGTTTTCTTGGCAATCTACCAAAAAAAGTGTCCCTATTTGTTTGATTGTTTGTTTGTGTTTATTTGAGTGTGCCTATTTTTTTTTCTGAAGAATTTCATTTTTGGTTAAACCTCCCAGAGAATGAATTGGTTTAGATTTTTTTTTTCTGCTCCTCACTAGAGTTCGGTGTGCTGATCTGCAGTTAAGCCCTCTGAGGCCTGTTGGCCATAGGCTGTTGCTATTGACGTCAGTGACATGCCCCACTTCATGGTGAGGCGAGAGCTGAGCAGAAGGAGCGTGATAACCTCTGGTGGCGGCAGGATGGAAATATCAGGAAGTAGGTGATGTGGAAAGGATTCGCCGTTTCTGTAGGCCAGAGAGAGATCAGCCGTTGAATACAGATGGACAAAAATGGCGTCCTGTCCAAGATAAATATTTCTATTTAGCGACCTCCATGCCGCGTCCGAGAATTTTCCAGATGCAACACTCGTCTGGGTACATGCTTATTGGTGAAGTAGGCCATTGCTTTTGTCCGGCTGAGTACGATTTGACTCTGGACAAAAAATTGTCGCCCAGCCGATTTGTGATGAAGAAGAATTGTGCTGCACTTGAAAATGTCTGATTCTGATGCCGGTCGGCAAAAATTTAATCTAGGAGACTAAATATATGGGGAGAAATTAGCTTAAAACGTTGAATCTTTTTCAATAAATGGTACTGTATTTTTTAAAATGATAAAAGTGTTTTAGTGTCGTCTAATTGATAGGATATTTCAACCTCCTGTATTTTGACTGTAGATTCTACAGATTTTATCGAATTTTGCCTGTCGTGTGATCATAGATTTGCGCCGCCAAATATTTTTCCTTATTTCAAATGAACACATTGGCCACTGTAATCTGAGGGCTATAAATGTGAACGTGTGTATTTTAAGATTACTTTGAAACTTTTGTTCATTTTTTTAATTTTCCGTGTACGCTATACGTTTACTGGAATATATATATATATATATATATATATATATATATATATATATGTATAGTGCAGCAATGCCTCCCAGCTTATTCGATTATTATATATATATATATATATATATATATATGTGTGTGTGTGTGTGTGTGTGTGTGTGTGTGTGTGTGTGTGCGTGTGCGTTTCGCACCTTTTTCAACTTGTGTGTGCGGCTCATGGCTCAGAGAAGTAACCGAGAATGTTCGGGTTTCATTTGCTTCCGCAGGACCTTTATTTCGTCTTTTTGCAAGAGGACTGTCACTTCGGGATAAATGAATTTTATACAATATAAACAAATAAAGCTTAATTGGGGAGATTGGTGGGAGGTTGCCGTTTCTTTCACAGCACAAGATTTCAAGACGGCAGTGTCAATAACGTGCAGACTTGCGTGCTCTGCCGTGACCTTGAAATGCCAAACGTCAACTGGAAGTAACTTGTCACTCAAAAAGAAGGAAAGAATTGGGGGGAAAAGACTGACAGTCGTTTTGCCACCTTTCTGCCACTGCATGCAGCACCGTTCCGATTGAAAATGCGCGGTTTGTTGCTGAAGACTGGTTTTGTGTTGATGTGAGATATTAAATTTACTATCAGTTTGTTTTGCTTTTAAAATAGTTTTAAATAGTTGTTTAAATCCTTTTTCAAACGTCTAAAAATCTTCTCATGCAGTGTTTGCGAACTAGGAGGCCCACTTCACGCAGGTAAATTTGCCTGTGTAGTGCGGCTGCGACTGGAATTCCGTGTTAAATGATGTGTTGGTGATTTCACCCTGCCCTTTTGACGGGTATGTACAGATGCAAAATTGCAATCGACTCTTTCATTTACAAATTCTGAATTATTTCTTCCATATTGTGTTGTATGAATTGAGCGACACGCTCAATTAATATGTGCCCGGGAGAAAGAACTGAGGCTCTTGTATTATCACGATCGTCGGCGTTTTGAAGTTGCAACGGAGCATTGTGAAACACACTGGAAAAGCAAAACGGCCAAGTGGGGTCATTTTGAATGCGAAAACTGCTCGATGATTTCCCTGATAAAACTCAGTGAAACATTTGCTTTGATTTTGCGAAATTGTTTAATAAGGTCCATACTCTTGAACCGGCTGACAGCTTTGCTGCATGACCATTCACTTTGTACGGGGTTTTTTATAATCCTTTGTCGGTGAGATTTCAGAGGGATAATTAGGCTATTTATGTTTACAATATACATGCCGAGCAAGCAAAATCGAGGCAAAAGGAATTTTTCGAAGTACGCGTTGGTTCTTAAAGTTACTGAATGAATGGAATTGCGCTAGCGCTTATCGTCCTGTTGATGGAATTACGAAAATGGCATAGGCCTATAGCGCTTGCGATGGCGATTACTTGTCCGCTTTCACTAGAGGCTCACATATTTATTGCTACGTGAAGGCATCACATACATACGGGAATGCGTTAACAGACTACAGAGATCAGCCACAACATTAAAACCATCTACCTAATGTTGTGTAGGTCCCCGTCATGTCGCCAAAACAGCTCTGACCCATCGATGCATGGACTCCGCAACATCTCTTAACGGAGCTATGTCACGATTACTGCGCATACTCAGAATTTACATTCCAATAAAGTGAATCTGCTTGCCTGCAAGTCATAATCTGACTCCATCCTTGCCAATCTGTCTTTGTTTTGCATTGAATTTATATATTTTAGTTACTCTGTCATTATGCTTTTTATATAAACAAGCTTTCTATGGAAATTTGAGGATCCAAAGCATTTGCCAAGGGATACGAAGAATGTAAGCTGGTTGCCATTACCAATAATTATGAAAGGAGACAAATGCCCTATAGATTTTGACTTGTAGTTGAGCAATTTATTTTGTTCAAAGTTGTGAGCATGCACAATAATCATGACACATCTCCTTTAAGATCTCCTGTGGTATCTGGCACCAAAGATCTTAGCAGCAGATCCTTTCAGTTCTGTAGGTTACAAAATGGGAACTCCAAGGATCGGATTTGTTTTTTAAGCGCATTCCTAGATGCTTGATTGGATTGAGATCTGGTGAATTCTGAGGCCAAGTCAGCTCCTTGAACTCTGTCGTGTTTGTCAAACAATACCTGAACAATTTTGCAGTGTGAAAGTGTACATAATCCTGCTGAAAGAGGCCACTGCCATCAGGGAATATCGTAACCATGAAGGGGTGTACTTGGTCTGTAAAAATAGCTGGGGTTGATGGTATTCATCAAAGGAATACCCATATGAATGTCAGAACCCTAGGTTTGCCTGTGGATCATTGTACAGATTATCTCACTGCCTCCACCGGCTTGCCTTCATCCCATAGTGTATCCTGGTGCCATCTCTTCCCCTAATAAATGATGCAAACATGCATGGCCATTGAGATGATGTGAAAGAATACATGATTTTATCCAATGAGGCCACCCTCTTTCTTTGCTCCATGGTCCAATTCTGACACATGCCCATTGTTGGTGCTTCCGGCGGTGGACAGAGGTCAGAATGGGCACTATGATCGGTCTGCCGCTACACAGCTCCTATGCGACAAGCTGAGATGCATTGTGTATTCTGAAACTTTTTCCTCATAACCAGCATTAATTTTTTTTTTTCAGCTATTTGTTCAAAAGTAGTTCCTCTGTGGAATCAGAGTAGACAGACTAGCCTTCCCTCCTCACTCACATCTGTGAGCCTTGGGTATCCATGACCCCATTGCCAGTTCACCGGTTATCTTTTCTTGGACCACATTTGGCAGGTACTGACTACTACATACTGGGAACATTCCACTAGGCTTGATATTTAGGAGATACTTTGACGCTGAAGTAAAGCCATCACATTGGATCCTCACGCTAACCCATTTTTCCTGTTTCCAACATGTCAACTTCAAGAACTGACCGTTCACTTACTACTTACTCTATCCCATCCATTGATGAGCGTCATTGCAACAAAATGTTCAAAGATGATCACCCATCAGTGGTTTTATTGTTATGGTTGCTCAGTGTACAGTATATGCCCAGGATAAGATAATACTCTTCTAAAATGACAAGCTTACATTGTTTGTAATAATTTAGGCAAGGGGTGTCAAACTAGTCCGTAAAAGGGCCAATGGGCTGCTGGTTTTCAATCCAACCAAGCAGAAGCACACCTGATGCAGCTCATGAATCAACTGACCTCAGCCTACACCGTTGATTAGTTGTATCAGGTGTGCTTCTGCTTGGTTGGATTGAAAACCCGCAGCCCCTTAGCCGTTTCATGGACTGGTGTGACACCCCTGATTAAGGCTGTGACAATCAGCAGTTATATTTCTGTAACCGACTAGAAGTCAACTAGAAAGAAAACAGGCCAAAAGCATGTGATTTGTGAGATTTGGAAGCATTCTTATCATGATGGAGCAAAGTTTTTGTGAATATCAAATGGCAAAAAACTTAGTGTAATGCTTGTGCAGGCATGCATGGTTTCAAAATTTTCAATTCTAGACACAAATGAAAATGGCTAGCTACTGTTCCCATAGTTCCAATTTGAATGCTGCCCCAGTTGGCATGGAATATCAAAAATGTTAATTTCATACATGTATGTTGTGTATTATTGCAGCTGGTGTGTCTATATCTGTAAAACTGTCAATTAAATTGGAACAACCTTTGGTCGCCCCCCTCTCACAAATATGTTGCCCCTCTCTCATATAATCATGATGTAAATTCCCAATCAATTAGTAATAAATAAATGATTCAACAAATGAATAATCTCTCTCTCTCTCTCTCTCTCTCTCTCTCTCTCTCTCTCTCTCTCTCTCTCTCTCTCTCTGTAACAAGGGCATGAATATTCGTATTCAAAAGCTAAATCTACCGACATGTTACATAAATATACTTTTAGATTTAGTGAAATTGTGTCATCAATGAGACCTGAATCGCTATCTCAAGTTTACTTACTTATAAATAAATAAAAATATGCATGGTAGACATGGGGCAAGCATCAGTGACTTTGGACATCGGTTTCATTCTACGTTCCGCAATTTTATTTTCTGGCCCTTGAAAGTACAATTTCTGTGCTAAGTGGTTTGTCTATCTGATGAATTCTAAAGGTGGCCCTATCGGATTAATGATCTCTATTGAGACAATTAATGTGCGCCTGTGTCGCTTGATTTACCTTCTAATTCTTCTGTTTCTCGGAAATTCCTTGCGTAAATTTGAACAAGTTTGCTTTCGCGCGCGTGCGTGCGTGCGCGTGCCTTTTTTTTGGGGGGATCACAAACCATTTTGAGAGACTTTTTTGTTTCCTTTTGCAACAACTAGCCTAAGTATTCTGAGACCTCTTGCTGCACTACAAAAATTAAACGCGATTTGTGACGGAGTTGACTGGATACACTGAATAAAATATTTTATTGGCCTATGCCAAGAGATCAAAACGGCGCTGAGTTCGCCTTTTTCATAAAACGTTTTACAGGGATTTACAAAGACGTATAAAAGCCGTAATATGTAAGTGTTTTGTTTTGTACGAACGACCTAGTGGGTGGTACCTTCAGTAGCGCAAGTTGGCCCCAGCACGTGACCTGCATGTGACCAATCGGGAACATCTCTCAGTTTAACTATGTTAAATGTCAGATTGCAATAAAGTAGAAGCTGCTGGTCTGGCCCGCTGAAATGGGCGAGCACAATCTTCTTAATCCTGGGTTTGTGGGGCCTTTAGTTAATATCCATACGGGAGACACATTTTATCTCCCAAATTTTAGGGCATCTGGGGGGCAACTGGCCGGGCTTTCCTCTCTCTCTTACCCAAGACGGGATAATGTCTGCTCCCTACCATGGAGCCCACCGGACTCGTGCAATGGATACCCTCAGTCTTACTTCAGCAATCCCATGTCAATTAACCCGTCTTTCAACCGAGCATGTGAAATACCCCGACAGGAAGAAGGGAAATGTTACTATAATAATGTTAACGGGAACAGAGAGCCTTGCGCGGACGGCGGAAGCCTCAAACGGGAGGACAGACCAAGAGACACCTCTACTCTCTCGACAGAGCATAGACTGCACAACGGAATGGCCAGTAGTGGTAACTTTTCTAAATATGAATATGGGACGGAGCAGCTGACTCGAGACCCGCCGTCTTGTCAGTCCCTTGAATCCGATTCCAGCTCGTCGTTGCTCAATGAAGGAAGCAAGACTAGCATCCAACAGGCACTGACATCGCCTGGCATCCATGCAGGCAGTGTTGCTTCAGGCGGAGGTGGGTTCCCCGCGTACCATCATATTTAATTTGGCTACTGTGATGCTAACGTTTGTCGGTCGCGTAAACAAGTTACTCAGTCGCTCGCGTACACTCTTGTATTTTGCATTATATTGAGCTGTGACGATTTGATTTTTTGATGCAAGCCACTCAGATATGATTATTGGCATGGAGGCATGCAGGGTGGATATTACACCGCTAGGTGTAGCAAGTAAAAACCTCTACCGTTGCAGATAGTTTATTCCTATTCCTTACAGAACCAGCAAAGACTCTCAGCATTATAAAATATAATCTTGTATGTGCTTGCAATGCATGGCTATATTAAACCCGACTTAAATATGTTGCTTAATTTCAAGCACGATCTTATCGTTGTGGTGATTTTTAGAGTAGGGTTGCTCGACCATACGTTAATCTGTCAAGTTTAGTTGAGCATGTCACCCGCTATCCCGTATTGCAGCGGAGAGAACGGGGCTCTAATCATTTGTAAATACAACCATATCTGTCGAGTGTCACATAATAGAAGACAAGAACATGCCAAGCGGCAAATATTTTGGTGTTAGAAAACGTTTTCTCAACTACTGCTGTATACCTGTAACTCAGGATAGAATAAACCTGTCCTAATCTATTTTCAATATCGTGTTTTAGCGTGGTATTCATATTTATTTTTTGGTCTGGCATTTTAAGTATGGTCTAAAATATGTGAAAACTTTGTTGTTTATATCCGGTGATTTATGGCACACTGTGTGACCGGTATTTCGGAATTTCGGGGAAATATTTGGTAAGGGTTATAAAACAAACATATCGGTGTGTCGTTTGATCGTACGGATGGGATGGGAAATATATGTATTGGTGGAAATGTTACTTCGTGGTGAACCTGTTGGAGGAAACAGGGATAGAACTGATTAACGCATGGATGCGGTCCTCTCGCTGCATGTGACTCACTGCCATATATGTCCTCGCCAGGTGCTCCGTGGTATCCGATGCACAGTCGGACCCGCAAGAAACGTAAACCATATTCCAAACTGCAACTGGCCGAGCTGGAGAGCGAGTTCATGCTCAACGAATTCATCACGCGACAGCGGCGGAGGGAGCTGTCTGACCGTCTTAATCTCAGTGACCAGCAGGTTAAGATATGGTTCCAGAACCGGCGGATGAAGAAGAAAAGACTTTTATTGAGAGAACAAGCCCTTTCGTTCTTTTAGAACGGACAGAAACTCAGTGAATAAGTTTCCAGCATCCTCCTGTATCTGTTTATGAAATGAGCCTTAATTTTCGTCCGGTCAAAAGCATGGTTCGTAGCAGAACACCTAGTTCCTGTAGAAAACTTGCATGTTTCAATCGAAATTCATATTTTGTTGTGTTTTATTATTTCAAGAAATCAAATGACCAAATAATGCAGATTGAACGGTTTTGATTTTTCTGGTAATAATTGTATTAGAAACAAAAACGTTTTGTTGGTTTGGCAAGCAATGTTGAATTATAACTCCCTGGCCTTGACCTCCTCCAAACTTGCGATTCTAATACGACAGAAAATAACTGTTCTCGTTGGTTGCTCAACCAGACTCAGCAACCCCATGTTAGACTGAAATGAACGCGGGCTACTGTCTCTTCGAAAATGCATCTTATCATGGGCTACAGCTCATTTGAGAGGAAATACATATTTCGCCTGCAGTTTACATTTTAGATGTGCACTATTGCCCCGCAACTCCCCGACGCCCGACGATTATTAGCGCCATATAGATGCCACTGTGATAGCTATTGGTTCAGATGACCATATTTTCTAATATTTTTCTATTAATTTAAATTTTACGGAGACCTCTCAATTCGAAGACGTAGTCGTTTTCTTTATCGGAACTTTTTTGTTATTACCCAACCATAAATCTAGGCTACAGCAAATGACATGCAAATCTTTAAAGTAATGCCATGCATTTGATCACCGAGCAGAAAGCGTTGCTCTGAGATGCTAAGAAACATCGGAACATCGTGGACTGTTCAAGTTGTCTGAATTTATTTCTCTGACTGAGAAATGCCGCTTATATAATGTTTAGGAGTATGTGCAATTTGTATGTGTTTCTTCAATTCTTCCATGAGTAGACTTTAATTACCAGTTTTATCTCCAGGTTAATTCTGATTTAACAGCTGATATGAGAATAACGATTACTCGCTGTTGTTTTATTTGTCTAAAACAGTGAGGCGATGAAACGCAATTGAACTGCGATTTTCGCTCATGAATTAGCATCACGTGCTCCAGGGGACGTTCACGGTCATGGGTATGAACTCTGCGGCTTTCAAGTCTCACGCTGGACCAATTAAGACGAGTCTGACTTTTTTGCTTGTCTTATCACTTTTTTTTTCGGAATGAATGAATGATGAGTTGATGCTTTTGGGTGACAGATTAATTGGGGCTTAGGAGTGTTTTTGTGAATGTGTGTGTGTGTGTGTGTGTGGGGGGGGGGGGGAATTGGCGGCTTTAGTTTTCATTATATCGCATCTTCTGCCATTTATGTTCAAAAGCATAGCCTAACATAAAGTCCATGTCTTTTTAACCATTTCAATTGTGGGTTCTTTCATCATGTTTTTCAACATGTTTTTATCGGTCTTAGAAGACTGAATTGAAGTGAATGTAAGTGAATGTAAATGAAGAATTTACGCTTCAAAACGTTTTAATCGCTTCGCATATCAGTGATATTACACCCTAAAGGGTAATTGTGCAAGGGCCGCACTAATTCGCTTGGGGCCGTTCAAGGGCCAGTCTAACTCAAGTTACCGCAAAAGATGACAAGTGCAATTCTCTAGTTCCCCGCCACCCAACTTATTTTGTGGAATTAAATGAAGAGAGGTAAAGTGTGGTCGCATTTAGACTCTGTCAACGCAGGTAAGCCTTTACTTCGGAAGATGAACTCAGCCGCCATGTAGGCTGCTATTGATTTAAATGATAGGGTAGCCTAGGCTGAAATTATGACACAGCAACAAGTGTTAGATCGTACATCGTAATTATAGACAATTCACCCGTAAGATATTCTGAGATCGGAGAGGATGTATTTTTTTTTTTTTTTTTAATAATTGCCATAGGAATATCATGCACCTTATGATTTATCGCGGTTTTCATGTCGATTTCGAACGAATGTGATCTTTGGAATACATCGTTCATTCTCGCTTGTGTGTGATGTAATTGTTCTAATATCAGAGTATGAACCTACTTATAGCTGTTGTTATTGTATATCAGTATGATTTAAGCATTCAAATAAGTTCTGTTTGGGAACTCGGGAATGAAAAACAGAATGCTTGTGATTAGCGGTGCTTCTTTTTCCTATTTCGATCTCTGTTATGTTTTTTCTGTGGGCTAATGATGTAATGTCCTGTTTTTTGTCTCGATTATGTTTTTCGTCTTGTATAACCTGGCATACAAAGGTGAAAGATAATGATGTTATTGCATATTTAGTTTTAATTATTAATTATATGCAAATGCTACGAATACTTATATTAGTCAATTAACAACATCTATTACTAATTATTATTATTATTGGGCTATTATTATTATTATTATTATTGTTGTTTTCTATATCCATATGTGCACCACCTACGTTTGTAAATGTCTAATTACCATGGTATACAAATGTCATGGATGTGTCGATGTACTCTGAAAATAAATTATTATTATTATTATTATTATTATTATTATTATTTCCTAACATCAGATATTTTGTCAATGCACCTAAGCCAGTCTTTCCTTATTTTGTTCCTCCTAAGTGATATGTGCATGGTAGCCGCCCTCCCCAGCCTTAGCTCTCCGTGCATGGCCAAAGCATGGAATGAAGTACGACGCTGTTTTCTGCTTTGATAGGATTGACTGCGCTTCTCACAGTTTCTTTTTTTAACTTGAACTGGATCTGGCCAAAAGGTTTTAGGGGAGGCTAACTGTGACCGTGCGGTCAACATCTATGATTGCGGCCAAGAAAAAGAAACTGCCGAAGCATTGCCAGTCAAACTGTTTCTCGCCATCACCTTTCGCCGTTATAGATTGTATTTGATTTGATTGATTAAACGTAAATTCCGAACATAACGCCCTATTAGGCAGTTGCATTGCAATGTGAATGAAAACAATAAAGCCAGTAACATGTCGTTTGCATTAGTTTGTTGTGGCCATTTGTGATTTACATTAATAATGTCTACTGAAGAAACCGAATGTGTGTGTGTGTGTGTGTGTGTGTGTGTGTGTGTATATATATATATATATATATATATATATATATATATATATATATATATGGGAGTGAGAGAGAGTAGAGTGCTGGTGTGCAGTTACGAGTCTACACTTAACAAAATGATAAATCTGACACCAAGCAGTATGTATTTTATGCAATATTGGATCATATAGATGAAAATAAGTAAACAATGTATAGTAAAAACAAAAATATATTTTTGCAAGGAAAAAGTCAATATCTAGTGTGGTCACCCTTTGCTTTGATTTCAGCATTTATTCTTTCAGGCACATATTTTTTGTTTCCTCACTCTCAGAACAATTCCATATGGTTGGAAGCTCATTCCAAAGAGATTCTTTTGATGTTACAACAGATTTGCTTACTCAGATTATGGCCTGGATTTTTAGTTGGCCAAATCATTATTGAGCCCTTGAGGACAAAAGTGGTCTAACTCCGTTTTTCATAGTTTTGAGATAATCTATGCCAAAGTTCAAGCCCTGGATAAAATTCAGGACACATGTAGGGAATGCCATCTGTTGTTAACCTGAGAGTTCATGACCATGTTTTTCAAGATAACACAACTTTTTTCCGCAAAAGTAATGTTTCAGAGGTTACTTTCTCTAAATTTTCCGAAAAAGCCCCTTTTTATAAGTTAGACCACTCTTGCACTGGCTGTCTTCACAAGTGTAACTGACTTAAGACAAGTAAATTAATAACTCAATTTTTATAACTCAGTAATAGCTTTAATTTCCGGCATCCTTGGAATTCGAAACACAAAATAACAAGAGAATACAGATCAAAAGTGAAATATTTTATCGCAAACTGCTGACCACTGAGAAAGTAATCCATCAGCTAATCTTGTTCCTCACAGCTGTCTTCGCTGTCATCATCAGGATGAAAGTTTGGGCCATCTTCATCTTCGATCAGAACCTGATAAAATGAGTGGTGGACAGGCGGTACAAGGTTGAGATCATCTTTCAAATCCTTGACTTTTGAAGGGTTCAAAGAGTTAGACCACTGTTGCACTCACACTTTTTGTCTAAATGGAAGTGAGGATAACTAAAAATCACTGTATAGTAAGATGCATCACTGTGACATTTAGACTACTTATGCCCTGGAAAGATTTTACCTTTAACTTGCGAAATATGGGTCTAACTCAAAAATGGGAAAATTAGAGTTAGACTACTATTACACTCAGTGACTCAATTTTATATCACCAATTGTGTTTTCTTTTTTTTCTGACAGATAATTCCTGCATAACTTAGAAGTGTGTTTAGGGTCATTATCTCGTTGAAAATAAAATCCCCAACCAATTGGTATCTTTTGATGGCAAAGCGTACCTCACATGGATGCCGTAATACTTCTTTTGAGCCATAATTCCATCAAGTTTCATGAGATCACCGGCTCCTTTCGATAGGACTGAACCCAAACCATAATATTACCTCCTCCATGTTTACTGAAGGGTTTAAACAGTCATTTTTGAAACGCTCTCCAACTCTACAGCACACATAATATATAAAATTCAATTAAAGCTTTTTCAAAAACATCAGATTTTATTCTTAAAGGTTTCTCTTGCCGTTACCATCAAATTTTGTGCCTAGGATGCAGTGGCTAAGGTGAATTGAATTATGTCAGCAGAAACAAAGGAACCAAATGTTAGGAAGGCGTCGCATTCATTTGAAGTATTGGCCTAGGATACCGTGCAATTTCCAGTTCCTCTCGGTTGTTTTTGCATGAAGGAAAATATTACACAGGTTGTCATCTTCAGACATGCACCAAGACCTGCTTGTTGCTATTCATGAGCCCAGGAAATGTAATAGCTTTGCGTATGTAATATCCAGTTCACCCTGCAGTGAAAGAATGCCGTGGACTTGGCCTTGTGCATTTACCCATACCCGCTGAAAACTTCCTCTTATTATTTTATTAGGTTTGTTGTTTTGTTTTGCTTTGCTTTTTTGAAAAAAAAAATTATATTTGGTCTTAATCATGCAGCCACATGTGATGCATTTTAGAAGAGACTGAGAATGAGATTTTAATGAGAAAGCAACATTTTACAACATCCTGCTGAGAAAAAATATCAATCTTGTGTTTAGGCTATAGAGACCATGTGCTTGTTTGTTAATGCTGCCATGTCAGATCAGCTGCTTTATGACTCTGGACTTGTGAAAACTTTGCATTGCAACAAATGAGTGGCCTAATTCATGAAACAGGTAGGCTACAGGTTGATTCACATACAAATTTGAAAGCCACTCCTGAGGATGTGCTGAAATCACTTTGTAATACTTGTTGATTGTCATTAGAAAGAATTTAGCTGCAATACGCTTGCTAGCTGAAGTTACTATGAACTATGCCCTCTTTATGCTGTGCATCTTAAGAGATTTCACCTGGCAGTTCAAGATACAGGTCATATTCTTGGTGAAGTTGATGTTACAGATTGGTATTGCTATTTATTCTAGATGATGATGAGTGAATATCTCAATTGACTGCGCCTTCTTAATACAGGCTATCTGACGGTACCTGTAGTTTAATCAGGAGAGACCAATAAATTATGCAGAGAATCAGTTATTATTGATTTCAAAGTGAACATATTAATGAATGTAATTATAGCCTTAACAAAGTCTTTGGCGCTTAGACTCCACAGGGAGACTTTGTAACTGAGGAGCATCCGCCCTGATTCGCAGCAGGTTAGATCTGCTCATGGAGTCCCTTTGGGGCGACCAAAGGTTGTTCCAATTTAATTAAAAGTTTTACAGATGCCATCACACCAGCTGCAATAATACACAACATACATGTAGGAAATTAACATTTTTGATATTCCATGCCAACTGGGGCAGCATTCAAATTGGAACTATGGGAACAGTAGCTAGCCATTTTCATTTGTGTCTAAAATTGAAAATTTTGAAACCATGCATGCCTGCACAAGCATTACACTAAGTTTTTTTGCCATTTGATATTCACAAAAACTTTGCTCCATCATGATAAGAATGCTTCCAAATCTCACAAATCACATGCTTTTGGCCTGTTTTCTTTCTAGTTGACTTCTATTCGGTTACAGAAATATAACTGCTAATTGTCACAGCCTTAAATCAGGGGTGTCACACCAGTCCATGAAACGGCTAAGGGCCTGCAGGTTTTCAATCCAACCAAGCAGAAGCACACCTGATACAACTAAGAGAGAGAGAGAGAGAGAGGGGAGAGGGGGAGAGAGAGAGAAAGAGGGAGAGAGGGGGAGAGGGGGGCAAGATGATAGGGTAGTGATTTAGGTGTTTCTTAGTTGTATTGTGATCGGCTAGGATATAGGACAGCTGATATTTCAGTTGGCAGCCCCACACAATGATGAGTGAGAATCCGTGAGAGGAGTAAAAGCAGATTGAATGAAAAATAATCTGCTGGCTGAAGCATGCAAAAGGAGGGTCTTACTGACTTAACTGTTCGAGCCTTATTACACATGATCAAAGTAAATGTTGCTCGGACAATCTTAAATGTTACGATTCAAGACCAATAGTTAACTTTCAGATCCGTCCTCCTATCCTGCTCCTGGTAGCATTGTGTTAATTCAAGTTTCCTGCAGTTATCCTGCTTTGATATAGGAACACTGCTTCCAACTAGTCAGTATTAATAGATTGAATTAGTTACTGTCAATAGTCATGAATGCACTAATTGTTATTGCATGTACTTCAGAACTTCAGAGCATACAAATATGGATGTGACTAGGCCTAATTGTTTATTTTATTTTATTTCTTCTTTCTTTTTATTTCCCAATGTCAAAGCACTTACCTGCCTGGACCAGATAATTATTGATGTATGTTGACACAGCTGCAATGGTATGCTGGTCCAGACAGTGCATTATACAAAAATAAGGATGGGTCAAATGCAGAGGACAAATTACCCCACGGGGTTCAATAAAGTATATCTTATAATGCTCACATCAGACTGTGTGCACATGTGCTCAAACCTGTGACACTATGTGAATTAACTACCAGAAGGAGATATAAAACAAGTAATACCACTAGACGCTCAAATATGCAGGCCAATAAGGTGTTTTTGTTGTTGTTGTTTTTTTTGTTTTTTTTTGTTTAGTGATTATTGAAAATACCTTTCAGGTTATAATGACTGATCATGTTGTTGTGCCCCCTCTTATAAATTTATGCTCATGGTTGTTTTGCAAATATTTTACCAATATCAAGTGCTTCACATTATCAAACGTATGTACGTACTTGTGTACTTGTGTCTGCGTACTACGGTATATATTACGCCGATGTTAATGATCATTAATTAGTAACTTTACTTTGAGTGTTATACTTTATGTATTCATGGATAAAGAAGAGGGTTTGCATTTAGTATGTATTTTGACATAAGCGGTGTCCCTTCTTTGATTCATCTTCTGTTTTGTAATTTGTTTCATGATGTAATTGGCCTTTATGTTTTGAGCCAATTTTCACTAAGTTGTGTCCACGCTTGATTGACAACCAGGCTGTTAGCATTTTACGACTGAACTGAAACCGTCCACTGTTGCACGATTGTTACTGAATGAAGAAGTACGTTTGGTGATAATAAATTGTTCATTGACTGTTATTTTTATTTTAATTATTCATGGAATCCACCGCATGCAGGCGAACGCATATAAACCCGGAGTGATAACATGAAAGTCCTGTCTTCAATCACGTGAGAGTCGAGGACAACGAACAGACTAGATCCAGTCATGTAACGTTTCCTCTGTAGTTTTATTTTGCTCGCCACAATCGCGTGGAAGTTAGTTTTAATTTTTTTATTTATTTATTGGGCTTTCAGGTGTTTTGATTCCAAAATGTGAGCAACTCATTACTTATTCTGGCTTTGGCCTATATGAAGCCTCTGCTGAGCTGAAATGGGCTTCCCACTAGTTTCACGTTTGTGCGATTTTGACTTTGAGACAGACTTGGTCC
Organism: Gymnothorax javanicus; assembly: GCA_029692085.1. Lineage (NCBI taxonomy): Eukaryota > Metazoa > Chordata > Actinopteri > Anguilliformes > Muraenidae > Gymnothorax > Gymnothorax javanicus. The sequence continues at coordinate 74,657,482 of CM056202.1, forward strand.
GTTTTATGGCGTACCAGAGCGCTCAGGCAGACATGAAATGTTATGAGGTCTAGGGGCAGTGGCCACATAACGGCCGCTTGGGCGATTGCCACACACAGCAGGGGAGAGAGAAGATAAAGAGACTATTTCAGCCTTGAACTAGACTGTGTTCTTTGAATTTCATTTCACGAAGCTTCGTTGGTTTCTCGTCTAGCACTACGTAAAAAAAAAATAATAATTATAAAAAAAATTAAAAATTAAAAAGTTGGAAATGAATGTAAAAAATGACTGCAGCAAATATTTTATTTTTGAAATTGTTTTCTTGATCCGGAGGCAAGACAATGGAAACTAGTTCAGCGCGCGCGCGTGCATGCGAACATGCGCACGTGAATACACAAACTTTATGCGTGTGTGCGCAGGCAAATACCGAAGAAAATTCCCACATACCTGTTTTTATCTATTTGAAAATTGTTGATTCAACTTTGATCTGAAGGAACTCAGTTAATATAAACGTTACCAAGGAATCCATCTCCGAAAGACGAGAATCAGCTAAAATTTTGTTGGAGTCAAACATGATGTAGACTAGGCTTTTGCAGTGAGCACATGTAGCAATTCATTTTGTCACTGTAACTTGTGCGCTAACACAAAAATAGAAAACAGTTGTTGGAAATGTGAAATCCTTTATAACATTGATTGTTAGAGAAGAAATTGTATTCAAAAAAAGATAATGAAGGACTTCGGGCGACTTGAATTCATCATTTCATGACATCGTTTTTATTTTGGGCGTTTCGAATGTACATCCCCAATTCCGAAATAGTTGGGACGAAGCGTAAATTGTGAATAAAATCAAAATGCAATGACTTTCAGATCACATGAGCCAACATGTTATTTGCAATAAAACATAGATAACATTTCAAATTTTGAAACTGAGACATTTTACATTTTTATCCACAAAATGAGCTTATTTCAAATTTTCTGGCTGCAACAGGTCTCAAAAAAGTTGGGACACAGGCAAAAAAGGGCTGAAAAAGCAATTAATATATAAGAGAATCAGCTGAAAGAACATTTAGCAAGTAATGAAGTTAACTGGCATCAGGTGTGTAACATGATTGGTTATAAAAGGGATGTCTTAGAGAGGCTGGGTCTTTTAGAAGTAAAGATGGCCAGAGGCTCTCCAACCTGTGAAGGCTTGCATAAAAAACATTGTGGAATACTTTAAAAACAATGTTCCTCAACATCAAATTACAAAGGCTTTGAAGGTCTCAGCATCGACAGTGCATAACATCATCAAAAGATTCAGAGAAACTGGAAAAATCTCTGTGCATAAGGAACAAGGCCGAAGACCTTTACTGGATGCCGTGATCTTCGGGCCCTCAGACGCCACTACATCACTCACCGGCATGATTCTGTCATTGACATTACTAAATGGGCCCAGGAATATTTCAAGAAACCACTGTCTGTAAACACAGTCTGCCGTGCCATCCACAGATGCCACCTAAATCTCTATCATGCAAAAAGGAAGCCATTGTTGAGCATGATCCAGAAGCGCTGCCGTGTTCTGTGGGCCAAGGCTCATTTAAAATGGACTGTAGCAAAGTGGCAAAGTGTCGTGTGGTCAGACGAGTCCAAATTTGACATTCTTGTTGGAAATCATGGATGTCATGTCCTCCGGGCTAAAGAGGAAAAAGACCACCCCTCCTGTTATCAGCATTCAGTTCAAAAGCCAGCATCTCTGATGGTATGGGGATTCATTAGTGCATATGGTGTGGGACACTTGCATGTTTTAAAAAGCACCATGAATGCTGAAAGGTATACAAAGGTTTTAGAGCAACATACGCTCCCCTCCAGACGACATCTATTCCAGGGAAGGCCTTGTGTATTTCAGCAGGACAACGCAAAACCACATACTGCAGCTAGCATTGCTTAGAAGAGTCTGTGTACTGAACTGGCCTGCCTGCAGTCCTGATCTTTCACTGATTGAGAACATTTGGCGCATAATTAAACAAAAAGTCCATCAAAGCAGACCCAAAACTCTCCAGCAGCTGGAAGCCTGTATTAAACAAGAGTGGGATCAAATTCCAATGGCGAAACTCAAGAAACTTGTCTCCTCAATTCCAAGACGCCTCCACTCTGTGTTAAAAAGAAGAGGGGATGCTACACCATGGTAAACAGGCCCCTGTCCCAACTTTTTTGAGACCTGTAGCAGCCATCAAATTTGAAATGAGTTCATTCTGTGGATAAAATTGAAAAAAATTTTCAGTTTCAACATTTGCTATGTTATCTCTGTTCTGTTGTGAATAAAAAAAAAACTGGCTGGTGTGATTTTAAAGTCATTGCGTTTTGATTTTATTCAAAATTTACACTTTGTCCCAACTATTTCCGAATTGGGGTTGTATATGAATACGAATTAATCCTAGTTTTGCGCGCAGAATTTCCATGGTTAAGTTTCTTTTAGAGTTTTGTTTGTAGTATTTTGAGTTATAGGGTAGATCCACTAGGCAGTTATGTCACGGACGTAAAGTAAGGTAATTACTTAGACTACGTAAACTTACTGCAAAATTTTTTTTCTTGTTGTGACCAGCTATTACGGAATGCTACGTCGGTCTGCGTAAGATAGCGTCAAATGTAGGGTCTTACGTTACTTAGCGGATGAAAACGGGCCCCCAAATAGTTTTCCAGCACGTTGGACAAAAAGTCAACAACGCAACATGAGGTAGGCCTAGCTTTATGTTAGAATATGCAGCATGCAGTTATCTGCTGCCAATACGTCAGAATATCTATGAAACAAATATCAATATAGGGGAGACAGGGGTTACTTCGGCCACGAGGTAAGGTCCGTCACCCCGGTTTTTTTTTTTTCCATTCCAAACGCACTGACGGGAAAACGAAAATGTACACATTGTGTGACATCCCAGCGACGTCATTGCTTGGAAAGAAGAAGGACCGGTAGGGTCATGTAAGTCTTTTCTGCCTAAAAACTTGAATTTTGACCCAAACTGTAAACTTTAAGTTTCTGAAAGAAATGCGTCTAGCTTCTTTGAAGACAAAGATTTTCACGGTGTTTTTACTGTTTCATAAACGTATGTAACTAGAGTTATTAACAACCCATAAGATAAAGGCCTGCTGCGATCATGAGATGAGAGATGCGGCCTGATTTCCACAATGGCCACACGGGGCTACACCGGCCAAGCAGCATGGGGTTAGTTCGTCAGGGTTAGTAGCCCCGGGAATGCCGAAGTTGCCCCGCTTGTACACTACTTAGCTGTTAGGAAGCCTCAACCAGCTTCTCTTACCCGAGCAACGGGCTTCAATGAACACTCAGTTCGTGATTTCTTCGCCAAGTTGGGTGAGCTGTATGACAAGCACAAATTTGAGCCCAAAGACATATGGGTGACATGAAACCGGTGTTACAACGGTACAACAGCCTGGGTATGTAACCTTGTGAATAAACTGTAATATAAAAATGTTAACCATGCACAAGATATTAATAATAATAATAATAATAATAATAATAATTATTATTATTATTATTAATAATAATATTATTAAGTACTGCTACTACTACTACTATACTACTACTACAACTACTACTAATAATAATAATAATAATAAGCTTCAACTATGGCGATTTTACCCCACCCATCTGAAGAAGTAACCCTGGGTATGGGGTTGTTTCGGCATGTTTGTGATATATCGAAAATTGAATATTGTAATATTGTATTATATTGTATTATAACTTTAAAGAAAATGTTATGTTGAGATTGAGTCAATACAAGTTTTGTAGGCGACATTCTGCACTACACATATACCGTAAAGGTATTTCTCTAAGTTTTGGCAACAAAGATTAATGGAGCCAAATCCAAAATCATGACGAGGTAACCCCGGTCTCCCCTATATTTAAAAACAGACTGACCTCAAGCTAAATAGTTCAACGTTACAAATTTTCTCGCATGATTGAAAAAAGTAGGCTACTCCATAGCGGAATATGTAGGTTCCTGTATTCTCACGTGACCGCAGATCCACTGCCTTATCAGTTTGCGGATCTTTACTGTCACATGCGGGGCGTGACGGATTGGACTACAATATGTCGGTTTATGTAAATGTACGCGAGCCAAACTCTCCTTGTGGAACTTTACTGCATAGTGGATCTACCCTATTAGCTTTTAACTTATATGATTCGATGTATCGTTAAACAAACTAAAATCTGAAGTACGACGGATTCCTAAAACGGTTGTACCTTGTTCGTACCACAGTAGTGCGATTCATGTTGGTTTGAATGACGGTAGGTCGTACTACAATTATTTCTAAAAGTACGTCGGTCTTAGCTGCTCTCCGCGAAGTTGGCAAGAACTCATAAACTTTGAAATATCCCACATAACAAAATTGGTCTGGCCCAGTTCTGGCCCAAATAATGCACATTTACGGCCCAATTCTGGCCCACATACATAAAGTATGACGGCCCTGTTGGGCCCCGATCTGGTTTTTCAGAGCTGGCCCACGCCAGCACAGGGCCAGCTCGCATACAATCGGCCCACATGTGGTATGCCATCACAGAAACGGTGCCATCACTGCCAGACCTGGCCCACATCCGGTCAACATACCACTTGCCATGCCAGCAGTCGCCCAGCAGTGCCGGCTTGACGCCGGATCCGGGCCAGACTCGTCTGCTATGTGGGATTGTGCTTAAACGTGAGAGATGCAACCGATATTAGGCGTACATTATTATTTCATTGTTTAGGCTATTTATATTGTAACCATATAGGCCTACCAACAATAACATTAATAAAATTAACCATTTAAATTAAAATTATAGGCAATGGTTCTTGTAGACAAAAAATAAGAAGAAAAAAATCAAAGAATCATTAGCTATTTTAATGCATTTAATGAAATAGGCTCTATTTTTAAATAAGAGTCTTTTTATTCATTTTTCATCAACACAATAGCAGTCGTTTTCATTAACACAATTAGGCTATTACCGAGCCCGACCAAAAAAAAAAAAAAAAAAAAAAAAAAAAGAAGAAAATGTGATGCTTACGTGGCGCAGTGGGCTAGGCTAACGAGAGCAATGGTATTTTAAGGCAGGCATTCACCCGTGCATTGCTAGCGGGTGGTTCTTACGGTAAGTGATGATATGAAATTTACGTCTTTTTAAATGGCGACGTATGAGCTCAGTGATTAACAAGTGATTCATCGAAATATTTTAACGATTTCTATGCTATGTTGTCTTTTTTGATACATGCTTGTGATGACGACTTACTTCAGGACACCCATCCTCTTCACAGGCATAGACATACACACACAGAAATAAAGGGAATATTAAAGTTGTCATTTTCATTCCTCTTCCAAACTTCAAAACAAATTAAATGATTCAAAAAAAAAAAAGGACAGGAAATCACCGGGGGGAAAAAAATCAATTCTGAAGGCCATAGATGGGGATGCGCGACAAAAAGGATGTCAGTGGGAAATGGAGGGACAATGCAGCCTCACTAAAAGGAGGGCTGCAGCTCTAAAGAGTGAGCAACAGAGGATTGGTGGTGGGAGTACCAGTCTGCTTCCTCTTATTCCAGAGCAGGAGAGTTTTGTCCATCCTAAGCCCAGCAGTGCTGGAAGGAGTCCCATGGGCATAGATGTCGGTGGTATGCACAGTTCCCAACATGGTGTCCTCCAACCCCTGCCCTCTTCCTCTTGACCATTTATACTGGGTCCCCTATAACTTGATCCCTGGGGCCCCTCAACACTGGGCACCCCATAGGGCCCCTCAATGTCAGCCACCCCCTCATCAGGCCCCCTCTTGCATGGCCATCAGTCCGTCAGGGCTGCTCTTTCCCCTTAGTCTCCAGAATCCCTTCAGTCTAGCAGCTTGTCCAACTCCACCCATCCTGCTGCCTGCACAGTATGGTCTTCACTGCAAATGAGAAGAAGATGAGGAAAATTTTGTCAAGGATGCTAAGCATGAACATGCATCTTGCAGGCCAAGAGGAATGACAAACTTTATGGAAGATTATATTTGGCCTCTATCTCCCTCTCCACCTTTCTTTTTTACCAACATTTTCCCCTTCACTGTTGTATGAGTAGATATAATGATTTCTACCAAATGCACTGTCACAAGTGGGCAAACAACATCCTCCTCCATTAATGCATTAAAAATACGTTCAGGTAAACAGCAAAAGCACATGTCCTCCCTTTAACTAGGCTAACAAAATTTGCTATCTTTAACAATTTATTCCACGATCATACCGCTGTCATGAATCATGAATCCTCCATTTGTATTTTACGTATCCACCTCCCGCTCTACCGACTGTGGAACAAAAACACCTTGGAGTGAAATAGTGTTGAACTACTAAGAGAGTGTTGTTTAACATGACCGAACATTAATGTTACTCAGCTAACACACACGAAGGCTACCAGAGATGCAACTCCATAGATGCAACCAAAGACTGACACATGAACAGAAAAATAAAATAAAAGTGTTTCTCCAATTAGCTACATACTCAAAACTCAGTTTTGATGTAAAATACTCTGCCTGCCCAAAAAGTCTCCCACTGGATTTAACAAATCAAATATGTAAGAAACTTCTATTTCTGCCGTGATTAATATGTTTCAGCCGGTAACAAGATGTTTAACCCTAATAGGATAGATCCACTATGCAGTAAGTTCAGGCACGTAAGGTAACATAATGCCTTACACAGACTACCTGCAGAAATTTTGTGTTCTTGCGGAAGCTTACTGCAAATCAATTGATCAGCTTTTACGGAATGCCATGCAATGCTGCTTAAGTCCGCATAAGATAAGTCCGCGTCAAGTCTTGAATAACTTTGCAGATGAAAACGGGCGCCCAAATAGTTTTCCAGCATGTTGGCAATAAAGTCAACCACGCAACATGGTGTAGGCTACCATCATGTTAGAATGTGCACCTTGCAGTAATCTTCTGCTAGTAGGCTACGTCAGAATATCAATGAGACGCATATCAACATATATATATATATATATAAAACATTCTGACCTCAATTTAAATAATTCAACGTTATAGACAAGTTTTCCAGCATGATGGAAAAAATGTCTTCCATAACGGAATTTGTAGGTTTCCGTTTATTCACGTGACTGCAGATCCACTGTCTCATCAGTTTGTGGATCTTTCCTGTAAATCGCAAAGCGCTACGGATTCGACAACCATAAACAGTTTTATGGAGATTTTTGCGAGCTGAACTCGCCTTGCGGAACTTTAAAGCATAGTGGATCTACCCTGTTACTGATACTGCGAGTAGCTTATCATTTCTTGAACAACCATGTCGGAAGACATATCCTGCGGTCATAGGAAAGATGTTACTGTTCAAGAAGGGTGAAATTATTGGCCTGCATGAAGCAAAAATAAATAAATAAATAGGCCTATATAAATAAATAAACCAAAGGAGATCGCTGAAACTACTAGAATTAGGTTAAGAACTGTGCAACACATTGTTAAAACCTGGAATGAGAGTGGCGAACCATCATGGTTGAGGATGAAATGAGGTCAGGAAAAAATCTTGAATGATTGTGATCGGAGATTACTTAAATGTTCGGTGAAATCAAATTGTGAAGAATCAACAGCAGGACTCACTGCCATGTTTAATTGTGAAAGTGAAAGCATCTCCACAAGGACAATGCGAAGAGAACTCAAGAGATTGGGACTAAACATCTGTGTAGCCTGAAGAAAGAGGCTGATTTGGAAAAAAAAAAGGCCTCAATTTGCTAGGGAACATAAAGATTTTGTGAAAGAGTGGTTCAGAAAGCATGAGACATCATTTTCACACATGGATTGACCACCACAGAGTCCGTACCTTAACCCCTTTGAGAATCTTTGGGATGTGCCGGAGAAGACTTTACGCAGCAGGCGACTCTCCCATCATCAATACAAGATCTTGGCCAAAAATTAATGCAACTTTGGACAGAAATAAGTGTTGTGACATCACATAAGCTTATTGAAACAATGCCATGGCAAATGCCAGCCATAATCAAAGCTAAAGGTGGTCCAATTAAATATTAGTGTGTATGACCTTTTTTTGTTGGGCGATGTATATTTGTACAGTGAGATTATTGAACATTTTCAGCAACTCAAAATATGTTTACCCTTCAAGGACAGCATTTTCTGCCATTGATGACGCATTACAACAGGAACTACGTTTCCATCTACAGCTCAAGAGCTGCAGTTTTCACTGCACAACTTAATGAAAGTGGCTGCGAACATTCACTCAAACTGCGGTTTTGGGTAGCTCCTGGGTTGCTTAATGATGGTTTGTACAACAAAAGTTACCTTGATAGACCCAACAGTGATTTTGGGAAATGCGCTGCAACTGCAAAATTCGATGTAACTCTGCTTTTGGGAAAGGCCGTAGCAACAGGTACAAAAATACAAATCAATAGTCCTCGGGCTAAAGGTAGCCCATGGAGGCATATCAATAGCCAGTATCCTAAAGATACATATGGCATTTCCATCTCACGCCCTAGGCGTCATAAAGCGACATTTGGGCAGATGCCCTGTGCGTAGTATAGACATGGAAAAAGAGACCTCTGGAATTAGTTTCAATGCTGTGGGCATCCCCATAGACTTCAGTACAAAACTGAAATAATTTTACCACATCAATAAACAAAAAATTAAGATCAATTTAATGGGAATCGATCCTATCCACACAGGATACAGTGGCTCTAACCACTCCCCAACTTACCTTGCTGGAAAGTTAAAGTTTAAGGTGTATTTTTACCCCTAACGCCAACCCCAGTCCAAATCCTAAACTTAAAAGGGGTTGCGTCACGATTACTGCACGTGGTCTAAATTTTGAGCCAAGTAAACCCACTCAACCGCAAGTCAAAATCTAAAAGACATTTTTCTTCTATGATTATTGGTTATTGCAACCAGCTTGCATTCTTTGTATCCCTTTGCTAAATTATAAAATAACGCTTTGAGTCCTCAAATTTCTAGAGAGAGCTCCTAGATATAAAATGCATCATGCTGGAGCAGCTAAAATATATGCATACAATGCAACACAAAGACAGATTGACAAGGATGGAATCAGATTATGACTTGCAGTCAAGCAGATTCATTTTCTTGGGATATAGGCCTATGTTCAGAGCATGAGCAGTAATCGTGACACAGCTCCTTTAACCAAGTAGTTTCGGTGCCTAAACCTAAACAAGTAGTTTCCATGCCCAAACCCAGCCTTAACTGTGATCCTTACCCCGACACTAAACATTACCAAATGAAGAGTTTGGTTCCAAAACGCAATATATCCATATTACTCATTTTGAGTAAATCAACTTTTTCTGTGTTGGCGCCTATTGTATTTTATAGAGAAACACAAACTTTGACCATGAAAAAATACACTCAATAGTATGAATTTAAAAAAAGAAAATTTGCACCATGTGTAAGAAGCACAGGGCTATTGCTTTATGGTATTATCTCAGTTTTTGTAATTTTGGCACTTATTGCGTTTTGGAACCAAACTCTTCAAATTGTTTCAGTGCCAAAACCCAACTCTAGACATAACCAAGTAGTTTTATTGCCTAAACCTAAATCTGACTCTAATTTAAGCAGAACTTTATACATCATCAAATAGTTACAGTGTCTAAACCTACCCAAGTTGTTTTGAGATTGCTGTCCGTACCTTGCTACAGTCCAATAGAGAAGTATGTATCTTTAGATCGAGATATACAAGGTATGGATGTAAGTACCTTTAGCCACTTCCTTGGGGAAACATACCCCAGGCCGTGCCTATTCATCGTTTGAAGTCACATGACTGCTGAGTTCCCCTGGCGGGTGAAACTCTGTTTCATTGGAGCGGTTTATCCTGTGTAATCCATGCAAGCCTGTCTTTTTTCACTTGTTTCCACCCACGGGTTTAGATCACCTCTCTAATGAAAAGTAAAGACAGATTAACAAACTGCAAGTGATAGGCTTAGGCACTAGCCATCCATGTACTGCGCCCGCTTCAGTAGGCCTATTTCAAATAGCAAAGTCACTGCTACAGTATGGTGCAAAAATTTGGGTACCCCTGGTTTAAATGTCTGTTACAATTAATCTCCAAGTGATTGAAAGCAAGCCTGAGCACGAAATGCAACAAAGTTAAACATGACACCTTTCTGCAAATTTAAAAGCAAGGTTTTTTTTATTTTAATTTTTCTGAGTTTTTAAATGATAAGAAAGGAAAAAAGGCCCTGTGTAAAACTTTGGGAACCCTTTTGGATTATTCTTTGTTACATTTTAAGAAGATGATTACTAAGGCCCAGACCCAGGTGATTTACTCGTTAGGGCTTCAATGAGTCAGGTGAATATAATTCCAGGGTTGAACTGAAGTAACTTCATGCCTTCTAAAGTATCCGACTGTGGTGGCTGTTGTGTCTAGTGTTAATAACCATGGGTTCCTCTAAACAGTTGTCCAAATATGTCAAAATCAAGATAATTCACTTCCACCAACAAGGAGAGGGCTACAAAAAACTCTCGCAACATTTCAAACTACCCATTTCTACTGTCAGAAACATTGTAAGAAAATGGAACAATTGAAGTCAAGGCAAAATCTGTAAGACCAAGAAAAATTTCAAATAGAATCACGCAGGATCTGGTGAGAAATTGCTCAGAAGAACCCACACATCACTGCAAAAGAGCTGCAAAAAAGAGTAGCAGACACAGGTCTAGTTGTTCACAGGACAACAATACAGCATACCTTAAATGACAAAGACCTACATGGCTGAGTTGCAAGAAAGAAGCCTTTCTGATGACCTCAACACAAAATTAACCGTCTGAAGTATGCTAAAGAAAACCTTGAGAAACCTCAAGCCTATTGGAACAATGTGCTTTGGACTGACAAAACCAAAATTGAATTTTTTGGCCACAACCAAAGAAGGTATGGTGGGAGAAAAAAGGGTGAAGCATTTGTAGAGAAGAATATGTTGCCAACTGTTAAGCATGGAGGTGGATCCATTATGCTTTGGGGTTGTGTAGCAGCTGGGGGCACAGGCAATATTGTGCAGGTGGAAGGAAGAATGGATTCCACCAAATATCAAGACATTCTAGAGGCTAATTTTCGAAGCTCAGTCCAGAAATTGAAGTTGAAGAGACGGTGGGTATTCCAGCAAGACAATGACCTGAAGCATACCTCAGAGTCCACCATGAAGTACCCCCAGGAAAGATGGATCAATGTTTTGGAATGGCCATCACAGTCCCCAGGCTTGAATATTATTGAAAATCTGTGAAGAGGCCTCAAACATGCCATGCATGCAAGAAGGCCGAAGAATATTTCTGAGCTAGAGGTGTTCTGTCAGGAGGAATGAGGGAAAATTCCAAAGACAAGAATTGAAAGACTCTTAGCTGGCTACAGGAAGCGTTTGCAAGCTGTTATACCCTGTAAAAAAGAAAAGTTGTCTCAACTGAAAAAAGTTAGTGTCCAGGCTGCCTTAAAATTTGAAGCTCATTGAACTTGAGATGATAAGTTGACGTAATATCCAATTTATAATCTTAAATTCAGTTAACTTGAAATTTTAAGGCAGCCTGGACACTAACTTTTTCCAGTTGAGACAACTTTTTTTTTTTTTTTTTTTTTTTTTACAGTGTAGCTGCCCGAGGAGGAGTTACAAAGTACTAGCTGACAGGGTTCCCTAACTTTTGCATAAGGCCTTTTTCCTAGTTTTATTATTTTGAAACTGTAAAAAGTTAAAAATAAAAATTATTCCTGCTTTAAAATGTGATGAAATGTGTCATGTTTAACTTTGTAACATTTAGTGTTCAGGTTTGCTTTCAATCACTTGGAGATGAATTGTAACAGACATTCAAACCAGGGGTGCCCAAATTTTTTCACCCCATTGTATCTGAGCTCCACTTCAGCAATGCTGACGGGTATTTTCATATCACATCCTGTATCAACCCTCGACCGGTAATTTACTGGTCGAGGGATGATACAAGGTGTGATATGAAAATGCCCATATCACGTTCTATTAATCACATAGGCCTACTCTGGTACGAGATATTGGCCGCTGGCTGATACAACCTCGTGCCTTGCGCTTGTATCACAGGTGCAGATTCCCTGCATTTATAAGGAAGTATTCATACACGATAGATAGCAAGAGTGTGGAAAATTCTTCCCCTTACACCGCCGCCAGGTTGAAAGCGTACTAAAGTAGCATATAGCTAAATAATTATATGTATTTTCAATGTAGAAGGGTCGATAATGCTGTCAATTGGGATATTAAGGGCAAAAGTTTTCACTGTAAAAGCAAATGTGGCTATTTGTTTTGCGAACTAGCCAGCTAGCTACGAAACATTAATTCTATCAGTTGTGAGTTTACGGTTTCAAGTCGTTGTATGGTAGTGACCATTGCAAAAAAAATCCACAATAGCCGCTTTCTCGGGCGAGATTCTGTAGCACAGCCCAAGTTTGCCTCTTCATCGATCACTGCATCCAATTGAACCGAGGCATGTGGGCATAACAATATGGTAAAAATAACTGGAGGGCAGCGGAAAAATGTTTCTATTGCCCTACAGCTGCACGTTCCAATTAGAATGTGACGTCACGTGAAAACTTGGGCCCCTTCCTTGATTCTTGCATAAGATATACTGTAAAATACAAGGACAATGCCTACCAGAACGCGCTTATAAGTTGCATCGATCAGTACTGGAGTCAATAAAATTTCTGCACAAAATTCTATCGCAAGTACAGTTCAGTTCTTTAAACAAGGAAACTGCAACTGACAAAAAGTAAATATTAGTGTTTTCTTGTGGTAGCTACCGCAATTTTCCGTAGGCTTTAAAAACACGATAACTGTGGGTGCGTTAAAGGTAAAATACGTAGGCTACGAATAATCGAGCAGTTGTTGGTCTATTGTCTTTTTTCTGTTTTTTTTTTTTTTATAAAATGTTTTCCCCTTTCTATTCCAAAATAGTTCACATTCTCAAGTTAACTTCAAATCCTTCATTATATTGACATTAACCCTCTCATGCATGAATTATGATAAACTGTCAGGATTTTTTTACTAATATGCAGCAGTGCCCAAAATTGCAGGCATATATAGAGAAAAAAAAAAAAAAACACTTTTAAACAGCTGTCCACTGTAGTGACCTCCATGCATAAAAGAGTTAAATTAAATGTGCGTTAAAATCACGATTGAAGATGTATTCAGACAAGAGAAAGCACAACTATTTTTTACAGTGCAGGGTTCATGCAAGGTCGGTGAGTATCTCGGCTCTCTCAATAAATGTTGGCCCACTTAATTTTGTCTTCAGTGTAAATCCATATTTCCAAGCCGGCGTCACAGCGTCTTGCCTTTTCACCCCTGTTGAAATACAACACGTATAAAGATTCAGTCAGAATCGGTGTTGTTGCAGGCTGCTTTTTTTTTTTTTTTAATGCTTTGGCTGCGAAGTAACACCAATAATAGGGCCCGCCTGCTAAAAAAAAAAGAATGAAGACACTTGAAACTAAGTATGGCGCGGACTTTCTAGTATGCATCCCCGAATTTCCCGTGTTACTTAGCCATTTTAGCCGGCCAATTCAATGGGAACTCTGATCATAATATTTGTTTACATGTTAAATTCAGGACAAATCTGCAATCTGTTCCATGCATCTATTGACTTTACGAATATTTAAGATTCTCTTTGTATTCGTGTAAATGAGGTTCGGATGTCACTACTTACAGACATGAATCAGTTTGCAAATTTTTGAATATTGCGTTGCTTTCAAAGACAGAAGGACAAATTCAAGCACTATATTGGCTCATGCTGAAAAATGGTTTTAAATTCGGCAAACTTTGAAGGGAGGTGTCAGCATTCAGTGGCGATTAGATGCTTCTGATATTCCGCTCAGGTCTTTTGACCGTATAGTTTATTAACGTTATTAACGTATGCGTGGACGTGAGAGCGCGTATAGTGCTGCATTTGTGTTTTTCAGAGCAAGTGCCCGTATGTGAAAAAGGAGGTGTGCTGGCGTCCATGCCAAAATAGTCTGAAGTGTCTAAAGGAACAGTAACGAAGGTTTCTATTCCTACATCAGAGCTCATTCTTTTATTTATGTATTTTGACGTATTGTTATTATTTACAAGAGTACTTTCAGATGTACCAGTTTGGCAAAAAAAAAAAAAAAAAAAGTTTCTTGCCTGCGGATTTATTCAACAGTGCTCACATCTACGTTTGCAAATATGTGATATAGTAATTGTTCGTTTTAAAAATAAATATCTCTGATAAACTAGTGCATTTTCATTATTTTGTCATAACCTTTCTGTTGATGACGAGGATGAGGACTAGTTGACTAGTTGAGGAGGCCATCAACTGAAGCATTCTAAAGAGGATCCCACATTTATTAACCCAAGCCACCAATTCTGATTGCACTTCCATGATTATCCTTGCTCAGTCGGTTTTGGACATTCAGTTTGTATAAAACGGATTTCAAGGTCTTTACCTGCAGTAGAAAGACTAGCACAGTACATGCTACGTTTATTACATCGGCCCGGAACGTAAAATGGGCCTACAAAAAAGAGGCTCAATATTCAGTTACATCCCACAGTTTGCCAACACGCACTCAGACACACGAACAAACAAACAACACGCGCACGCTCGCGTACACACCCAAATACACTTACACGCACGCGCACACACACACACACACACACACACACACACACACAAACATACACACACAGGTAAACCTACTTCTGATGAGAGTTAACCATTGTTAAAATGAGGGAATGAATTGTCGTGACACCAGGTAATTGGTGAGAACTGGTTCCTATGCTTCAACTTAAAAAATATTCAGGGAGTGATTCCCAATTAGGCCTGACAGTGGAATTTAACTGTGAAATTTAAGATATTCTATTGCGGACTGAACACTAAGGATTAAAGAGGACAAGACTCACTCTCACGGGCGCAAACACTCACGTACGCACACACACACACGCTCATACATAGTGCGTCTGAGCCTACATCAAATGCAAAATCCAAGGTCCAATATGTGTCTGCCTCAGCTGAAGGAGCTGAATCTGTTTACGACGACTTTCCCTGTGTCTGCTACTGTCTGTGTGGGCGGGAACTCTAACAAATTGAAGGTCAAGTTAGTAAGCGCCTTATAGGGTCTCTCAGTATGCTCAGTGGTTTTAGAGGAGGTATAATGAAGAAAATGCTTAATAAGAAAACAATCAATTACATTCTTTATATAAAGTAATTCACGATATAGACTGTACTTATCTGAGGCTGGAGATGTAAAACTTAAAATAAAAGAAACAAAAGCGTTTGGGAAGGACACTGGCAATAGAGAGGCTGCGGAGCGATGCTGGAAATAGGATTGTTTCCTATAAAATAAAATATGTAACATGAAGAGAATCATGGAAAAAAAAGTAGTCGGCTCTAGTTCTGAAATAATATTGTTTTGTGTTGAAGAGGAAATTAAACGTCTTAAAGTCAAAACCTCAATTAGACATAATGATGTTGCGCAGTCGAATGCTTTAAGAAATAAAAGGGGGTATTTGGTAAGAAAAAAACAGATACTATGTACCATCTCGTTGACTTGCCTCATACGAACTGTACTACTATTTTACCAGCTTAAAATGTCCGCGAAATTTTTCCCATTGGCCTCGTGGCCCGGCGTTCAAAGCTATCTGATTGCGCGGTGTCATTTTATGTTGCTATGCATGGAAATGCACGATTAGGTGTTTGTAGTTCCTCTATTCAGTCATGAGATTTTTCTGGAGTGGGTAAAATTACTCGTTTATCGAATGTTTGCAGGCATTTGGTTTGACAACAGCACCATTCTTCGGCGGGGTTTTGAAATTATAGCGTGCTGTTTTCTATCTCGAGATTTTCGTTTGAAACCGTTAAGTACGTGCGCATTCAGACCGATTGTTCCAAAATATCGGAATAATTTGTTGTTTGTACGTTGGATACTTAAGCGCATGTTTTTGCTTGATCATTGCAGCAACCCCACTTCTGTATTGGTAGGCTACATTAAGCGGTTATTTCACCATGCTTCAATGTAAAATATATATTCTTTCCTGGGGCATTATTTTCATTTGTTTCTTAGTTTACGGAATCGCAGTGTAGCCCATATTATCCACACGTAAAAACTGACGGCTCTGATTATAGTTATTGTGTTTTAGAAGTAATTGACTGTTATCTTTATCATTCCTCCAAAAAATGTTGCATTACATGTTAAATTCCCTTCCTATTTTCAATTTTAGAGTTTGCGCGTCTTGCTATGCGTGCGTTTCGTTCCTCGTATGATTAATCAACAAAAGATACAAATCATTAAAAGAGATATGAAAGTGAAGTCTCTATGTCTCTCTCTCACACACACACAAACACACAGACACACACACACACACACTCACACTCACACACACACACACACACACGCACACACGCACACACACACACACACACACACACACACACACACACACACGATAAGCCATCAACAGCACTTTGATAACAAGGGATCCGATGATATTTGCATTGAAAGATTGATGCTGCATTCTGAATAGGTCTGGGCATACTTCAGATACGATTGAAAGTGCTTCTGTGACTGTGTTACTGTGAATGGGAATACATACTTTAACACATGAATATAAATATGCTGCAGCACTTCCCTGTGAAACGATGAAGTTTGTACTAACACATGCGTCTGCATAGTTCTTTGATTTTCAGAAAACTTTAAAAGATTAATTAAGCCAGCGAAACTGGAAACATCAAGAGCCTTTGAAGAATGCCAAAACTGAACGAATAAAGGGAGGCAATTTAGGCCGAGAGAAATTAATTGGCCCTTTTGCAACGCCATTGGTGCACCAAATTTACTGAGAGCGTTGCATGTTGCTCCGCACTTGAGAATCCTCTAACAAATCTTGAACACTGCAATATACCAAAAGTAATGGTCAATTATAGATTCTATTTATAGAACATGGTCGGGTCTGAAAATTAAGTTATCCAGTTCAAGGCCCGGCATATCACAGTGTCTCTGAGTCTCCAGTTTCATTTGCGGCTAATTGAAGACGATATACCTATGGTGGAGTTTCTGCCATGGTTGTTTATGCCTGCCGTTTTTATTCTGAAATAAGGGGTGATTGTCAATGTCAACTTGACAAAAATTTGCCACTGCAGCCGGTTTCAGGACTAGCGTGTCATGATGTTTGCGCCTGTCGGCATGATTCCTATATTATTAATTCTGTGTAGGTTATTTCTTTTCTTTTTGCTTTTCACCAGTTCCTCAGATCAGGAATGCAGCAAGTATGTCCTTAAACTGTTGTTATGCCGTTTTAGTTCCCCTGTGCATTAAGGGTAACTTCTAAAAATGAAAATAGAATGTTTTGTATGGCTCATTTTCTGTTCTACTGAAACCGTGAAAGAAATGAAACTTTAATATAAAAGCATACGCGCGCACACACACACACACACACACACACACACACACACACACACACACACACACACACACACACACACCTTCATTATTATACCTATTCATCATAGCCTGCATTATTGGCTAACTGAGTACAAACGTTAATTTTGTAGCGTGTAGGTTTTTTCATGTGGACCTTAATGAACCATACACACCAACCATAGGCTACTTCTGAAAAAATGAGGCATATGCTTTAGAACGTGTTTCCTATGTTGTTTTCAATGATTTGTGCTCCAAATCAACCGTCATTATCAGTGCAGATACGCCAATTTCCTGCTGTGCAGTTGGAATATAGTTTAATTATAATGTCAACCCGTACAGGTTCTGTGCAAGGCAAGATTCATCACTATAAAAAGAAAAATAAATTATTGAAACATATTGCGCGAATGAAGCCAACATTTCTCCAATTCCGACTGCGCTGACTCGCTCAGTCTCTCTTTCACATGCACGCACCTTGCAAGTATTGGGTGGTTTCAAGACCAGAGCATTTTATGCGACAGCAGACCACGCTAATGTGCGAATTTCATGTATTTGGACTTACCCGTGAGTTCGTAACATTAAAATGGCTTTTTAACTATTCATTTCTTAGTTCTGAGTCTAGTTCTGAGCTCTGCGTTCTACTAGTCAAAGTCCCAGTTCGCGCTCCAGCTGCAAAGAAAAACAAATTTCCTTTGAGCAAGACAGTCAATATGCTTCTCATGCGTATGCACTAGGTGTATTGCTTGAGAGCTCTGTAAAACCAAGGGCCTTTTTGTTGTAGCTTGAAAATGTTCACAGCTCATACCACCGAATTTAATAGCCTAGCCTACATCCAATTAAATTTATCTGGGCCATGAGGGGACAATAATATTATTTCACATGCTTGCCACATTTAGCCCTTGTTTCGCGTCGAATTTATGTGGAGAAAATGTGGATTGGCTTATTTGGCTGCCGTGTGACTGAAAGGGCGAGCTTTTACCTTCGTGTGTGTGTGTGTGTGTGTGTGTGTTTGAAAATTTTCTCTTGTCATGAACCGCTTGTTCTTGCTGTCACAGAATAAAGACACGGCAGTAAGGCGTTGCTGGGATTCCATAGATTAAAGTCGTAAAATCTGTTCTAGTCTGCTCCCTAGCCGTGTTGTTTTCAAACAGGGGATGGCATGGGATATGTTTACAGCACCACTAACAGTCAGGACTCGTTCTTGTTGAGTAAACCTGCATTTTTATATTTGAGGTTTATGTAGTTAATTTTCTCCCCGGATTTGTAAACATATAAATCAAGCTAAACAATAATAGACAGGAAAGATATCGCAAAACAGTTTTCGCAGAATGACAGAATTATTGAAGTACAACCGCGTTTCAGGGTCCTAATGCGTGTTGCTGCAAGTCCTTGGACTTATATTTCACAATCCCGCATTGCCAAAATACGCAAGAAAGTCATGTAACAGGACGATATTTTTTGATTTTTTATACATTAATAATTATGTGGACATATTAAAAATATAAATTGACTCAGACCTTATCCATGACCTTAACATTGAGTCTTACAAAAGCTTTCTATTTTATTTTTATTTGTTTATTATGCAACTATTCACGTGGAAATAAGACGAAGCTGTGTTTAATGTCACTGGGAGTATTTGGACCTCATAGTCTGCAACCCACATTTGCAAAGCTACTTCTATTGAATGTAGGGCTATAGGACTACACCTGTCCGTTTAAGAAATAATATGTTTAATCAATTGCTTTTTATACATTTAAAAAGATGTATATACATACATATTATCGATTTTACGTTCTGTCAAGCGTAATGCTGTGACACTCACCGCTTTGAAATCACATCATGCTGCTTTCGTTCTCCGCTGGCTTGTATAGCGATACTATATTGACAAATCCAATAGAAAAGTTCATTTCCTGCCCCGCACTTCCTTTCTGGCTCCACGCTGAAAAAAGAAATGTCGTTGTGCAGACATTCGACGTTTTA
The DNA here is from genome assembly GCA_029692085.1 of Gymnothorax javanicus. Lineage (NCBI taxonomy): Eukaryota > Metazoa > Chordata > Actinopteri > Anguilliformes > Muraenidae > Gymnothorax > Gymnothorax javanicus. Next base: position 74,676,822 of record CM056202.1, read on the forward strand.
TGGTAGTCGCACAGTGGAATTTAGTGGTCAAATTCAAGTGCTGTGTCTGGGCAGTTGTCTGTTGCTTTGTACTTGATTGCAGGCATTTTCGACTGCAAGCTTTTATCTCAAGTCAGCGGTCTTTAAACAATCTGCCCCCACCCGACTAATGCCATCGTCACATACCTTTCCAACAAAATACACTAGGCCTTTCACTTCCTTGGAACCCGTCTCTTCCAGTTAGTTGGTAATACACAGTGTTCATTCTAAAAACTCCAAATTCATATCATTGTCATTACACTTGGTTTAGTACCCACAAAGTGCTATTGCTCCTCAAGTGAACACATAGACCATTGTATCCTTGATATCAGGACTTGATATCAATAATCAATATTTCAGTCGTGCATTAATTGAACTTCTTTCCCACATAGCTATAATTGCATAACACTTTTAGGGAAAGAATGAGCCGTCTTAACAACTGGCAGTCTTGTAGGAGATTGATTTTGTCTCTCAAATTGGTCAATAACTTGCCTTGTAAACGTTTATCTGACGAGTTAATTAAAACTTTGCCCAAAAGCTGACTGTTTCGTTCGATCAAAAATGACCAATAAATATTGATGAGGTCTTTCTTTTTTCAAGCGAAACTGGCTTTGGGTTGATTTCAGCAACATAGATACAGCTGATTATACATTATTGCTGAAAAATGCGACTTGTTTGCATGATCGTTTTTTCCCATTCTTCTCTTGTTTAGGCTATATGTGCGCTGTAAAGTGTTTATGTTTATTCACTATTGTTACTGCAGGTACGTGGTGTTGCTACAACCTGTTGTTACGTTGCAATTTCTTGTGTCCAATTTAGTGTGAGGTGGAACGTGGCTAGGTTAGGCAGTAGAATTGTGTTTTTAAATGCGTAGCCTTTGCATTTTTAGCACTTTAATTAGAAATCTAATTTGCATTGAAGTGAATACAAAAACGTGTGGTTGTAAATAGTATAATACTTGCTCATGCAAGTGTGTGTGTGTGTCTGTGTGAACAGTCCATACGTATCTTCTTCTTCTTCTTTCCGTCCACAGAAAATTTGTATTCTGCACCACATGTCTTATTTTCCAAGGCAAAAGTCCTATCTGCGCATAATTTGACAATTAACATCGCTTCAGATGTATTGCAATGTGTTGTTAAGAATAATTCTGGAAATATGCTGATACCAATATGTTTCTCTCCACAGACGGTTTATAAGGTTTGACGTCAGAAGGGACAACACTGCTTCAAACCGTTCATGTACATATCCATATGAATTTAATTTATCACTTTTTCCCTGATTGAATTAAAATACATATTCAGAGAAACCGTTTCAGCTTGGAAAGTGGAGCTGGGCTATTTGCCGCAACAATGTCGAACTGTAAATTCTGAACTATTACGCTGGGAAATTCGTTGTATCTATTAGATATTGCGATTTAAGTGCCAGTGTGAGAGTAGGCCCATATCTCCGTGAATATTTGGTGCATAGGGCCTACATTTCATAGCAGAAGTCGTCACGATGGCGATGGATTCGAATGTTAAGCTTAAGGAAAAGTGGTTGGATTCCAATTTTTAGTTTCGTTCCATGTGAGATTCTTGTTGCACAAAATCTGATGAGCATTTCCGAGTCAACAACATGGAGTAGTTGTCTCTATTTATTTATTCATTAATTTATTTATTTATTTAATAGACGCTATTTCACTTGAATGCATTGCATGGATGCATTGCCTGTGTCGGATATGTCTTAAGGAAACTCAATATTTTTTCAGGTGTTGGAGAGGACGGCATTTGTGGCTCGTTCTTTCGTTTTATGTTTGTTTAACGTTGCAAAGTAACCGAGAAAGCACCACACGTGAACATTGTTGCTGAGAGGGGTCCGTGGAATGTGAATTAAGTGTAAATTCAAATCATACTTATTCTTCAAGCCCGATATTATTTCCGGTGTATTGGTAGTAATGACCTGGTATAACAAATACAGAATCGCAACAGAAATAATAATAATAGGCTAACAATAATAATAATGATAATAATAATAATAATAATAATAATAATAATAATAATAATAATAATAGGCTTACCTGTGAAAAAGTATTTACTGTCTTTTCATAATTGTTGTACATTACGCTTTTATTCTGCAGTTTCATTCAAACTATGCCTCAAGAGACTGCTATGGGGAATGCCATAAGTAAGCGGTCAGAAATCTGTTATTGATTTTCATAATGCTCTTGCGGTGTTCTAAACCAATCGTTTGAACCTCCTGGATCCCACCTAAGTGAACCACTCCTACGCGTCTAAGTGCTTGAAATTGATATATGACAATATCTACTTTCGATCACGTGTCTAGGGGCGACTTAGACGGATAGCGCGTCATCTCGCCTTCCCAAATTTCTCCTTCTGCTGTTTGAAACCAAAACATCTATCAATAGTGTCGGGAACGAGAGAACCATGTTTAACTCGGTGAATCTGGGCAACTTCTGCTCACAGACGCGCAAAGACAGGACTTCTGAGTTTGCGGATAGAGCTGGCTGCGCCTCGAATCTCTACCTCCCAAGCTGCACTTACTACGTCCCTGAATTTTCTGCAGTCTCTTCGTTCCTTCCGCAGGCCTCGTCTCGGCAAATCACCTACCCTTATTCAACAAATCTATCTCAAGTGCAACCGGTCCGGGAGGTTTCTTACGGCTTGGACGCGTCCAGTAAATGGCACCACAGAAACAATTACGCGTCCTGCTACTCAGGAGACGACCTTGTGCATAGAGACTGCCTTCCGCCATCCACCATGACAGAAATGCTGATGAAAAACGACAGTGTCTACAGCCATCATCACCACCACCATCACCCCAGCTCCAACCATTCGTCAACAGGCTTTTACTCTGGAATGGGTAAAAACAACGTCCTTCCACAAGGCTTCGATCGCTTTTTTGAGAGTGCCCACAGCAGCGCAGATGGTCAGCTAGAGACCTGTTTACAAAAGGGCGATTCGGTAAAGTTGCAATCCGAATCCCAGCCACCGAGCGCGCTCCCCGGCGCCGCAGACCCGGAAAAGGACCCAGAAGATGAGGAAGAAAATATCAATTCGGGCTCGTGTGCCTCTTCCTCTGGCACTAAGGACGACAACACCAGCAAGAGCAGTCACTCAAGTAGGTACTGAAGCTGTAAATGAAAAAAAAAAAAGGTAAAGGGACTAGCCCGGTGTTTTGTCGGTCAGATTTTATGTGGATTTTTATAAGCATTTAAAGGATTTTATTATAACCTGCAAAGCTGTTTCTTCCAACGAGAAGAGTTTTTTTACGATGGGAAAGCGCTTTGAAAAATGGATGTTATACACAGACTGAGCTATCTCCGAGTCTGTGAAATTTTAAGAGCGCGCGCTATTGTGACAAATGCTTACTTTGATCATGAACTTGCGTAGGGCATTTTAAAGGATGTCTTCTTTAGGCTGCCAAAGTTAAAACCCAATTGGGCAGAAAACAGTTTTGGCATCGTGCGATATTTTTTTAGCAGCATGCATGTTAAGCCATTGCATTGTAAGTATACCCGAGACGACTTAAAGTGAAGCACGAAAATTCCACTGTCGAGTAAAAAATAATATCTACGGACAGCTGCCTACTATTTTGTTCTTCCGCTTTCTCCCACTCAAACCATTCCAAACGGCTCAAATGCCCCTTTCTGTTCAGTTATTTACTTAGTATGATTGATTATTTTTTTTCTAAGCAGTGAGTAGATGAAATTACCATTTCTATCGCTCGCTCCGCTGCATTCAAGATGGCAGAATGCTATGTTCTAAATTACTATTGCTAATTAGTGTTAAATTATGACCGCTAACAGTTGGCCCTTGGTAATCTCACAAGCAGTGCTATGTTTTAAATATACGTGGGAAGTCGCTATGTGGTTTTCCTGTTGATTGGATATTGTCGTCACTCCGATCTCGCGGAATGCAGATAAACAAAGGCCAAGTGGTTTTTGGCAGTTTCTGTCCACGTACTCTAAGGATTTCACTCGTGTCGTCGGTTAAGCATGTTTTTTGTTGATTAGTATAGGCAAGAACGAGCAGTGAACAAATGAAGCTCACAAATTTATTCCTAGCCTCAAGCATAGCCGGTCGCATGCACACTTGAATCTCGACGGAAAGAACATGCAAATAACATCTTTAGAGAATGCAGTGTTAAAATGTAGAAGAGTGCTCTTACATTCGAGATTTGAAGTTTGCAGTGCAAAGTAAAATAAATTTAATCGGTTGACGGAATGTTGTTCACTACATTTTCTAAATCGTGTTGCTGTGAACTGGGCTTAAACTTAGGGATACATAATTCTGCCCACCTTGAGAGCATTGGAGTGCTTTGACGACCGATGAGCAAGAAAATCAGTTAAAAATGGTCGTTTAAAAAAGCAGTCCGATTTTTTTTTTTTTTTTTTTTTCATTTCAGAAGTTTACTTGTTTCAAAGGAGCCTCAAATAGAGAGCGAGCCTGAACGGATCCGTGCGAATTAAGGATGCAGCAGTTGTGGATTTGCGGCACACACTAAGGCTGAAACAAAAACACCGACCACATAACAGAATTATTGCGAACAAGATTGCAATCCGACTGTTCATGTTAATACTTGCGCTTATATTATTATACAAGCTTCTTAGATATTACATTGGGTTACATTGTGAACCGTGCCAATAAACCGACTTTGACCTTGCTCTTCCCGTTTAATTTCTTCAAGGTATCCCGCGCACAAGGAAGAAGAGATGTCCATACTCCAAGTTTCAGATCCGAGAGCTTGAGCGGGAATTCTTCTTTAATGTGTATATCAACAAGGAAAAACGGATGCAGCTTTCCCGAATGCTTAACCTGACCGACAGACAGGTCAAAATCTGGTTCCAGAATCGGAGAATGAAAGAAAAGAAATTAAGCCGAGATCGCCTGCAGTATTTCTCTGGCAACCCACTTTTGTGAACAAGAAGCACTTAGCCATGCTGCCAAATTATTATCAGTGTTGTATTGATATCAGGAAGGACTTAAAGAGAAAAAACAATAGAAAAAGTGATCAATCCTGTCATGGAACGATCGGTTAGATCATCGATTTTTCAGTTAATGTTCGTGATCATGAGAATGTGCCCACCATCAAAACCAGCAAAGGACGAAAGACTGATAATTCCTTTGAATGTTAAACGAACGGTTGATATGGTTGCATTTAACAGTATAGTTTTTTTATTGTTATTATTTGGTTTGTTTGTGAATTTGTGAAATGTTCAGTTAGCCTTGGTATGTGCGATTCTGAAAGTGTTTCCGAACTCTCGAATTTTTGTTATTCCGTTTTGTCCCGCGTTTTGCAATCATTGTTTAATATCAAAATGTTATTTTATGACAGTTCTCAGGCACTATGTTTTATGATCGCTTTTCGGCATATGATGTGCTGTTTTTTTTTTGTTTGTTTGTTTTTGTTTTTCCTTTTCTGCATGATATAAATATGAATTTAGCGGAGGATGTCCATTGGGTTCAGTCGTTCTCTGCTGCCTGAACCATGATGTATGCAATCTGCATCAAAATTATCCCCGTGTAGTGACTATGCAAAATTGCATTTTAATTGTGTGTACTGTAAATAGATTTTTATTTCACTTTCCCTGATGTTGTTTTATCCACATATCATGAGCCGTAAAAGCTCTTGGACGTTACGATTAGTTCTTTCACTGATCTGTTTCATGCTTACTCATTGCTTTTCACTTTGAGAGAAGATAACAATTAAAGCAACAGACAGGCCCACATGAAAGAATTGAGCAGACAGAAAGACTATAGAAGACGATAGACCCATAAACGACTGCTTATTATTATTATTATTATTATTATTATTATTATTATTATTATTATCGTTATTATTATTATCGTCATCACCGTTACGACAAACTCCATCTTAATTTGGGAAATCAGTAATGCTCTGTTATTGCCGTGAGTATTGTTTATGGAAAATTGTTAATTCAGTTGTAAGGCTATTGGACTCGTTTATACTCTATATAAGAGCTGAACTGACCCTGATAATTTCGTACTGTGTGGCCGGGGTACATTGCGTCTATTCCACCACAGATACTTGCTATTTTTTTGTTTGTTTTTCGTTTGTTTTCCGCCCATATGTAGTGCACTGCACTTTGAGGAGCTTGAAGAAGCGTCCACATGCCAAAAGCATCATGTAACTATTGACTTCTCGATAAGTTGGTGAAATACATGAAATGCTCATATTTCAATACTGTAGCGGTCATTTGGTTGCTATAAGAGTGAATGGTTTGAACGATGTTGGTATTGTGTGATCGTCCGGGTGTATAATATAGTCTTGAAAAAGACTGTTGTTGGCATCTGACGTTTCGACAACCTGTGCAGAAGTCATCTTCAGAGTGAGGAAACGAACAAACAGACGGAGACGGTATTTGGTTGATATAATTGTGTAGAAAACATGGAATTCAAACGGAAAGCTCATGCTCTCTCTCTCTCTCTCTCTCTCTCTCTCTCTCTCTCTCTCCCTCTCTCTCTCTCTCTCTCTCTCACTGACACACACACACACACACACACACACACACATCTCTTCTCCCACCTCTCTCTCTCTCTCTCTCTCTCTCTCTCTCTCTCTCTCTCTCTCGCACATGCGAAGTGATAAGAAACTGCACCATGAAATTGACCCCTAATCTAGCATCAATCAATAAGTTCTTTTATTATTGTCAACTCTTTTCTTATTAGTGGTTGTACCTAAATGTTAACCCATCTAATTGCACTGATTTATTTGTGCCGATTAATAGGTAGTTATTTGCCTTTTCTTTCCAGTTTTAGTTGGCTGAGTCCTCTTAATTTCTGCCTGCTGTTTGAAAAGAACTGGAAGAGTGCTGCATTGCTGAATTGGTTTCCGGCCAGGTGTGTGAAGACGCAGTTTTGTGTCACTGTGTTGGGACTTTCCAGGTGACACTACATGTGTGTTGGTCGCAGCGATGCTTCATCAACAATTTACTAATGCTTGTTTACTTAATGAAACATGTATCGCAACGAGAAAAAAAAAAAAGCTATTGCCCCATTTAGTGTCTGCTAAATGGTATTGCCACTGGTCATCTGAAAACTCGTCCTGTCTAGACACAGCCATAAAGACAGCGGCACTAAATAGTTATTTTTCCCCCTTAATTGCACCGTCTCTTCGGTGGAATGGTGGTCGCTTCCGCGGTCATAAGCAAACAAGTAAATCTGGTTATGCTTACGAATTTAATAATCCTATTTTGGGAAATCTTATTACTCCGCTCCCACGCTCGGTTTTTTTTTTTTTTTTTTTTTTTTTCGCTGCTCGTGGAGTGTGAATGGCCACCGCAACACACAACATGGATGTCGAGTTCAGAGCGCCCACGTGAACACTGATTCATTGACACTGCCCATAAAACCCTGGTTTGCCGACCACGTGGGGCTTTACTGTGGGCCTATGGCCTGTAGCGTTGCACAGTTAAACTGAAGAAAGGTGGAACATCATCAACCGCTCTCATTATTTCCCCCATATTTGTGCTTTATTTTTATTGATTTTTCATTGTTTGTTTTTTGTATTTATTCAAAGTGAAACTAAATTAATCATTCCAAGCCTCTGATTTGGCCCATCAGGGTGTGTGTGTGTGTATGTGTGTGTGTGTGTGTGTGCGCGCGCGCGCGCGTTTGCGTGTGCCGTGTCTGAACAATCATTAAGCATTACCCACATTAATCCGTGTTATAAAGCCTCATCAAAGTAAAGCCTTTCCGGCAGAAGACAATTATGAGCTCCAGATTGACGACCGTTGTACAATATTCATACGGAGCTAAAGTCATAAGAATGGCAGAGAAAACAACGTTTCTGAATATCAAGCAGTTAAAAATCTCACTGCAGACAAGCGGTACAGGCCTATATCTTCAGACTCACTCAATAGAGAATGCGAAATATTGGTGCGTTTAATCAGAAACACTCTTGTGTTCGGTATTTATTAATTGTATTTGACTGGTCGAATACAGTTGTATTCTCTATGCATTTGTGGATGAACGATGCATGTTTCGCATATATTTATCATTGTCAGTATTAATATTGGTGTTTCTCTTAATACTGTCCAGTGTGACATGGCTGTGTTTTTCTTATATATACAAGGTTATATGAGGAATAGTGGCTGTGGACTGCAATGCGTTGTGGCGAGTATCAGTCTTGGTTTCATTCTTATCGTCGGTTTGGCATTTTATGCAGCTGATTGTTAGTATTGCTCGTTCTTATTATTTGCTGTTACTGGCATATAAAAAGAAACAAGTTACTTATTTTTTTTCCACCGTCAGGGCAAGCTATAATCACATTGCCATTGACGTTGAGTGGATGTGGGGCCTATATAAATGCCTTTCACTGACTCGTCCTGATGAGCATTCATCGCTTTTAATTGGATTGGATGTGGACACACGTTTTAGATGGGCAAGTTTATCCATTATTGTTCATTGGGAAATTTTTTGTCCTTTGCCTCTCTTCTGGAAAGTAACCAAATGCACGCATCTTTAACTAAGCAAGCGAGGTTGCAGGTTCTGAAAATAATATAAAATCTGTCCAAGCATTTATAAACATTGCGCTGCCCCAACATTTTTAAATTCGTTTATTAGTCACAGTTAAGTGACTGCAATTGCTTTTCAAGTTGCTGCGGGAGTTTAATGCTATTTTGCTAATACTCCATTTGCTTAAACAGTAAAAAAAAAAAAAGTGCACAATTGACGATAAATGAGATAAGCAAGTAAACCTTCCGCTGAGTTCTGTCATTTCACTTGATGTGCAATTTGATATAGGTTGCCAGCCTTTACGCAAGTTCTACAGCCAAAATTGTTTGAGGAAAGAGCTTCAGACTGTGTGGGTGGGAGCATACAGCCAAAGATCAAGGCCAATTGGCATTCCATGTCACACTCGCAGAAGACCTTGGCCCTTGGCTGAGGATTCACGTGATGCGTCCTCTGGCAACGTTGCTGTGTTAAATTATGTCTCCACCCCCCGCCTCATCAACAAGCCCTCTGGATGGACTGCCCGTCAAGTCACGCGATGACCGCGGCGAAGCTCTGGGTTGCGATTTAGTGTCTTATGGCACGCAAGAAAAGTTAACCAGAAAAAACGTTTTTGACGTAATCGATATATTTGGGAAACTCGATCCAGGACTTGGCGCGAGTGAGGCTTAATTGCGCGAGGTGCAATACTGACTGCCTGCTGTAAGACTTTAAAAGAGATTTAACGTTCCTAAGATTGTTGATTTTTTTGTTGTATTTCAAGATTTTTTTTTTTTTTTTTTATCAGCAAAGTAATTCTTCTAGACAGTGGAGTCAAGACAATGACTGAAACTCCTATCAAGCTTAACGCACCAGGAACTACAACACTTTCAACAACACACCACATCCCGGGTAATTGAAGGCCAAGATTTTTATGGCAGAATGAAAGACCTCCGCATTTTTGTACCATAGCCTGCTCTTCCTTCAGGGATTATTCGTGTTCTAGGATATTAACGATGCAATGTTTAAATTGCGTGCTGTACCAAAGTAAACCTCTGGAGCTAGAATAATATGTTGTTTCCATCAAACGGTAATGTCAAAAATGGAAAATGTCCCTCGCAATCAAACGGGATGAAGAGTGGTCTCTTGAATTTGTTATGTTCTATGTTCCATCAGGCTATGTTTCACTTTGCTGTGTTTCATATATCGGTATGCTAATTGCATATCCTCCCGAAGAGCAGACTAAACAAAGAACTTAATTTTTGAATCCTGTAAACCATAGTCTGAAAAGCGATCTACCGACAAAATTGCAAGCTATTTAGCATAAATGAATACATTGTAAAATACCTGAGTCAAGCACGATCATTCACCAGAAAAACACACTGCAGTTATTCAAATTCGGTTTGGCCAAAAACGTAAATTTGAACTACAAGTCGCTTGTCGGACATATATATGACGTTATTTAATTTAATTTATACAATCATCAAATCGCGGCTACATTTTTCACTATGACCTTTTAATACTATTCAAGGACTTAATGTTGATGGTGATGGTCCATCGTTTTCGAAATTAGTTCCTTGTCTTAATTTGCTTCAAGTCGGAGACAAAGCTAATCATTTTTTAAAATTGGTTTTCATACCAGCCTCCAATCATCATACAAAAATATGTGTTGCATTATATTGAAGCATACCTTTTTGTATATTTTTCTAGTATGTTTTTCTTGACATGTACTTAATCAAAGGGAAATATTTCTGAGTAAATTTCACAGCACACTGTAAACCCTGATAGTGTGGTGAACTCAAATGTTTTATGGAAACCGATTACCTCAAAAAAATTGAGTATGCCAACTTAATGATCTTTTGTTCACAGCACTTAAAACATGTTAAAAATAACTTCACCTTATTTTCTTTAAGTTCCTTCCACACAATGCAATTAAGTTGGCCTACACAATTTTTTTGAGGTAATTGGTTTCTACAAAATATTTGAGTTCACCACACTATCAGGGTTTTAAGTGCAATAGTGCCCTTTTGAAGGCTTCCTACTCGCTCCAGATATTCAGATTTTTGCTCCATTATCAGAGACTTAGCGCCGTTTTGTAGTTTGTCTTCCATTTTCAAATGAACGGGGAAAATATATATATATATTTTTTTTATTTATTTTTTTTTTTTTTTGGAAAACTTTGTCTCCAGAAAGGTCAGCTATCCTGGTTTTTGTACTGTTTGCCGCCTCTGAACTTGATATTAATGTTTACATTAATCGATTAATCGACGTGTGCGGTGAAAAAACACATTAACGAACAGTTTTGCTTTCTTTTCAACGGCAAATCTCAATTCAGTGGGTATGAAAAATAATCAGGGAGAAAGAGAAGAGTAATTGACAAGAAATATCGGAGCATACTTGTAGGCATGGTGTCTACTAGTTTAAATACCAATCTTACTGAACTCATATTTTTAATTATGTTATTGTGTGGCTTTTGTTAATATTAATTAGAAAATGTAAAAAGCATACAATACAAAAAGATTTCACAAGTATCTTTATCACCCAGTATCTTTGCAGAATAGTATGAATACAGAATCGGATTATATGCAAGATCTGACTATGCATTTTCGCAATCACAAAGTAGTCGTAAAATACTTGTATGCAAGTAAAATAGATGTCTGTCGTGGATGACCAAGAAAGGTTACGAAGAGTATTGTTTTTAAGGATTAATATATCTTTTGGTTGCGGAGTCGCGATTGGTCATAAGTTCCAAACGCAAACCTTAGCTATTTAACGGAGAATTTTTTGCACGTGCTCTTTGTTGTCGTTGAAGTTGGTGAATACAGCATGCATACTTGTTTTGTATGAAATAAATTAAATTATTCAGAAATAAATGCGATGTCGCAAAATTATTTGCAGTTTGATATTCCCACTCTATCCATTTTTAGTTTTCCTTCTGCATTCGTGTGTTTACCTCTGCATTATTGTGTGAATCTGCGCGTGCGCACAACCGCTTATTTCCCCAAGCTATCTTGTCAAGGGAAGAAAAACCGACTGATTCCTCTGTCGGGACCTCAGCGGTTGGCATATAAATATACTTATTTTTTGCTGGATGTGCGTTTAGCCTGCTCATTTCCATTTGTTTTTCAGTGGTTACCCTCCCAGTCTCTTTTCTCTGTCCTATTTTTCTCATGCAAGCACGCAAACACACTGTCACAGCATTGTGACATTGTCTTCGGATGCGTAATCTGTAGCATTGTAAATGCATGTGGGCCATCAAGTTAATGCAAATGTTACACCTTAATCTGTTAGTCGTGTGAATGTGTTTCCAGGTGCACGATATCAAATGGCCCACGGAGTTTATTTTCAAATAGGCTGTACAACTAGGTTAATTTTCCTCCTCGTCTTCTGACAGCAGTCTCTGTCGGGTAAACTCAGTAGTTTCTCTCTGCCTGACTCTCTCTCTCTCTCTCTCTCTCACACACACACACACACACACACACACACACACACACACGCACACACACACACACACACACACATACACACACACACACACACACACACACACAAACACACACACACTAAACCTACTGGAGCACATATATGTGCAGACACAGTGCACACTTTAAATAAACTCACTTTTACGCATCACCTAACTAAAGATTAAATACTTTGCATTCACTCAGCACGCACATTTCAATCAGAATCACACAAAGATACATTATTTAGGAGTAACATGAGCACCCAACACAAGCATACACCCAGAAATCCCTAAAACTAACCTGCGCTTCTTCGTTATATGATAAAATTGGCCGTCATAATTCGCGACATAAGTGCACGTTGTATTCATCAGCGGTAAAATTAGAGAACAGTGTAAAAAATAAATGTTTCACAAATTCTGAGACTACTGACAGTAATAATAGTTTAATGCTAATAGCATGTGTGTTTTTGGAGCGCTTTGGCATTACATTGCTTTAGTTTTATGACCTTTGCCTTTGTTGTTTATAATAATAAATAATAATAATAATAATAATAATAATAATAATACCATTCTTATTCTCCTCATCCTACGTTCTGAGTAACGGTTCATCGTCATCAATATCTATTCCAACAACAACACAACAGTAAGCATAAATTTTACATGGATTTTATCTTGAGATTAAGCATAAAACACGTATGTACAATTGCATAGTGAATGGAACTCCAAACCCATTCATAATTCCATGAACATTTTACAGTGCTAATTATATCTAAAAACTCGTTAGAAGCATAATACAGACAGGGCGGTCTATTTTGAAAACGATGTATCCTCTCTGCAGCCCCAAATTTACTATTATTTATTTATTACATTACTATTTTTTATTTATTTATTTTAATTTATTTTTTCCAGAAAAGCCATGTCGTTCATATATATATATATATATATATATATATATGTGTGTGTGTGTGTGTGTGTGTGTGTGTGTGTGTGTAGGGACACCTTTTTCGGCAACGTTATTGTGTTTGTATTCCGATTTAGTTTCTTTGCAGTCCTATCCTCATAACTGCATTCGATGTATGTATGCATTTTGTACGTATCTCTACGTTGGCGGGGGAATAACTCCGCCGAGAACAGTCTGCGCAAGTAAAGATAAAAATAAAGCACCCTTTTAAAGTACTCCATTTGGAGGCGTATTCACATTTCGCATCCTTGCTTTATAATTCAAGATGTCTGTGATTGACAGTTGAGCCAGCCAATCAGCGAGGCAAATGACAAGAACTGGAAGTGATCTAACGTATATTGTGTTGGGGTCATTGTCAGTGACCTCTCGCTTGGCGCCTTGAAAACGAGCCAACATTTCCATGGACACGGATATCTCAGGGAAACAACGGAGAGAGAGAGAGAGAGAGAGAGAGAGAGAGGGTAGGGATTGAGTTAAGACCGAAATTTTCCGAAAATACATCACTTAGAAGCTTGACTTCACGGCAACATAACATAAAAAGTGTGTTTGCGTGCTGTGCAAGCAAGCTAAAATAGCACTCAAATTATTCTTTATAATTTCTCGATAATACAATTTATACAGTTAGGCCTACTGATGATGCTGAGAAAATATCATGTTGGCTAGATTCAGCCCTGTGCTTGGTGATCTGGCCAATTTTGTTTTTCATTTCCTTAACCCTCTCAAACTAAGCCAGAATTAATAATTTCTGGTGAGTACGTTTCAGGAGTTTGCTTCGATTTGTTCACAATAACATTTCCAGTATTCAGTCAACTCTACCAGAGTAAGCTACTTATGGAGCCATATGTGTATTGCAGAGTTGTAGCGGTATGATTAGCCATGTTCTGTTCAGACAGGACCCAGAGCTTAAAGAAGTAGATATTTAATTCAATTACGGCATTTTTTTCTATCAATTTTGATAAGTGTCATTGTGTAACATTTGGTCCCATTCCTGTTGCGATAGCGTTGTCAAACTGTAAACTGAGAAGAAAAATCGAAAATAGCGACAATAAACTGCTGTTTCTATGGAATTATAAGTGCTAACTGATGAATAATTTTGGGAACGAGCTCATTTTGTCAGATGCCCTATGAACGCGCGCGCGCATGTGTTAATTAGTTGCCTAATTTTATTCACCCGAAAAACTATGCACAACAACTGCGAGAGAAGTTCATACTGCTTTTGCTATCACTGCGTCTACATGAAGCAGTGGAAATAATATCATATCTGCACCATACTATCCTGCTTCATTTTCATTGTTAAATTTGACATTTGATTCCAGGAAAAATAGGTGCGAATTTTCCAAAAAGAACCGTTCTAAATTGTCAAACATTTGTAATATATTTTTTTTTAGAATCACAGCTATAGGGCTGGCATACTAAATATAAATAAATCAAATATAAAAACCAAAATAAAATAAAAACAATTTACTCCGCACGACAACTCACAAAAAACAAAATTAAATTCCAATATAGAGAATACGCGAAAAAAAAATCTTGGTCAAAGGGAAACAGCTATACTAATGATATATGAGTATTTCATATTTAAATTTAAGTACTTTTACCTCCTATCCCGATATAAAATAAAATGTGTGTCTAAGAAAGAGAGGAAGAGATGAAAAAAAAAGTATTAGGGAGAGACGGCGTTGAGTCGGCAAAGGACAATAACCGAAGTATACCCCCTGGAATACATTGTTTCTCTTTGAAATTAAATGTGTCATAACTCGGCTCTTGATTTTGTGTAATGCTTAGGTATGTTAATCCAAAACTGCAATAGTGCCACCAACTTCTCGCACTGAGACCAGATTTTGAAGTTATTGCAAAGTTCAAACAACTTCAAAACGGCATATCTTCGAGGTTTGGACGGCCTTCGCTCTGTCTCTTTTTCGCTTCTTTGAATTAATAAATGTTAAAAATGCAAACAAACTGGACACCTATTTTTCGTGAAATTTAACTGCGCATTTGTCAGACAATTTGGTCAACAACGTAGGCCTAACCACTGTTCATTGAACCCGAAATGTAAAATGTACTCTCTTCTGAGTGTTGCAACATCGAACATACAGTTGGCCTTGTCTGAGAGGCAAGGGTTTGTATTCAACAGAATTACCAAAATTATTCAGACTATGTCAAGACGCCTATTGACGGCTACTGCTATTAGTGCCATTTCTAACAGCATTATCCTTTCTTTCAGGCTGGATGGGTACTGTTTTTTTTTTCCTATTTCACATCACACAGACAAAACTTCGTAGACAATTTTTTTTTTTTTTTCAAATCCTTTGTTATATATTATACTTACCAGGTGAAGCGTTCCGTTTAAACTATAAAGAAAAGTACGGTTTTTACGGTCCACTTTGTGCGATTAAAGGTTAATGGAAATAATAGTTTTAAAAGTAGGAGCAAGTTGGTGGATGTCTTGTGTTTAAATTTCTGTTCCAATTCCTTTGTTTTGTTTCTTAGAATTAATGTTATTTTTCTTGTCGACTGTTTTGATTCACAGTCCTCCAGATTCTAGACCCGTCTTTGCGGCCTGTTTGCTCGGGCCGCACGAAATGGCTTTTCTTTGTCTCGATGCAGTGTATTTTCATATTTCCGTCGCCTAGATGGCGCTCTTGCTCCGCGACAAGTTTCATGGATTTACCAACTTGACCCCGGTGACGTAAACTCAGTCTGGAACACCAAGGCCACTTTCAATATCCTATTGGTTCGATTATCACGTGGCTTTGTGTCGTGAATCCAAAATTGTATTGCCGATCCCTTCTTTTTAATACACGCCCCTCCCAAAATATGTCAGCTTCCTACTACGGCATTCCTGCTGGAAAAAAAAAAAAAAAACGGATAGCTAAATCAAAATAATAAAAGCACCTGTAAAATGACATGTTCACGCAATGAGACTGCGGGCTCCTTCCTCATGGATT